>AP025360.1:18243493-18696937 GCA_030295005.1 Cephonodes hylas
GTTTAAACGAGTTTGCCAATGTTTACAATTTCACAATTACCTGGAACTATGGAAGAGTTAATTGTTCTTGCCTATTGGCAATTTTTAGGTCGTTTTTAATAGAAACTACAAGGGCAACAGCGGAAAGTGTTCGACACTTGTAACCGCATTGTGCAGTGACTAATTCCGAATTAAAACTCTGACTTAGTTGCGGAAATTAATAGTTCCAGTCGCGTTGGAATAGAATGTTGCAAGCGAATTGCAAAAACGTGCAATGTTTATCACAATTTTTATCATCATCATCATGGTCAATCCGTATCCGTCACACAGTTGGGCACGGGCCTCTTTTATAACTTAGAAGGTTTAAGCCTTAGTCCACTACGATGGCCTAGTCCAAGGTGGCGGACTACACAACTAAAAAATTCCTTAGCACCTTCAAGTGTACAGGTTTCCTCACAATGTTTTCCTTCGCCCTTTACGATGATTTTTATGTAATAAAATTGAAAGCTATTAAGGGCTATGCAATAAGCGCTGCTACAGAAAATTATATACCAATTAACCCACTAACGTTATACTTGACACGGAAATAGAACCCGAGTCTTCTAAAGCTAATTTATGCTAAATAAAAAATATATTTTTAGAATTTTCCTTCTATCTGAGCAATGAAAAGTAATGTTATACTTAGATATTTTAGGAACATAAGTCATAACATATTAAACATACTACAAACAGGAATTTTTGAATATACAAAAAATAACTCAGTAAAAAGATATATGCCTACATAATTTCCGATTCTCGGACCCAAGCAAATGTTTTCAATGTCAACAAAAAATTGGGTTCGCTTGTTGTGGCAATCAGAAATCCCTAGAAGTTTTGAAATTATTCGTCTGTACCTATTCTATATTTGAAACTTTAATTTGTTGTCTACACGTCTACAAATCATTTTTTTATAATGATAAAAACTCTATCATAGTCCCATATGAATAAAGTCATAAGCATACATGGATAATTTCTCTTCTGACTTTTTTGCGAAGAAATGGATGGCCATAGGTAGACAAACCTAAATCTTGTACAGCGGAGGCCTATACCAGCCGTGGTTAGAAAATGGACTAAAATAAGACTGATATTCGTAAAAATACGCCAAGCAGCTATTGAAAATTTCGTCATTTTCTACACCATCCCACCACACACCCGCCACGGTAACTCCTGTGCTCCAGGATCAACAGCGGCACGCACAATATTGACACCGAGCACTGAAGCTCAGCGAATCTAAGGGAACCTAATTTGTCATGACCACGCATTTAAATTAATTAAAAAAAAAAGATATAAAGGAGGAGTTGTAAACAATGACTTGACTTCTTTCCAATGCAAGACGGTAGAGGTGAATATTTTGTTACATAAAAACTAGACAAGTCTCTCCCAAACCCAGGATTCAAAATAGTAACCTGACCATCGCACAAGACAATATACTTCGTACTAGCTCGCTACAATGTAAATAATAAATAGGGGCTTGTGTTATTTGTATTAATGTAAAAGAGGCATTATTCAAAGTGACCGCAAAATAAAACAGGGATTGGTACAACCTCGGGGAAACAGGGTTACTTGGCAGCAGCTGACCAAAACAGGACAAGAGTGATGAAGGGCCGACTAAGTGGCGCGCCCCGGGATAATTTATAAGGCGCTTATCCGAATATCCGAATTAAACAGACCAATGATTAAACGCGCTATTGATTGATTAATATATCTGAAAAAAGTACTTGCTGGACACTAGCTTGTGAAACGATAGTTCATGGGTTTAATCCTTATACGGAAACTAATATAGTGTTACAGGTATTTTTTTCGGAATAGGTGTTGGAGAAACCAAAAAATCTCTCGTAGTTTCTGTTACCCATGACACACATGAATCTATACATATGTTCAGAACTATACATATCTGTGACTGTTGCGTTTATTTATTAAATATGTATAGCATATTAGTTACTAGTTTAAGAACCTAGAGTTTATAGTCTTTGGTCCAATTTTGTCAATCTTATGGCCCTTACCGACAATGTGTTTTACTCCAAATTTCAATCGTAACAAGGAAACCAAATTCACGTTGCCTGAGATTGTAATCGAACCCAGAATTCCAAGTCATGACGCCGGTCAGGAACCCAGTGATAAAATAAGAAATTAATAACAATTGCTTTGAACGCGCCGCTAACATTGCTGTTGATTTAGTTCAGAAATAATGGTCGTTAATGAAGAGTAATGAGAATTAATGGTCCGCACCTGACTTCTCCTCAAATAACTTCAGAGCGTTAAAGCTCAAATGAGAAGTTGTTCTAGCATTGTTCTTAGACTGAAATGAAACAAGAATCTGGTCTAAAACATATGTACATAGCCGTAGGAAATCCAAATTATGTCTTTATACATATTTCGCCAAAATTCGGGATTTTTGGAAATCAAACCCAGGACATACGGCACCTACATACATACTTGTACCGCGAGACTTAAACAAAAAATATCAACAATCAATTATTCAAATATCTTCTAACACTGGTGATCTAGATATAATATTGTCAAGTAAAAACGAAGATATGAAATAAAAAAAAATTATATTATTTTGGACATTATACTTTAAATATTTCTCTTATGTGATTAAAATGAAGGTCTTCTGTGAAAAACTTTGCAGAATCATAATATATTTTATGAATCAGTTTAAGACGTTTGATATTGTCTAAGCTACACACATTATTTATATACTGTATTATTAGGCAACATTCCACGTATTTGACTCGTTAAGATTTATGCTCTAATTGTGCCCTAATAAATATAGCCTTTAGTAGCACAGTTGATTACACACATCCTGTTATTAATGAACGCAAGAAATCGAATCATCAGACCATACATGTCCCACTGCTAGGCACGGGCCTCCTCTACCATTGAGAGGGTTTAGGCCTTAGTCCACCACGCTGGCCTAGTGCGGGTTGGCGGACTACGCACCTATGAAATTCCTAAAATGTTTTTTCCTTAAAGTATAATACGAGAAATTCATTGTGAATACTGCCTGGGGTTTGGACTCCTGACATATGCACCGTCTATGTGATTGGTAAGATGGAAATTAAAATAGAAATTTGGCTTTGTGTTTATTAATAAGTGTTCTACATTGATTTCCGAAAAAGTCAAATCAAAACCAATTAACGGAATTTTCTAACTGACCTTCCTGAGATATGGTCTACTTACAAGAAGTTTTCCGATATAAAAACAACATGCATTTATTAAAACATAAATGGAACAAAGTTTTGTTCAATCGACGCTTAAAACCAAGATCAAATCCTTTCCCTGATATATTCGAAATTAAGAGCTGTCATCAAAATATAAGCGTCAAACCACCATAGATGGATTGCACCGAGCAGTGCTTGAATAATGCAGTAACAGCTCGGAACGGGAGTATTCCCTTAGGACAGGCCGTACGTGCTCCACAGTTCCCGCCACGGATCATTCTCTGTTCACTTGTAATACCTTTTCTCATCCCTTTCCGTCCATTACACACGCTCTTCGGCTAAGTCACTGTGACCTGCTTGGAGCGTAAATAGCACGAGGCACAAATCAACAGCCGACAAACTTATCTCCAAGTCTTTGTATGTATTGTGAATGAATTATTTTGTACTTGAACGGTAAAGGAAAAATTCGGGAAGAAATCTGCAACAGTTAGACTTTAAGTATAAGACCAGGTTTATATTGATCGCTGGGTGATGATTGTGTAGAAAAAATCACAACTTTAAGACTGTCTGCCTGGGTGGTGCGGAGTGCGATTTAATTTCGTTGTCGTGGCCGGGTAATGACATCTTGAATGCGTAGAAAAATCAATTTTAATTCATATATATAGGACTCAAAATATTTTTTCTTTTTATTAAAACTCAACTCAATAAAAATGGAATATATTTTCCAACGGTTGGAAGCAGCATTACTTCAGAGAGAAATAAAAAATATTCGTAGAAAAACAATAACATCCAGACGTACGAGGTGTTTTATAGCTAAACGAGAGATAATATTCTTAGAAAAGCTAAGACTTCTAAGAAAGAAATAAAAATACGATTTTCTATTACAGATGAAGTAAGAACAGACTGATAGGTGAAAGCTTACAAAAACAACCAATTAAATATTAAAAATGTATTCATTTACTCTTTAGCACGTCGAGTGGTTTTCCAAAACATTGCGTACCTAAGGACCTCATGATATCACCATTGTCCTTTTAATTTGTTAAAGCAGTATTTTGGCTTTCGGTAAAGTAGATATTTTGTGGTTGGTTTTATCAAGAACGATTAAGAGAGGAGTTTTCCTCAAGACTAATCAATCATGCCGGTTTTATGCTCCCCTTAAAGCACCGGTCATTACACTAACAGAAAAAAACCAACATCGTTGGTTGGTTTAATCTTAAAATACAAGCACAGCTGAGCCATCCAGGTAAACTATTCTAACTTATTATTATTCTAACTTACCAACATTAAAATTAATCGTCTAATGCACTCCACTTCTTCTTTCTTTGTACACTTTTTGTGTCTCAAACTCGAAATAAAATAAGCAGCTTTGCATAAAAGGCGCGCAGTTTTTTTGTAGAAAAAACTAACAGTTGCATGCAGGAACAACAGAACTCTGGGCAAAACCTGCGCCACAGAATTTTTACCGAGTGACATCCGGGAATTCTCTAAATTCCCAGCAGTCACAATTTACATTGCAACTATAAAGTTTTTACGGAACTTTTTCGAATTTTCAACTGTGCCGATGTGTATTTTGATTTAGGTATTGTCGGTGAAATAATATGATGTCGTTTCAAATAAGGATTCCGTACAGAATTCGATTGAGAATTTCGAGATTTACTGAATTAATCGTGATTTCATGAAATTATTTTCTGTTGATTAGAATATATAACAGTTTTAAAAATTAACATTAAGATAACATCCCCCTTTTTGGCAAGTAAATGAATTCACAAAATATACGTCAGAAACATCATTACCATTTAAAAAGATATCTCCCAGACATTTTATGCTTCGAAAAATGTTAATACACCATTTTCCTAGGTTCGGCAGTGAAAGTAATTACTGAGTTTCAAATAGCACAATATAAAATATGTTTGAGAGCCAAATGCCGGAGTTTGTGAAGTGTGGACGGAGAGAAAGCCCGCAGCGCTGTGTCGGCAGACTAACGATTCCTTAGAGGACGAAGCCAGACATTTAGTCTTAGCGGTGCATTAATTTTGTATTTAACAGCCCATTGTTAGAGAGCAACGTACAATGACGCAGGCTGGCGTAAAAGAATCAATTTATCATTGCCCTACTTGACTACCCTTGTAGTTCAATATTAACGCACTTAAAAAATGTGTGCGTTAGAAAAATATTTTTTTTTGAATGAGCAATAGG
The DNA here is from genome assembly GCA_030295005.1 of Cephonodes hylas. Lineage (NCBI taxonomy): Eukaryota > Metazoa > Arthropoda > Insecta > Lepidoptera > Sphingidae > Cephonodes > Cephonodes hylas. Next base: position 18,248,872 of record AP025360.1, read on the forward strand.
CCTAATATGTCTTTTTAGGGTACCGAAGATATCAAAACCCTTGTAGAATTTTCATATTCGATCTTCCGTTTGTCTTTGACTAACGTTCCAAACGATTAGTGCCAGAAATATGAAGTTTAGCGTGGATAACTGTTTTTAACATGACAAATTACGAAAATTGCATCATTTGGTAACCCCTACACGAAAAGAGGGATATTTTTTCTCGCGTCTATCATTACATAGGTCTATATACTTTTAAACATTGAGAGGTTGCTATGAAGATTTTGTTATTACTTTTGGGAATGCGCGACGCTTCCCTCTCTAAAACTCATGGAAACTGAAATGGACCACAACTATTCTAATTCTTACAAAAAATAGGAAATTAACATTGAAATTGCAACATGTATTGTATGAGTATTGAGAGATTCAATTAAGATATCGTAAGACAGTTATGGTACCAGAATGTACGGTAATAGTTGACGGATCAAATGGCATGGAATTACTAACGTGTATTGTTACTAAACAGTTGAGCTTACACTAACGCGCTTTACAGACGTCACGGTAATATTAATTGAGTTCAGTTTCTGCAAATAAATCGCAGGAATTGTAAGCCCTACTATCCAATATGTCTTGGTACTGGTCTCATCTTTACTCTAGTATAGATTGTAGTTAAACAGACTTATAATTACCGAACGCTAAACTATTTCGGACTATTACGGTTGAATTGTCAGACCGAGTTGATATTACCATGAAGGTATTGAAATAATATAAACTTTGGAACAAAATTTACTGATGTATTTTTGTATTCTACATGATTTAGAGCTATACAATGTGAGGAGTTGGTGTGTTTATGAAGTGATGTGTTTCAAGTTAATAGTGTATGACGAAGTGATGGTATTTCCATAGGAACCCAAAATCCGAGATTACCTTGCAAAATTCTAAATAATTTTTAGGCTTTAAACTTTATTTAACAAAGCAATTCGTCATATAAATGAGACTATCTTGCGGTCAAGATATTGCTCGGTAGCAATAACCAATTATAAATTTGACATTAGGCAACTAAAATGTAACGCTTTTGAAAGTAGTAACTGCTACTGGTATAAAACATAAACGTTATTTGTGTAAGGTCTAGTTTCTAATTGTTTACAACACAAAGGTCACGATTTTTTTATTTACAATCAAACTGCTTGTCGCAAGTAAGGATTTTACCTGAAAGCCCGTTTGTCGGAATTTTATAAGGCAGTCTGGACTTTTGGTCCTCTGTGGAAGAATCCCCACTGGTATAAAGTATATGGATACTAAGTATATTTGTTCGTAGGCGAGGAGAGTGACACTGGCGAAAATGAGGAACGATTGTCGGCGGAGAGTTCGCCCATGCACCAACGGCGCGGCGGGATACTGAAGGGAGGCAAGCTGTGGAAGTCCCTGGACACAGACAAGGACGCCAGTGAACAGGTCTTTTACGATAATAACCTTTATTTCTAATATGCTATAGAACCTAATATCATATGGCAAAGATTGTGACTAGCTGAAAGGCCTCGTGGTGTAGTGGCATAAGTATGTGCCGTGCGATCTAGAGGTTTCGGGATAAATTCCCAGGACGGTCAAAGTACTGTTTTGATTTCCATTAAAGTTTTTTTTTAAGTTGCAGCAATTACTCTGTAATTGATCCTGTGTAACATTTAAGACGAATGGTTTATATAATTAATTTAATGTGTTTTTCACTGTGATAATTTTTATAAATTGTTGGGTTTGAAGAAAATAACTTATAAAACTCAACATCCTTCCGGACCTTAAATTAGGCTTACAGACAATTTCAGAATTAAAAATCATTACAAATACTTTATAAATAAACAAAAGTTATGGAACAACCAAAAGTGATACCTATGGATAATACTCTAGTCGTAGAACTGTGGATATTTTAAACGGATTAAAACAATTTCCAGCATTTATGTTAACACGATTTAAAGATGGCGACTGTCGCCCTCTCGGCTTCATTTCTTACTGACATGCCAACTGACGGGCTCTAATAGTTAAATCCGATATTGGACATCTTTCAAAGTGATCGCGACGAGTTTTATCGCGGGATTTCAACGCAAAGATACGATATCGTCAATAATACGTTGTGTTTCATAACAAAACGCAGTCGTAGTAAACATTGATTAAACTGATAGTTTGTTTTGTAAATAATGTGTTAAGAAATATGTTGGCTATATTTTCCTATTCAGTTCGACAATTATACACATGCTTTTCACATAGATGAAATGTTATCAATTTGTAATAGGGTAGTTGAAATAAAATTATTTTTATTTATTTACTCTAAAATCTATTCAACGTCTATACTACACTTTTAAATTTTACCGCTGTTTTAACAGTATTTTTTGCTCACTCAATCAACTACCCTACAAAAAACAATTTTTTTACACAAGTCACCAATAGTATAAAATAAATTTCCTACCTCAGACGGACGACCAGCGGTCTGCAACAGCGAGCGACGAGGACGGCTCGGTGACTCCTCGTTCCGTCCGCTTCGTGGAGAGGCCTAAGGAGGCAGCCGACGAGGAGCCTCCGAAGATCGAACCTGACCCGGCGCAACCGCCTGACAACGAAACCACGCCTAAAGAATACACCACCAATACGACGCACAGGTGGGATTGGAAAATAGAAAACCATAGTCTCTTTGCAACCCTGATTTATCATGACCCATTTGTGAAATATTTCAAAGGCTATTCTAATTGTGTTGGGCATATCAAAGGGAATCTATCATGTCACGTTAATTTATTGTGTCATTTCAAATTTGCAATTTATATTTGTAGATGAAAACTTTATCGACTGCTTATAAATTCTAATACAAAAAGAAAAAAACTTGTTCATAAATAAATAATATTTTTATACAAGATTCCTAGGAAAATATTTACAATTTTAAATTCGATAATAATTACTTTAATACCAACCCTATTAATCTTACAAGTGAAAGTAATTTAACGAGAAATAGATATATGTATTTTCAAATATGTTTTTAAGAGATCAACAATCATTACACAAAATAAGATCCCAAGTATATATTTGTCTTGCGGCATTCATTAAGTATAGCATATATAGGTATAGTCAAATAAAGACACGGAAAGCGAACTCTAATAAAATAAATGTAATAATAAAAAAAATCATAAGTAGTACATATATTTATTTATTAAAAAACAATTACCAGCATAGAATTCATTCACAATCAAGTTTAACTACTCGAACCAAACTAGATAGAATGTGGGAAAAATATGTTAAATTTCACTCCATTACTATTCTTATTTCATTTTCATATATACTTTTTAATAATAACCTATATAAAAAAATGAAACTTGCTACAAAAAGTTTTGTTTTTGGCTCCACTTCTATAAATAATGATAGTTGAACATTATTTTTACCAGTTAAATTACTAATTTTACAGCTTAAATTTTCACTTATTTTCAAATAGTTTAACTATACTACAATTTTTCACATAATAATTTTGCTTTCGATAATATATTACTAAAGGTATTTGTGAATTAAAATTAATACTACCCTGCAAAATTTAACAAGTGGTAACATCGCCAAAATATCATCACTTTTTTCCTTGTAAGTATTCTAAATATATCAATCTCTCAAATGTAAATTATTGTAACATCTTTTTAGACGTAGCTTAGAGAAACCTTATAAAAAAAATACCGCCAAAATATTTAACATTTCTTTCCCCTAAAGGTTTTTTATCTAAGTTCACATTCTAACCAGTTCGGTCCGTATAAGGAAGTCAGAGATAGGGTCACAACATCGAGTACAGCGTAACTATTTGTGCGCAGGCTCGAGACGCCGCTGATACTGACGATTCATCCACACAAGCAAACCTCGGCAGTGCAGCAGCTCTTCAACAGCGGTAGGCCTCCGCCCCCGGCCATGGAGCCCCACGTCGTCACCTCTGAAACATTGAGGTAATGTCACATTATGGAACCCGCACTAGGCCAGGGTGGACTAGGACCTACACAGTTGTAGAGGCGGCCCATGCCAAGTAGAGCGTATATGGGCTGATGATGATGTAAAAAGAGGCAAAGGAGAAAGTTAGCCTCGCGTTAAATGGTCAGCACCGCCCATAAACACAATACCAGAGGAATCATCGGTGTGTTGCCGGTCCTTGAGGGACATAATATAGTCTCTTTTCATGAAGGTTCCTAAGTTGTATCTGTTTGGAAATACCAAAAGGCTAGTTGATTCCACAAAGATGTTGTGCAAATAAGGAAACATCGTTTGAACCGCACAGTTGAGGAACGCTGTTCATCCAGATAGTAGGGATGTACCCTCAATTTCTGACGTGTGGTGCGGTAATGAAAGTCTCAAATTTCTGTATCAACAGCTTCCTATACACGTTGCATATAATGGGCGCCGTGTAATCGGAATTCTCCATTAAGGAATTCGCAGTATAAACTTACACGATTTCATGGGAAACTGTGCTGGCGTATAGTAGGTATCGAAATACAATTAGCCCTCAAAGGTACCGGTGCGAAATCAAATTGGAACGTTCTTCAGAATTAACAAAAATTGGTTGTTGATTTCGTATAATTCATTAAAAAGTAAATGAATACTTTGGGTGCTTTATTAAAAATTCAAAGAAATTATAAATTCGTATCAAGGAATTTTTAAAATAATAGTCACTTATTGCATTATTAGTTCGATTTGACAAACTGTAATTTTTTACTGATCACATAACCAACGTATGAAAATTTGCTCTTACAAAGTTTTAGTAATTGTGATAAATGTAAAAATACGTCATGAATCCTTCAATCGAGTAATGATCGAGTAATCTGTTTTGTGACAATGAGTCTGTCTTCTATAACCGGCATTAGATTACTGTAGCATCAATGATAGCCCCGTGGCGCAGTTGCCTAGTTACCAGCTTGAGAAACGTGAGCCGCGGGTTCGATCCACGCACCGAGACAAATGTCTGTGATCCATAAATATTTGTTTCGGGTCTGGGTGTTCGTGAGACCGATAAAATCTCTCGTAGTCTCTTATACCCACGACACAGCACCTAGTATGTGAGTGTTGGGTGTATTTATTATTTATTTATTTCAATCAGCTATTCAAAACGTAAACTGATATCTGCACGTGGTAGGTTTGCCACCCGACCTGAGTGATAGCCTGGGAACGATTGAGTTAAGCTGACCTTTCAATAATATAGTACAAGTAACGTTCCACAAATTCTTTAAGTACAAAATTATCTTAAATCGCAAGAAATTTTGTAAACTAAATATTCCGTTTATATATACACCAGTGACAGCACTTCTCTAGAAGCCTTTAAGCTCAGTGCCTTCGAAAATTCCACACAACAATATTTGAGCTTTAAGTTTTTATTTAACTAAAACAATTAGACATAAACATGAGAACATCATGAAATAAACAAATTAAAAACTAGACTTTATACAGTTAATTTGTAATACTGATTAGATGGGCTTCTATAGAAGTATCGCTACTGATATGAAATTGTACAAATCTTTATTTCGCATACAATGACAAAGCAAATGTACGTAAAATTAATGAGACAACGAAAGCGTTTGATTTAATTTCTTACAGATGTACGACATTAAAATGTTCTTTGATGTGTACTAATTATTACTACTAATATAATGAAATACTTCTAAAGATTTTTAACCCTTCACATTTAAGTATAAAAGCGCTACATGTAATGTCTAGTATATAATTGTTTATTGTGGAGTCAGAATATTCTCATTAATAAAACGCGTTATCAGACCGTGATCGGAAACAAAATATTTCATAGTTAAGGTAATTACCATCCCCACAGCGTTTAAAAAAGTCCCGACAAAAAATTAAAATTTTGACGTTTTCCTAATAAACATAGGTATAAAATCTATCTTCATCAACCCATATACGCCCACCGCTGAGCACGGGTCTCCTCTACCATTGGGAGGGTTTAGGCCATAGTCCACCACGCTGGCCTAGTGCGGGTTGGCGAACTACACACCTAAGAAACTCCTAAGAACTCTTAAGTGTGCAGGTTTTATCACGATGTTTTTCCTTCACCGTTAAAGCAAGTGATAATTCAATGTGAATACACACATAACTTCGAAAAGTCAGAGGTGTGTGCCTGGGGTTCGAACCCGCGACCGTCGAGATTCTCGACCGCGCGCCCAAACCTCGAGGCCATCACTGCCTCAAATAAAATCTATACGATTGTTTTTATTTTGGTCGGGATATTCTTCAACGAAAAGGGGTTTGTAGTCACTGTAGCTATTACTTGCCTTAGTTTCTGATTACGGTCTGAATACACCCTGTATTATAAAATACTTTTGTTAATTAGATTTAAAGCTTAGAGATTATTTTTCAGAAATTTGAGTTAGGCTTTTTGTGCTCTCTCCACCTTTACTAGACATAAACATGTAGAAAATACAGCTCAACAATTTCATCCACGAAACCTAAGTAACGTAGTCGAAGAACTACTTAACTGCTATAGTATTCCTCGACTTAGACTTTCAAGAAAGGAACGCATTCAAATATGAAAGAACAGCTGAGTAGCAAAAATTACTGGTATTGTCTCTCCATAGACAAAGGTAACTTGTGATGAGGTCAACCGCTAGCGTCTCCTCTGCGAAAAGCCCCAGAAACTAGGTCGACAATGGCTGCCTCATCACTTTTACACCCAGTATCTGTCATACCGATAACAGAAGACATTAATAAATCTTCAGCATGTTTCTTTGTTAAGTGGCATAGTCATTTCATCAATTAAAACAACAATAATTACAAAACTCCAATTAAACTCTGTTACAAATTAAAATTGTTAAATAATATCATGTTCTATTTCTTTCGTCGATGAAAATACAAAAATATATTCGTAATATTCGTTTAACATTAACAGACAGGATCAACTAATATAACAGCATTCATCACGGAACTGAGAGATCTTTGTGCGATCTACAAAATTTGCTACTCAGTCAGTATAACTTGAAATAAATCATTGATTGTTTAATTTATCAGAATTCTAGGTCATGGTAGAAGCATTCGAGTTTGTAGAGATAACTTTATTCTCATTGTACATCGTGTCTATAGCAAAATTAAAAAACTGTTTAAAACTAAAACAAGTTCCGCCCGGGGAGAGTTTAATCCAAGCGTAGTTGATGTGAAAAAATATTTGTTCAGCAACTATTTATCTGTCTCAACTTTGAGATGCAGCGCTTGCGCTAACAGTCTAGAGAAAATCAGAAACAGTTTAAGAACTACTAAACACTGTACACAAAGCGTCTTTAAAATATACGTAAATGCTAGAGACGATACAATTAGTTTTTCGGTCTTTTAGACATAATCATGTATGATAACATAAGTAGCCATCGCAAAGCTGAAGTTTTATTTTTTGTATGAAATAAGTCTAGAAAATCAAAATTCATGCAATTGAGTATGCCAATGTCAAGGTCTTTGGAACGGCCAGATCTTAACTCAAGCTTTGAAGTCAATAAAATAAATAACATTCCACAAATGAATTACTTTTAATATTATTGTTTCTGCGAATTCTCTATTATTCTGCCGGTAACCTAGGCGGCCCACGCCAGCAATAAGAATTGGAAGTAGGTCTCAAGTGTCCCCAACAATGCGACGCAGTGAATGGCGACAAGTTCATTACAGCTCGGTTCATTTACGTCACAACAGTGCAATATTAGTTGGATAACCCATTACTCTTGGTTGGGGTCATCATCAGCCCATAAAAGTCCAACTGCTAGGCACGAACCTCCTCTACAACTTGAGAGGGTCTAGACCATAGTCCACCACGCTGGCCTATGACGCTTTTGTGGCCTACGCACCTAAGAATTTTTAGCTATGTAGGTATCATCACGATGTTTTTCTTCACCGTTAAAGCAAATGACAATTCATTGCCAAAACATTACTTCGAAAAGAGGTATGTGCCTGAGGTTTGAGCCCTCAACCGTGCGCCTAAACCTCGAGGCCTAAATATAACTAGGTCGAAGGCTGTTTGTTTATATTAATTGTGGTTGAATAGGTCACCCACGACATAGGTCTTTTAACCTAGTGTGGGATCAGAGCTATGTATGTGACTGTTGGGTGTATTTATAGAGCATGGGACACCACCACCTATAATATAACTTGGTTGATGGTTTTTATATGAATTGTGGTTGAATAGAGCCTGGGACGCCGGAGTCAGGCCCAAGACAGAGGACGCGGCGGTGCGCCGGGTGGCTGAACGGAACGCCTTGAGGTGCTCGCTCCTGCGCAACGAGGCCAGGAAAAAACAACAGCCAAAGGTGAGATATTTTCATAAATTAATTTTATAATGCATTTAGAATTCCGCGTATCACGTTGGCTTGTTTTGCTGGTATAGAAGCGCGTATTAGGGAGGTTTAGATGAATTGATGGAGGCGGTTTTGTTTTGTTTAAAAAGAAATAGTGAAATTAAGACTGAAATTAAGCCGAATAAACGACAGTTATTTAGAATTATACATGCGTCCATTTCTGTCTTTACCAATTATAATTACATTACAATTATAATAAAAATGCAAAAGTCAGTCGGTCTATTAAGCTTCAGCACAAGCACCGATAATTAAATTTGCCGTACAAGTAAATAACTTTACAAACAATAACACGAAATTTTTAATTAAAATGGTATTCTATTCAATTTCATAAAAGCAAATGTAACCGGTGGCTGAAGCTGGTATATATGTGAACATTTAAAGCGATCGGAAGCGTGGAATCTGGCGCCTGCATTTAACAAATGAAGTCTGTTAATTAGCCACCATGTTGGAGGGAATGGCGACTGAATAATAAATTCAATATTGCCAACGTGTTCGCAATGATTCTTGCGCAGAGTACCGGAGAGCATCCGACCAGGAAATTAATAACAGCAATGGAAACTTCTCATAAAGAAAATGAAGGGTTTTTAGAGAAATTTGTTTTTCGCTTTGAATAAGATTAATTTATTATACCTATTGAATATGCTGGTCTTATTAATGCTGGTTTGTCTAATACTATTACAGGGCCAATAGGTACATTGAAGAGGAATGCCACGTCTACATAATAAGTACATATATTACCCCGCATTGCACGAATTTAAATGTGTATCGGCTGACAGGCATCTTTGAGAAACTTTAAATCTTTTGTATAAATAATATAGAACTAAAATAATAGACTAGATAATATAGACCAGATCGTATATTTTACCGGTAAGGAAATGCATAAAAGTATTGAAGTAGGTTAAAGTTGAAAAAAAATAACATGGTTAAAACCGCGTACGTAGATCGTCGCCATCTTACCTCCTTTCGTATCTGATATTTCATACTTAAACCCGCTCATTCTGCACTTTTATTCATTCGCCTTCCAATATCTTCTAGTCGCAACATTTATTCCCACATAAATACATTCCTATTTCTTTTTAAATCAACCTATCTCTGTAGCACAATTTATCTACGCAAGTTTACTACTTTAGGCGCATAAAATAACATTTTAATATGTGATTCGCTGCGGATTGTGAAATATTAAAAAAAAGACGGTTTAAACAACTACCCACGAATGGTGATCTAAAAGTTATCTTTTTCACTTGTTTATATAATCAAAACTTCATTAATCGCGTTTGGTCACAGAACAATTGTTTGCCTTAGGATTTGAAGGTCCTGGATACGGTTCTCGTGTCGATTTTTTACGACTTTCCATTAGGAAAATTGTCAATAGCGGCTTGAGTATATGGCTGACTGAAAAGAGCGCACGAAACGTGGATGTACAAATGCATATCGACTTATCCCGCCGAGAATAAATGTGTGAACACAGAACAAACCTGAACATGTGAAAAACAAAACACGGTTCACAATTAACGGGGTTAATATACTTTCTAGTACCGTCATTTAGTAGTGTTAATGGCGGCTCTAGACTGCGGATATATTTCATGCTCAGCCCACTTTTATTGGACGTCCAATACGCCCTTTGTGCAAATGGTGCGGCAATTATTGGCATATCAAATGTCCACTCCGCTTATCGCAGGCTAATTACGTTACAAATCAAAAGGTGCTTTGACTGAATATATTGGCAAGCGGGCTAACTGTTTCGCGCGATTACACAAACTTAACTATAAATATACTTGTATTATATGTGTATACTCATAGACTTATTAAACGATCAAAATGTATGCATTTCTAAATAATTTTTCCTAACATTTCATATGAGTATGTCCAACGATAAAATGATAAAAATCGATTGAGTACTTTCCGGTTTGTCGCATACAGTTTTATAAACAATATTTTTGGCCTTTTAACAATATAAATAGTAGTTAGTAAAATAGTAAGTTGAAACATTGCGAAACACGTTGCGTTAGATAAAATAATACCGTGAACAAAACAATAGCGCGTCCGGCCACATACACGACCTGCTTTCTTGCTTTCAGACTCATATTTCCGTAAACACGATCCCGATACTCACTGCTGCACAGATATGCAGTATAATATAGTTTCTAAAAATGCTTTTTTCTTTTATCAAAAAACCAAATGTAAATAACATACTTTTCGTAGCTTTCATTATAATTTTACTATCTTATGTTATTCGTTGGAACAACATTCATTAAAATACATTTCAGATACACAAAAATTTTCAGTACCTGAAAGAAAAACCACACTGATCTGTACAGTCTTTTTATAGACAAAAAAGGTTAGGCACTAGCAGCCAACAAAAAGGAAACTCTCATATTCCATACAGCCGAGTGATTAAACTTACATCTATATGTATATCTCTACCAATGAAAATAATTATACTACACCATTAATGATACCATTATTACACCCTGATTACGAAAGGGAATATTCTTCTCGGTATTCACAAGGTTATTTTCATATTCATGAGCTGGCTTAGATCTCACGCGTCTAAGAATTCGATATCCGATTCCCTTTGGGAGTACTACTTGAGGCGTCAATGATCCCCTTGTGATACAAAAACCAAAGCTCGTCAAACACTGGCGAACTAACAACCCTGTTGTGTAGATCTTATCTCCATCTTACATTATGTGTGCATATGTATGTACATATACTATTTTCGAACTATTACGCAGTGACATTCATACATAACCCACATTTCGCCAGGTATGTATCAGACCCATGTAACAGGGATCGAGCCTATTGCTAATTTACGGGCAAACTCCCAAAATCCCTACTACTACTACTACCCCTGCCATTGCGGATTTAATTTGCTTTCATATTTCAAACACTTTGCCTGACTCGGAAAGCGAACCTAGGTCCTCTAGATCCCACAGCACATACTTGCACCTAGAGACCACGAGGCAGTCAAATACGGCCGAAATACATATAACATTACCGAAATATAAATACACACACACAAACACACGAGACACAAACAACGAATAGTTTCCGATGCGCTTGGCACTAGAAGCATAATGTGAAGTGATAATTATGTAAGTCTATACTCTATACATTTTTTTGGCCCTATCCCACCACACACCCGCCACTGCAACTCCTGTACTCCAGGATCAACAGCGGCACGCACAGTATTGGCGCCGAGCAATGAAGCTCAGCGAATCTAAGGGGACCTAAATTGTCATAATCAGAAAAGTTAATCAGAAAAGCAATGTAAAGGAGGAATTGGAAAACAAAGAGTTGTCCATACTCTATACATATATATCTATATAAACTCACACCCTTCTTCCGTTGGAGTATGTAGACTATAAAACGCAAAATACCTCGGTTCAAACACACTTCTTTTACTTCCTCAACTGACATTAATCTCCTCTTGCATGCACGTCGGTTTCGAGGAATCTCTTTATTTACACTTTCTTGTTTAAAAAATTATATAGACCTAAATTAAAATAACAAAAACAAGAGACGATCTTATCGACCTAAGCAATGTCTTCCAGATAACCTTTGAATGAAAAATAGAACATTTATATTACCCTTATAATTATGTAGGTGACCTAATTTATTTTATTGTGATAACACTGTTGTACAACGACTCACGCTTGCCAGTATAAAACTACCGACATATTATAATTCCCGCGACGTGTCAGCTTATATTATTAATGTGAAGATTTTATAGCTACCTTGACCTGCTTTCATGAGGCAACATAACCAAGGCACGATAGGTATATATAGTACATTATGGAACAGTATAATATTGAATATTTATCACGCTGTATTGTTTAACGTTTACCTACAGACTAATATATTCCGAAATACACGGGCGGTTAGAAGACCATTTAAATAGTCTTTAATAAGTTATTCTTGATGATAGGGAATTTTTGTGGAAAAAATATAATTTTACCAACACACATAAAATATTGTTCGTTATTTCATGTAACCAAAGACCCGCATCATTTGTCATGCCTAGATAAAAATTAGGTCTAAGCCCGACGGTACACACATAAAACTGCGTTCAACCTTAGATCTGAAGTCAGATATTTAATATCGCTTTGATTTATGGTCACGTTACGTTTTGGTTACGTCAAGTTAAAATAGACCAAGTGTACTACAGATGAAGATTAAAATTCAATGAAAACACAAACATTAATATTTTCATTATCGTGGAAATGTTTTTTTTTTTTTGACAATACTGGACTCAATGTACAACACCAAACTCATTATGAAAACGATAATTCAAATTTAATTCAATTACTTGCACGTGATTTTATTCCAACGGCCGGAAACAACACTTTGTAAGGATTAAAGGTAACTTTAATTTCATTAATTACCAGTAATTATGTACCACATAATGAATGGTCGTTGCGATTTTAAATTTAAATGTAACGGTTATTTTTTTTAAATTTAACAGCAAAGTGGTAAGCAATATCTTAAAAGTATCCACACCAATGAGTCGCAACTAGAAAATTAGGTTATCTTTATTTTATAACTAGCTGACCCGGCAGACTTTGTTCTGCCAAAACGATAAATGAAAGACCTAAACTTTTGTATAAAATGATTTTAAAACAAACAAATCGGATCCGTCTATAATATAAAAATGAATTGCTGTTCGTTAGTTTCACTAAAACTCGAGAACGGCTGGACCGATTTGGCTAATTTTAGTCTTGAAATATTCGTTGAAGTCCAGGGAAGGTTTAAATGGTGATAAAATATGGAAGAATTGCGGGCAATATGATAAAAACAGGAATTTCATTTTCCCATATAAACTGTTCTATGTAATGTCCTGTCAAACGTTAAATATTTATCCCTTCAATGCGGGTAATTGTTCCCTCAAATTAAAGAACGGATTTAAATAAAGGGTTCGAATCGACAACATATATCTACAATATTCGAATAATTGCATATTTTACATTTTAAAAATGAAGAATAGTGTCACTCATTAATAGGGATTGACATATTTGTTGGTTGTCAAACATTTATGTCAGCGTTCAGAACTATTTGTTGTGTAAAATATAAAAAGCCTAATTATTATTATCTCCTTAGATGTGCCTGGTTTACAATTTACAACTGAGGGCTCAGTAATGAAACCAAGGTTGAAGCCTTTATAAATGGTAAAAAGCCAAATAAAATTATAGTAGAATGAAACGCATTGGAAAAGGAAGAGAATATGTATTACAAAAATGGATTAATCAATTTGTACAATCCGTTTATATAAAAATGAACAATCTTCCTTTCTGTGTCTGTATTTTAATTCTCTCTCTCTGGTCATCAGTGCGGCTAGCACGTGAGGTAGCTCTTCGTACATTTGATTGACTTCCTAAGTCAGGTCGTCTTCTCCTCGGCATCGTAAATTATAAAGCACAAAGTCACTACCACAAAGGATTACCAAAGTAAAGAAAGTTCTCGCGCACGTAGCCACAAAGATAGAAGGATGCACTCACAGATATCGTAACACAATATCGTTATAATTTTTTCCGTATTCTGAAGTGCGACAGGATGGATTGACATATTATATTTTGGTTCTCAAATCTATTGTCAAATATAAAAAAGGTAAAATACAAAAAAAATAAAAATATAATCTGACAGATCAACAACTGAAGTTAGTTGTTACGGAACGCGATATAAGATTCTCCAACGCGCACGCGAATTTGAACTTTATGCAGCGGTAATAAATTACAAATTGACTCTCGATATTAATTACAAAACATTTGTATGGGAAATAGAAAAGGGCTGTTTTGAGGGATTTCCCAGCAATTATTTGATTTTTTTTCACCTTTTAAACCTTCCCTGGACTTCAACGAATATTTCAAGACTAAAATTAGCCAAATCGGTCCAGCCGTTCTCGAGTTTTAGCGAGACTAACGAACAGCAATTCATTTTTATATATATAGATAATGATTTAAATTTTTTATTATATTAATAACTCACTGCAAAAATCAATCCCATGCTTAACCGGTTCACAGTTCCTGAGAAGCTTTTCAAAAATTCATAACAAAAAAAAATTGAAAGCGATCCTGCCTTTAAGAAAGATGTACTTATTTAAGACAAATTTATCATTAACAATCACCAAGCTAGTTGGAGCAAGTCTGCAAACCGAACAGTTACTACCAATAATCTAATAATATTGTCGATAGTAAATAGAGTTTATGAATCAAAGTGTTGAAGTGCACATAGCAAACGTTTTTTTTTTCCAGCATTAAGACATAGTTTCGACGAAATACTATTCTTATACAATTGTAATGATTGATTCTTGGATGTATCCAACCGGATTCCTTAAAGGCGTCACAATTGCATAACTTCAGTGAGGAAAATCTTTTAAAAATATCGCATGCTGTTGAATATTATTTCAAACCGTATCTGAGCAAATAAAAAGTAACTAAATTAAAGCTTTGTATACTTTGTTTCTCGTATTACTGTCTTATGTAATTCAATAACAAAACAATCTAGAAAGCATTCCATACACAGCCGTATAAAACAAATGGAAATAGGAGCATGTTTCCGGAATGTTCTCAAATGTTGATAGTTTCTTTGTTCACTTGAAACATTTTAAGGCATAATGCTAAATGCATTAGAAAATATTCAAAGAATCCCATCTCTAGTCGAGTGAGAGTTAAATATTTAAGAATGCCTTTCTTAGACTAACAGTTGCAAATAAACTAGATTAAAAGTACTGTTTCTTTTGTCACATACAAAACAATAGCAACAATTGTGAGTAATTTTAAAGGGCTTAAAGTTATATTAATAATATTTAATAGACGAACTTATCCGGAGAATATAAAAATATGACTTCTTTTAAAAATACCCTTTGTACATACTACTAAGATTACAAGTACCAAATATTAAAATTTTAATAATACTAAATGCATATACAGCTCATGAAAACTCCATGTATATAATTTACTTGTTCAAATAACATGCATTCTCCACAATAGCTTAAAGCCCCGACTACGATCAGCATAATGAATGACGTTGCTACTCCGCTGCGGCATAAATAACAGCTGATTACGACTTGGGACGGAGCGGGATAAATTTCTCAATGTCAACTATATCGTTACATGTATGATGATACATCTGCACAGACATGATATGACGTGGTTATATTGAGTTCAACACAAGCACAGATTAACCCATTAGGTACCAATGTTCCCATTTGGGAACATTTCACACATCTCACTTTTTGTCGATTCATTCATAACTACCTGCAATGTTTTAATAATTATTCATGTCATTAGTTTCTACACTGTGTGGTGCTAAATATCAAGCCAATTATTCACTTGAAATTATTGTCATTTATGTGTTGTTGATCAAAGAACGTAGTTTTTACGAGTTTCGAAATTTTCAATTGTTTCCATTTTGATTATTCTGTAATTCGATGTAAGTATTTTATAATTATTGTAAAATAATATCAAATAGTATCTAAATAATAGCTTGTAACTAGTAATTTGATTCAATGGATGGCAGTACTTATTGAATTTCTTTATTTAAATATGTTCCCAAATGGGAACATTGGACTGATGGGCTAAAAATTTATTTTGTTATTTTTTTTTTATATTTTTTTTATGTGCTCCTTATTATATATACTCTTTGAAAAATATGTCAAACAATACAGAAAAAAGTTGGTACCTAATGGGTTAATTAGGCACCATAAAATTGTTTAGTTGAGGGATCCAGGGCTAATTAGCAGCCTAGGCAAAACTGAAATGACGTTTCTTACGAAGATTCCTGTAATAGGGCATTCTGCAAATATACTTTTGGAACGATTGTGATATTTTATTCAAAGACGTCCAAACATAGAACGTAGAAAAATACGTCTATCAACCGCTTGGTTCAACCAACAATATCATTGACGAAAACATTGAAATTTTAGCAAGAAA
Organism: Cephonodes hylas; assembly: GCA_030295005.1. Lineage (NCBI taxonomy): Eukaryota > Metazoa > Arthropoda > Insecta > Lepidoptera > Sphingidae > Cephonodes > Cephonodes hylas. The sequence goes on from AP025360.1 coordinate 18,265,118, forward strand.
CAACATCTCTGGCGGAGCGTATCAGGCTGCTCACATGCGACGTTGAAGACGAGCCTGAAGAACAACCACGGTCGTCGCCAGCCACTACTAGCATCGACAAAATGTCCAGTAGCAGCGACAAGTCCAGCGAAAAGTCTTTTACTATGGACAAGAACAATGAGAAGGCTTTTGGCAGCGCCTCCTCCAGTTCGTCATCGTCAACTCTGTCAGCCCCGGTGCCAACACGCCAGCAACCACCAGACTTGGGAGATGTGCACCAGGAACCAGTCAAGGTATAATGCCCGAGAAATAGCTATCTTCTATTACATGAGCTTTTTCTCAACTGTAGTATTAGAATTGTCAGCATTCACAAAAGAAACCTTCATTTCATAGGCTGAAATACCCCATTACATTTCTACAAAACTGGGACATAGTAAAATCCAACGAAGTAATGTTATAAAAATCCTATGCATCTATAAAGTCTCCAAAACTATTATTAGAGATACTATGTAATTTAAAATTTGTTTTGTACTGAAAACAGAATGTTAATAAACGTAACCACTTTTAACATCACACTGTCATCGTATCGACCGAAAATAACACCGCCAATATTTGACGAGGAGCAAGGACCTGTTTATTTCAAATAAGTTTATTGAGCCGTGCGAAAAGCTTCTTATTGAAGTTATAAGCTTCTGGAAGTTTGCGTGTCCATTTCATATTTCATCGTGTTTAATTACGAACGCTTTATTTGTTACGCAATACTTATTTACTGTTAATTTAAAAAAGCGCGTTAGATTTTGCTTTTATAAATATTAAAGTCGAGCGGAAAACGATTAATATTTTCTATAATACCCATTAATTCCGAGTAAATGAATAATAGGATTTATAACTCTTTTACCGATGGATAAAACGTTCGCAGAGTTGTCTTGTACTAAAAAAATACATCATTTATTAGCCAAGGTCTGAGCCACGAAGGCAGTTCCTGTCAACCCTGGCGCCGCTGACAGCATGTGTTGGTAGCGCAGCCCACCACGAGGGCTCCTACTACATACCACAGGGAGACAGGACGTCCACCTCATCGTCAACACATCTCGACTTCCAAGAACACAACGACGCTCCCGCGCCCGACGTGGTGGCCGGCACCCCAGGTATTAGGGACTAGTCAAGTTAAGAATTTTAATGTACTTTGAAATTTTATAACTTGATACTTCTAATATAGGACATATTTTAGGCGCCAGCGAAGGCGATGACGGCTTGGCTGCTTTCGCTCGTGCAACTGCACCCAGGACGGAAAGGCTGAGGCAGCGCTACGGACAAGAGTCGCAGCCAGTCAGCAGCGACGACGAACACGACGATTACGGTGAATATCTTTCACAAATACATTAGTTATTTCTTAATTAATACAAATTCATTTTATAATGTATCTAATGTGTAGGATTTCACCGCCGACCGGCAGTCCGAGGCATCGCCATCAAACAACAACTCGGCGCTTCGGACGAAATTCTCCAACAAATGCAGAACGAACTCCAGCCCTCCTCGGGCACCACTTCTGCACAAATGCCGGCTCACGCGTGCCAACGAACAAACTCCAATTACTCTTGGCAATACTATTCTGAGGCAAATCTTAACTCCAGGCCGCAAAGTCGAGCCAGTGCCAACTCAAGCTGGTAAGTCACAATTACTTTCTCGAATACACTGTTCATAGCGACCGTATCACGTACTCTTTGTTATCGCTCGGTCGGCAGTTTCCGATGTTGTGTAGTTTATATTCAATAACGATTTAATCGCCGCTTAGGTTTGTTTAGCCTAGTTAGATGTAGGTTATTATTAATTTTTCTGCTGGCTGGGTGCCAACAAGGTTACGCTCTATTATCGTGTTCATCGACGGGAGCTTTGTATACCTTTTATAGGTCGAAGTCTTCAGACTACGTCAGCGCGCGACAATGTAGTGGGACCCCGTTACCGCAGCAACACTCAGACTCTTGCTACGCTCATGCACAGAACATGGCGTCGTATGCCCATTACCAGCACGCACAACACAGGCAACAACAGGAGAATATGTACAGAAACTGTTCACTGTACGCTAATATCGGGTGAGACATTTCGTTTGTATCTTACAGTAATCACATTTTTCAACGATCAAACCAGATAATTAACTAAAGGCAAGCGCCTGAAAATAATCACGAGACCAAGAATGGGACCAGAAATTCCAGAAGACATTAGCGGTTAAAACCTAGTGACAGCATTGCAGCGATGCTAAAAACATCCATTAATGTCACATATGTAATCCAGGTGCTCGGACAGCAGCCAGGAGCTGTACAGCTCGCAGACGAGTTCGGAACAGACGTCGCCGGTGCGGCTGGCGCCGCGATGCCGCCGCCCGGAGTCCCCGCCGCCGATACGCACGCACCATCAACTTCTATATGTGCCGTACAACGCGCACTACCACTACCAACATCACGACTACGGCACGCAGTGGACTGCCAACGATTGTAAGTTCTACCAACTTAAGAATTCATTTTGCGTAGTCGACATTTTGTTTTGGGTAGGTATGCCATCGTGAGCGTAACTATTGAAGAAGTTATGTAGTTTTAAAAAACAGTAAGGGTTTTACTTGTGAATGATTGATTATTCTACGGCTGAAAGCTATGTCATATTGAAGATAACGTAATGAAATTATAAGCAAGAAGACTATATTACAAAACTTCCGATAAATGCTTTTTTTTTCATGGTAAAGGCAAACAAGATATAGTCGATCTAATGTTAATTATATACATATATCAAACCATTTAAAATACTGTAACAAAGTGTTTATTTCGTTCCTCGCCGAATACTTCCAAGTTTTCAGTTCATCACTACAAGCGCATTTTACGCCACGTCAGTTCCATGTCCCGTATAACTAACCTCATTTACAAACGGCATTATTAATGGCGCAAGACATTAAGAGATAGCCCGGGGGCGGTTTTTCGCCGCATTAAGGGGTTATTACACAATGAGCTCGTAACGTTACGGACGTTCACATCAATTATAATACGAATGCGCTTCTGAAATGGGCAAATAATATAGTTGCGAAAGATATAATGACATTTCATCACGTATATGATGCTTTCACATTACTGCTAAATGTACATATAAGATATACATTATCTAGCTACAATATTGCTGAGTTTTACAGAAGAGATGAAGCATTGTTAATCAAATAGAAATAAATGCATATATACAAAAATACGCTATGTCTATCATTAAATCTAAAGTAATAAAAAGACATCATGCGCTTAACGACTAATAAATATAACTAAGCTGTCTAAAAAAATATTACTGTTCATACAGACACTCGAATGCACACGTACTACCAACAACAGCAACAGCAACAACAGCAGCAACAACAGCAGCCACGCAGCAGTGCAAGCACCCCCCAGCCACAGGTCGTGCAACCCCAACGAGCTCACTACACTCACGCCTTGCAATTGCAGGTAAATACCAACCTACTTTCTGATGCCGCCCATACACGGTACGATTTATCTCTACGATCCGTCGCGTCAAACCGATCGAAACGACGAATCGATGGTGTATGTCATGATCGTTAACGATTTACTTTGATCAATATATTAAAATTTTTGATACGATCAATCGTCTCGATTTTCATCAGATCGATCGTACGGACGACGTGTATGGGGTATACGTATGGGGCCCTTGAAAGACTAATCGACGTGAGAATCAAGCAATAAGTTAAATTTTTATATAGTGCGTTCCATAAAAACGGCATTTCAAATATGGAAATGAAATTTGAAAGGACTCATAACCGTTAGAATTCAGTTTAAAAACTTGAAGTGAATATCAATACTCACGTACGCCAGTCTTTCAAGAAAAATAAAAACAAATTATTCATATGATGTATAATATAAATACATATGAAGTGTGTGTAAAGTGTAATCAGTGTGTAATCTAACGTGGAGGACTAGTCAAAAAAATATTATTGTAAAAAAACAAACAAATCAGTAGGGATAATTACGCCAATGAAAAAAACATACAACGGTTATTTTTCGTTCATTCCTAAGCCAAAGTAAGACTTGGCTTCGTATGCAAAATCTAACTGTAAGCCTAACTGAAATATTACATAGTTCGCATAGGAATACGCAAATAGTCGAGTTAAAAATACCTCCGTTGCACAGCGCGGCAAAAAGAAAAACGAGCGAGCGTGAACAGCTACGAGGACCTGACTGATTGGATAGTTTTTGTTATGTGTATAACGACGCGATTCAATTCCCTAGGAACTTTTGTGTCGGTCAAAACTCTGTTTACAAATAGTATTTTTAAATGCACAGACTAAAACGAGTCAGGGTAACCGTTTAACATCTCTCCTGCGTTCTAAACTTTTCCTCTTAGCTTTTATAAATGCGAATATACTACTTGTCTATTATAATTTCGTGAAACAGTTTAACATGTTGTTTAAAAGAAATAAAAAATGAATCGAAATACACATTTTTAACAAAAATAAAACATAGTGACCATCGTATTATACGCCAGTTATATTTCAATTTATTTTGTTTCTTTTTATAAACATTTATTGACATGAATACTTTTATATTCCCTATAATCTATGTGATAAATAAACTATCATTTAACTTATGAGAAAAAAATTGTTTTAAAACAGATCCAAAAACTACTGAATCTAACTTGATGAGCGACAAATCTAGTTTTTAAAATAATTTACGTTACTTTAAAAAAAAATAGGTAGATAAAACGAGTATCTACCTATCGCATGGACTCACGACAACCACGGCCGTATTTTTCAAACAACTTCAATTATGTCTAAATATAATCCTCCGACATAAAATCACAAATAAATAAATTCAAGTCAAAGTACAACATAAAACACTGTATTCTCGATAAAGTTTTCATTCCTACGTAACAAAGTTTGCAGGTTACTAATGTAAACAAACCAAACACGTGTTCTGCTACCTAGATGCGGTAATTATAAGTAAATGCATCCAGGACGCCATCTAGTGCATAATACAAAAGTTAAATTTATAGGAACTACGAGGTAAACCTAGCGCTCAACGCGTTTCCGAATAATAAAACTAGGAGGCGCTGCATTACGCTGGACCTATAGTTTAAATGAAATTTATTCAGCGCAATATGTATGAACTAAAAACACAATTATTCTTTACAGACATTATGCCCGGCTCCAGCTAGATACAGGCCCGTGCCTGCCCCTCAACCTGGTGGAGGAAAACAAATGATTTGCTACTCTGAAAAGGTAAATTGAAATAAATAAAAAATATCCTTCAAAGAAAGTTAAATAAATAATATAATTAGATAAAACCTATTTATTTGCATAAAGGATAATATTGTATATTGCCTATTTTACTAGGTGCCAGCCCCTTTGTATCAACCAGCACCCGGTTCACCTTCTCGAGCGGCAAGGGGTGCGCCAGAGGGAGCCCCTTCAGGGGTAGCGGCCCCAGCAGCTACCTCCCCAATGGCCCCTCCACCAAACCCTGTATACTACGCTATGAATGTCTGACGAGGGGACTAGGTAATTTCATTTTTAAAAGTAATGCTGCTAATAAAAAAAATAAGAAAATAATAGTAACTTTATGTCTTTTCTTTTTGTTTCTAGGTGAAAATTGTTGTGGGCCCCAACGGCGAGGTCCATATCAGCGTTCAACCACCACCAAACACGCAAAACGCAACGGACATTACCAAGAAAACTTCAAACTAATATTGCTGGCTTTACTATGAAGCTTTTATGGTGGAATTATGGTTGACTTGCTTTGTTGAACTGTGTCTTCAGAATACTGATAGCACAACTTTAAAGTATGTTATTATAAACCATTTTTGCTTATGTAGATTGTGACTATGATCTCACTTTATTAGCTATATTTAATTAATGTTTATCAAAAGGACATTATGTCATAACTCCACTGCACACACAGGTGTTTGGAATAATACTAGAACCTGTACGTAATAAAGATGCCACAGCATGATTTTTAATACTACAGCAAGTTTGAATATGGCCAAATTCTACATGGAAGATCTAACAGGCCATAAATGAATTGTGTTAACCACAATATTAAAATGTTCTAGCATTCTAATGTGAAAATGCAGTATAGGTAGTGAAAAAAAGACCAAAGACTTTGATTCCAAATATTAAAAAAAAAAACAACATAACATAATAAATAAGTCAAAAGAAATCATTTAATTTGTTTCTTGACTTAAAACAATTGACCAAACAACTTTCATTAAAAAAAAGTATGACAAATCTTACATTATTAATACTAATGTATTTTTAACATTCAAGATGTACATTGCGCAACACAATCATAATAGTTTAAATACATTTAATGATAAAAATATTTATTTCTTCAACTTATGGTTCATATGTTGTAGCCAATAAAAATAATGTTACATGCATAATTTTAAGTCACTTTCATAAGCATCTTTTGAAAATCAGGAGGATCTGATACCACATTAACAATAATGTTGTAACTCAAAATAAAAAGAACATTAGTACACATTAAATTACAAAAATTATAAGGTCTCACAATTCCTTTAAAAGCCATAGGAAGTCAAAACTCAGTTTTATGTTTATTTTGATACATATACAGATTTAATTTTGAATTACAACACTATTGTATAAGGAGTATAATAAAGTAAACTTCGCTAATTTAGTAATGTAAAGATCTAAGCATTTAAGCCTTAACTTAAACAATAGTATGTCTGGGGAAAATTTTGAACAAGAACTATTTATAAATTCATTTTCATGTTAAAGATATCGCATTTTAATAATAAATTGGAATAGTATAAGGCATTCTCGAAGGTTTAATATATTGGCTTCATATTATTAGAAACTGCTGAGAATTATATTAAGGTCTTATTAGGGCCTAATGGAATAACTTAACTATGTAGAGAAGCAATTTAATCAAATAGTAAGGTATAATAGTTTCAAAACCTACTGTAACCAAGAGTATTTTTATGAATGAGTGCCAAATGTTTAATATAAAAGTAGTAAATGTGATTGTGCAGTTAAAATGACAATTGTAATTTCCATGACCGGCCTAGAAACAACATAGATAAGCAACTAAATCTCTTCGCTAATTTTTCAATAAATTGAATGCTTGTTTTTAAATTTGAAAGTAATTTATTAAAAAATTAATATGTGTTTGGAGACAATAAAGTTTAGTTTCTCATATATTAAGTATTCTTCCGTTATGTAATCAGTTAGTACATAAATGTGTTGTAATAATGAAATGAATATTATTTATAAGAGTAATTCGGCATAGTGTAACCGAAGAGTGCCTACTAGAGGCGACTGAAAAAATATAGTAGAGGAATATTAAATGAAACGGAAACAAAATCGCACAACTGTGAAACCAAAGGGAGACCAACTTTCAACCTCAACCCCGTGAAAATATACTAAATATTTTTGAGATGAAGGCATTGGTATCATGCTTGTGGGGTGAATTTTATTTAACGTTATTTGCGAAAAAGTTATTCTGGTCTTATAATTACGATTTGCGTGACAGGCATGGTACCCACAATGCCTAGCGAAATTAATTTATGCCTCTAGTCTACGCAAACGAAACTTAAGATGTAGATATTTTTCAATAGGTTTTCAAATGCTTTGTATGCATTGGTTATAATAATAGGCAATTATATTATTTGTTGTTTATTATTAAAATTATGTTTAATAGAAAATATTTATGCTACGCAACTAATGTTACCGAATCATTCTTGTATTATTGTTGAGTTGTATAAGGGAAACGCTTACCTTTACAATAATTTGCTACCTACAAAAATTTAAATTGTTTCATTTTTTAAAGAATTTGCCAACTTTTGGTATTGTATATAATATTATTACCAGAGGCAAAAATTGTAGGGCTAGCGCAAATAAATAGATCTAAATTGAAATCATTGATCTAACATTTTTAGAAATCATTCTATAAAGATTTTCAATACTGAAAATTCTTATGTATATAAGAGGTACGGTCATTTTTCGAAGTAACTTTAAATGTAGTAGTTGTTGGCGTAAATAATGATTGAAAAACATATTTTGTAAATTATAACTTGTACATACATGTGATTATGAAGCGCCAAATTGTAGTGTAGTATAAGAACATCTCACTACCTGCATTGTCTTTCATTCGTAGAAAAAAAACAAATATGTGTAAGCTACTTAGGAGTTCGTATCATAATCTAATACCTACATTGTAAGATTTCGCCAAGTAGTTTTACAACATTTTAAGCATCATACTTATCATAATACTGTAAGATGAGATAATATGTAAAAGATTATTTGGCATTTATATAGAAACCAAAAAATAGTAACCGTGTTCGACATATTAATCTGTACATTTTTAAATATTATGCCCTTTGTTTGTTTCTTCGTTGGCTCAGTATTAAATTATAGTTCGTGAAGTCTAATTTAACTTAAAACAATAGTTGAAATTTTCGAAATAAAAACATAATAAGTTTCAAATAAATGAATGTTTCAAGTGGGTAATGTTCTAACTGAATCTCTTGACGATACTGTAATGAGTAGCCACGAGTGTTGAAAAAAACAAACGGTTTATTACTTTTAACTACGTATCCAATTTTTAAATATTTTTTTTATTTGCCAAGAAAGATAATGATGTCATAATAATACAATGATAAAAAAGACCAAATTAAATTGATGGAACAGGTAAATTTAACAAATTCTATTAGGTAAAAAATCATTAAAAAGAAATGTATCGTTAGGCAAAGGAAATATAGCAGTACATACTTTAGTATGCTATAGTAATTGTTTGTTATTCTAGTGAAATAATCATGGTCGCTGAGAAACATTTAATGAGCATGGACTATGCCAAAGTAAGAAATCTTTGTTGTTAAATTTTTAAGAGTAAGTGTCATTTAAATTAAACGTGATATTTCTATTGTTATTTTGAGTATTGTGATAACGACAGACTGCTTAGCAGTCATATTACTAATATATTTATTGTGTCCACGAGGCTAGTCAAACGCTAAGAAATTAACCATTGTAAGTCATAACATCTTTTGTCAGCCCTGGCCCACTGATAATATCTGTTAATAATAGTTGTGTTGCCACAAAATACAATATTTCTTTTGTTTTTCACATTGACGCCATTTACACTTTTACCAAAGCGATCGACAGCTTCTAATGAGAACAAAAACATATTCTAATAGCAGTTAATGTAAGACATAGATGTAATTCCAAACTCAAAAAAAAATGTGTTATAAAAAAACATACCAAAATGCAATGTTGCAAAATTTTACTATATTCGCGTAGCCGTTCGACGACATATTTACTAAACCAAATTTAGTGATGTTAAACGTTACTACAACTCTAAAAACGGTAGTAAATGGACAATATCCATTAAAATGTAACTTTCAAAAAGTTTAGTCTGTTTTATTACATGGAAAGCAGTTTTTAAAACTACGATACGGCAATCATTCTATTTGGTTGAAAACGTGATACCATTTTGGCACACTGCCAATCCAAAAACATATACGCGAAACCAGTAACGAGTAAATTTTACAATATTTATGTCCTCTCTAACAATAGCATGTTGCATTAGAGTAAAATATATTCATCTTTTCTACAATCAGCAGTGAATTTAGGTTGTAAATATAATTTTATTTATTCTTCCTTCTACTGAATGTTAGAGATGACAACCGCAACTATATTTACCGTAGCTACTTGTAAGATTTTTTGTCATGATATTAAATCGCTTGAAGACAATTAAGAGGGAAATAAATTCAGTAGGAACTAGTATGTTAAGCTATATTAAGTACATACCTACATATAATTACCTATTTCTCATAAACTAATGTATGTTTCAAAAATGGAATCGTCATTTTCAATGTTTGATCATTCGTACATTAAAAGAATATTTACGTGTGTTGTGAATATGTGGAATATAACTTTCAATAATAATAATTGTAACAGTAGGCGCGTAAGTATGAAAACAATCTTCATTAACAAAATAAATGTGTATTGTTAATTAAGACGCTGATATTATTTATCGACTTTTTTAAATTTGTTCTACAATATTTTTTTTTGTTTTGTTAATCACGTTAGTTTTGTTAATTATGATTCTAAGACATTGTTATTTGTATCGTTACGTGTTGAGATAAATTTATTTTACGCCATTATCATTGGTATTCAATACCATATTGTATCAAGCAGCTTATTGATATGTAGAAACTATAAATATAATTACGAATGTGTAACAATTGGTGTTAGGGCAAAACATAATTAATGTTTTACCTGTGTACAAATGTATTTGTAGATTGGTAAACAAATAAAGTGATAAAAAAATAAATAAACGAGTTTTGATAAACAACGCAATGCTACATAATTCTACACAACGCATGCTTTAAAAATTCTACAAGCAGATAATAGCTATTGTTTTAAACATACCTATATAAGCTTATGGCACACGATGTACACTGTGTATTTATTAAATAAATTATTATGTTGTGACAAAAATGACATTTTCTGAACTCTATGCACTATGCATTCCATTTTTTTTACGCCCTGAGTACCAGCTTAGATACTAACTTATTACCATTAGTATAACAAAATACTTTTTTACCCTATGAAATACTTAAATGAAATGTTAATAATGAAATCAAATCCTCCTCAAACCTGAATATTTTATGATGTCTAAATTATATTTCCTACTTGGTACTGGTGGGACATCTTGACATTAACAACTTTGCAACAAAAGCAGGACACCCGTGTGGATGCGATACAGTATGTACTGAACTTGTAAGTTCAAGACGCTTACTGAAATTGGACAAAGTCAAAAACAAATTATTAAAATACGATAACAACAAAGACTGACTATTTTGTTGTTGGATAGCTTACGATTAAAACAATAAGTAAAAATTAGAACTGTCTATAGACTGCTTTATAAGCATCTAACTAATAGGAGTTTATATTTAGAAATACATTTTTTGCTGATGCTGTGTTATAAAAATAATTCATTGAATTTAGTAAAAGATTTAAGCTGGTTAGTTTCTTTAAACTTAAAAGTATTACAGGTAAAACACCCAAACACTAGCGATAGCCGTCAAAGTTAATATTCCCAGTAAAGTTTGTGAGTAAAATATTCAAATTATGGGTGATAAATGGTAATACTACGTTAATCACTAGTGCGTGCCGCGTATGTGTAAATTCTTAGTAGCGACCTCTTCGAACAGTTTGCTGAATTAATTTTGACAGATGTCAACGACGTGTTCCATTTTAACGTGAGGAAAAGTTATTGGTGGATAAAACTATATTGATTAATTTCTTGACTTGCTTCTAAAATGAGTCGACGCGATAAAAAAGAAGAAGAAGACAACAATCTCAATGTATTCCAAAATCTAGACAAGACAACGCTCTTGCAAGAGTGTAGATATTTCAATTCGACCCCGGTCAATCCTCGAAAATGCATTCATATTCTTACAAAAGTCCTGTATTTGTTGAATCAAGGAGAGAAGTTGACGACGCAGGAGGCTACCGACATATTCTTTGCTACGACAAAACTGTTTCAATCGAAAGATGTAGTTCTGCGTCGCCTCGTATATCTGTCCATAAAAGAGCTCAGTTCCACCGCTCAAGATGTGATAATCGTCACGTCATCACTCACTAAAGACATGACGGGGAAGGAAGACTTGTACCGCGCGGCTGCAATCCGGGCTTTGTGCACCATAACCGATAGCACAATGCTCCAAGCCATTGAGAGGTACATGAAGCAGGCAATTGTGGACAAGAACCCGGCTATTAGTTCAGCTGCATTGGTCTCTGCCTTGCATTTGTCTTCATCTGTCCCTGATTTAGTGCGGCGGTGGGTGAATGAGGCACAGGTAATATCACAATCCCAAGTTATTTCATTTTTTTCTTTTAGTCGTCGAGGTTAAGGAATATAGATGTGTTAAAATTGGGCTGTCATTCAAACCCCAGTCACACATCACTGATTTTACATAATAATGAACAATGAACATAGTTTCATGGTGAAGGAAAATTAGACAACCTGTACATTTGTAAGCAGATTCTTTATGTGTAATTTGTCAACTTCCTCTAGACCAGGGTGGTGAACTCAAACCTAAACTCAGTTGCAAAAGAGGTCTGCGTCCAGATGTAGAATGCATATAGGCTGATGATCATGATGTAAACTGATGATCTTGTGTTTCTCAACACTTACATTTCTGTTAAAAATAAACAACTGCATGCTTATTACATATATATATTATTGTTCTGATATTTGTATTTGTGATTGACTTGTTGATCCTATACTACTAACTTTTCTGATAAAGGTGCCAATGGTTTGGATACATGGTATTTAGTTTATGATTTAAGGTTAAGGCTATGCTCATTAGCAAAGCAATATTTCATGTATGATCTGTATACATAATTCACAAGCCAATCAGAGGCAAAACTAAGCTGGCGAAATATATGTTACATATATGTAGGTGTAAGCAGACCGATTCAAAACTGAGACATGTTTATATTTATGGTTGACAACGAATTGATTACATATTAAGTTGGGATGTTTTTAGTGTCTATTACTTGTCTCGTTTTTTATCACAGTCTGTTTCTACCCCATGTTTATTGCGAGTAGAATTGTAAATATGTATGTATATATATGTAAATTTAAAATTCATATGTTTTGGTTTCCACATTTTGTGGATTAACAAAGTGTTCCAAACTGATAGTATATAGTTATATATATATATATATATATATATATATATATATATATATATATCTGAATTGCATTTTACGCTCTATAGATTCTATAGTATAGAATTAATGTAATGAGTTACTTGTTTAGGTTAGGAAATTGTTGGAGTCCTTTTTGTGTTTCAATTTTATTACATTGTGTAGGAAAAATATTATAATTATAAATTATATATGTTGTTTAAGTATTTTGGCTGAGCTTTTGTTTTCTTTATAAGAATAAAATATGAATGCTTATTAAGTGATTCGGAGTATATTACTGATATTGTAGTCAATTATTTTTGTATTTAATTTTATGCTGACGAGCCAAAGATTAATTTGAAGTGTTATATTTTAGGTAATTGTTTAATGGACTTATGAAAGTATTACATAGCTAAAACAACACTTGAAAATGCGAATATAAGTTTTGTTGGTTTGAACACATGGTTGAAATGTAAAATTTTAATCATTAGTGTCATAGCTATTCAAAGTTTTAAAATAAACAATTTGGGCTGGCGCGCATTCATTTCATTCAATTTAACGGTCATTGCTGTGCTCTTTTGTATGATGATGTATTTCTACTTATGGCTATAATAGCATAAGGTCCTTGTTGCGTTGGCAGCTTACATGATATCTCTGATATATGACCAGAATGGGGTGATGAGAAATCCAATTTTTGTTTCCCAATTTCAACAGTGATATTGTTGATAGTGTAGAAACGGTCTACAAACGGCAACAGGTGTCTTCATGTTTCTTAGGACCAATAATAGCTTATGATTTATTTACAACAACTCTGCTTATATCATAAGGAATACATTTGTGCCTTCATGGCTGTGAGAATATTCAATCCTAATATTTTTTGTAATAAATGAATTTCAGCATTTTTTAGTCATGATGTTAACTTTTGTTTGTTTCTCCTTTTCAGGAAGCTGTCATGTCTGATAATGCCATGGTATCATACCATGCATTAGCTGTTGTTGCTGGAGCTAGACGAAATGACAGACTCTCAACTGTCAAGCTTGTACTGAAATTGGCACGAGCCCCATTACGCTCTCCATACGCCCTTTGCCTCTTGATTCGTCATGCTGCTAAATTGGCTGAAGAAGATCAGTCCGAAGCGTCCGAACCTTACCTCGAGTTTATTGAATCTTGCTTGCGGCACAAATCCGAAATTGTTGTTTACGAAGCTGCCCATGCGATTGTTAATTTAAGGAAATCAGCTAAGGATCTTGCGCAGGCTGTATCCGTGTTGCAAATATTCTGCGGTTCATCTAAAGCCACGTTGCGCCTCGCTGGTGCCCGCACCTTAGCGAAGTTGACAGCAAAGCATCCAAATGCGGTCGCTGCTTGTGCGGTAGACTTGGAAAATCTTATTTCTGATCCCAACAGGTCTGTAGCCACATTAGCTGTAACCACTCTCCTTGCTACTGGAGCAGAAAGTTCCATCGATCGCCTTATGAAGCAAATATCAAGCTTCATGTCGGAAATATCCGATGAATTTAAGATTGTTGTTGTCCGTGCTATAAGGCGTCTTTGCTCAAAGTATCCACGCAAGCATCAGTCACTGGCAGCATTCTTGGCTGGGATGCTTAGAGATGAAGGAGGTCTACAATATAAAACTGCCATTGCCGACGCAATAATTGCTCTTGTGGAAGAGAACCCTGAAGCAAAAGAAACTGGCTTGGCTCACCTATGCGAGTTTATTGAAGACTGTGAGCACACCTCTCTGGCAGTCCGCATTTTGCATGTGCTTGGTCGTGAAGGGCCTAAAGCTCGCCAGCCATCGAGGTATATAAGATACATCTACAACAGGGTGATTCTTGAGTCTGGGCCTGTTCGTGCAGCAGCAGTTTCTGCGGTTGCTCGCTTTGGTGCAGCTCGCCCTGAGTTGCTCCCCAATATAAGAGTTCTTCTTGCTCGCTGCGAGTTAGATGAAGACGACGAGGTGCGTGATCGTGCGGTGTATTACGGCGCAATTTTAGACTCCGGTGATGCTGAACTAATTAACGAGTACATTATCAATATTTCCATTCCCAACCCAGTACTATTAGAAAAAGCGCTGCAGGATCATTTGGCATCTGAAAATGCGGATCAACCTTTCAACATTGCCACAGTGCCAACGGAAGAAGAGCCTCAGGAAATTGAAGAAGCACCAGTAGAAATAGAGCCACGCAAATTGCCCACAGCTTCGCGCGAAGAATTGTACTCAGAACAACTTAAGGTGATTCCAGGTATCGAAAAACTTGGACCCATATTTAAAACATGCGATGCTATTGATTTGACTGAACCAGAAACAGAATACCGTGTGAAATGCGTTAAGCACATCTTTGCCCGCAACTTGATTCTGCAATTTGAATGCCTGAACACACTTAGTGATCAGCTTTTGGAAAAAGTCCACATTCGCCTGGAACCAGCACCCGGCTATAAGATCTTGGGTGAAGTTGCATGTGAGCAGCTGCCTTACGACAAGCAAGGCAACGTTTTCTGCATCCTAGAGTTCCCTGACAATCCCATTGAAACGCTGGGAACGTTTGGGGCGACGCTCGAGTTTGTTGTACGCGACTGTGATCCTACAACAGGTTTGCCCGATTCAGGTGAAGGGTATGCTGACACATATCCCTTGGAAGAAGTAGAGATTGGATGCGCCGAACAATTTAGGACACGTCCGGCGAATGACGAATGGGAAGCCACTTGGGAGAGAGCGGGCAATGTTGTTGAAGCATGTGATACCTTCGGTTTGGCACAAAGTGACGTAGGCGCGGCGGCTATCGCTGTGTGCGAACATCTGGGCATGAATAAATCGGCCGTCGTTGGCGAAGCTGTGAAAGAGATCCGTGGTGGTGGTATGTGGCGTGGCGGTGCCCCAATGCTCCTACGAGCCAGGTTGGTGGCCGCCCAAGGAGCCGTTACTATGCAACTGGCAGTTCGCTCGCCACGTGAAGATATAGCCACTTTCCTCCTAGCAGCAGTAGGATAAATTTGTTCTATTTTATTGAAATGTCATTAAATCTGTTTATAATATATACTAGTTGTAATGGATAACTGCAAAATCTTATTAAATCTATTGACTAATTTACTTATGTCATTGCCATATATTTTCGAATTGGAATAAATCAGTTATTTCCAAAGATAGGTGTTGCTTTTCTATCCTTGTTAATGATTATAATACGTAAGTTTCTTTAAAGATTATTTGTAGAAATGTTCACCTTTGCATAGAAAACTAATGTTTCATTTTATTGTTAAGCACTATAGAATATTCAGTTCATACTAACGTTCATATTAATGATGATAAATAAACCTTCGAATAAGTAACTTATGGTAAGTGACATATCTTTCTGGATATTGTTAAAATGTAGTCTTTTGAAAAAATTAAAATAACACTGGTATGCCCTATTTTTTATTCTTTAATACTTTTTTTATAAGTGTCCTTAAAATAATATAAAGTAGTAGAGATTATGATAGGTACCACGTCAAATTTACAAGATTCAGATGATAGCTTATTGGATAAACATGTATGGAGTAAAAATTTAATGAGTCATTTGAAAATATTTATAGAAGTTTAAATTATATTTGAAGCAAAATCTATCCCTATTAATAGAACATTTCAACAAAACTATTAATAATAACGTCGTTTTTTTAAGAAAGTAGTAACTTGTTAAAGTTTACTTTTATGAATATTTTAATGAAACTATGCAACATCATAAAATACTCCACTATTGTATTGACATAGTAACGACCTTCATATATTCTTTCCATCTCTTTGACTTCTTGAACCAACCGTTCAGTCTAGCTACAATCCTCTAAAGAATCCATGAGTGACTTCAGAAATGAATTTTAAAATTACAACCTTCGTTATTTAGGACAACGTATTTAGGATATTATTTTAATAACAACGGACTTCTATAAGACCTCAAAACTTGGAAATGACATACTTAAACCCATTTCTAGCATTTTTTAACATTGTCGCGATTCATGACTCAAATATTGCATCCTTAACAAGTTTCCAAACACTAGGTCCCGTCATATACAAAAAATGACTCGTGTAATTAATCATAGTGTTTTTAGTACATACAATGTACTAAAATATGGACTGTATATATATATATATTATATCTGAATATATTTCTCTTAATAAATTGTCAAACTACATAACGTTAGTTTAATTTTAACTGACTTCTGAGAGCTTAGATCACCATCTATTTTATTGTTTAAGAAAGTAATACCGCACCTACCATTTTTTTTTATCCCGACCTGTAAAACTACATGAATGTTACACAACTTCATATCGCTCTTGATAGACTCGATGGAAAACTTTGATTTAATGTATTAAGTACTATTTTACATTGTTGTTAGTTACGTTTAACGTTATCAGCCCATATATGTCCCATAACAGGGCACGGGCCTTCTCTAGCATTGAGAGGGGATAGGCCTTAGTCTACCACGCTGGCCTGGGTAGGCGAATTACACACCTAAGAAATTCTAAAGATCTTTTAGGTGTGCAGTTTCCTCACGATCTTTTTCTTCACCGTTAAAGAAAGTGGAATACACACATAACTTCTAAAAGTCCGAGGTGTGTGCTTGGGGTTCGAACCCGCGAAGTTCTAGTTGCAGTGCTGAGTCGACGTCTATTCTAGACAGAACTCTAACTTGACTACTAGTTGCCTCTTAGTTTAAGGCTATAAATTAAACTAGTTTAAAACAATTTTATTGGGGCATAACTATTTCTTAGTGATGAGGCTATCGTTTAATAAATAATAAATTAAAATAAAAAAGCCCTTATTTCATGCAGATTTTACAAAATTTACAATATAGCTATAATTAATGTTAGTCAGTATGATTCTTAATATTTAATAATAATTGTCTATTAGGCAATCGATTAAATAATATCAATTACGATGGAATTACCTCCTGATGTTTGACTCCTAGACAAATGTTTGTGTGATCCACAATTGTTTCGGGTCCGGGTCAATGTGGGATAGACATGTATCTTGTAGCTTTTAGATACATTCACATTTGATACATACTTATTTTATTATTGGTACCTATTTATTTTATTATTCTTATTAATTCTTAGCAGTTGAACAAAAATCTGCGCACAGTATAATACGTAGGTATGTCTGTCCAAAATGCGGTGACAATTATCGATTTAAATCCCTTTTTACATTTACTATACTAAATTCACATCTGTAACTGTTGAAGTCATCCAAATCAGCCAAATCCTTCATCTGCATAAAGTTTGAGGAATTTCTTGAAGCATAAAGGCAATTGGTTGGGGGAATATTGCAGATGCATATTAAAACAAAATTTTGATCATTATAATTTATTAGCCAGTAGGTAGGTATATCTAAATTATTTATTTCTCGTATAGGAGTCATTAAAAATTTGGGGTAAATTGTCAGGTTTCGAAACTTCGGATAATAATGAAGTGAATTAATAAATCGACAATGTTATAAATAACGATATAATAGGGTGGATGCCGTCGATTTCTGACCTGCTGACATTTCCTGGCTGCGATACTGGAGTGTGTATTTTGTAAAAATACATTATAATGCAGTGATGGCCTCGAGGTTTGGGCGCGCGGTCGAGATTCTCGCCGATTTAGATCGGCTAGAACCCGAGGCACACACCTTTTCGAAGGTATGTGTGTATTCACAATGAATTATCACTTACTTAAACGATGAAGAAAAACATCGTGAGGAAATCTGCACACCTAAAAAGTATTTAAGCACAGAGTGGGTGACTGAGGCCTAAACCTTCTCAATTGTAGAGGAGGGTAGTGCCCTGCAGTGGGACGTACATTGCCTGCCGAGAGATGAGAGATATTTTATTATCCTAATTTATATGTCTGTTAAGATACGATCGATAAATATTACGAAAATTACAAATCTGTACACTCTTGTGTAAATGCGGAAACTATTTCCTACGTGTCTAACGCCTAAGCAAGCGACGGGATCGTTTTAAAGTCCGATCTCATAACATGGTTACAGATAGCAAGTCTAGAAAACCTTCTAGTTTTGTGTCTACTGTCCCAGTTAAAAAAAATAGATAAAAGGTAAAACTCCTTACTGTACCTACACTACGCTGACTTAGTACGAGTTGGCGGATTACACACGTAAGAAATTCCTAAGAACTTTTACGTGTGCAGGTCTCATCACGATGTTTTTCCCGCACCATTAAACTACGTGATATTTCATTATGAATACACACCTTCGAGGTTTGGACCTGCATAGCCGAGACTCTTGACAGCGTTTAAAACCTCAAAGCCATCACGATTTCAACTTAGGAGTTAATATACTTACAGAATCCATACTGATGTTATAAATGCAAAATAAACTCTTATTTGTCGCTAGTCGCGAGAAATAAAGGTGCGCCTTTATGCCAAAATAAAGTTTATAAAAATGTTACCTTCATTTTATGTTATGTTAAAATAATAGGAAATAGGAGATGAAAGCTGACTAAGTCTATCGAATATCGTTACACAAGCTAGTTTTTAGTCAGCTCCACCAAAGAAGAAGCCATCGATTAAGCAGTTTATTATAAAGAAAGATAGTCAAATAATAAGGATGAATGAGTATCCATTTCTTTTCTTCAAATGTGAATAAAGAAATTCTGTAAATAAAATGCTTTCGGGTAATCCTATTTGTATTATTATGATTACTAAGGCGTAAAACAAAATTGCCTATAAGTAGCTATAGGTAAATAGTAAAGTCACATTACGTATTTAGGGAAAGGGGTTTAGTCCGTCTGTTCGTTTAAAAATCATTTAATTTATTTTAAACATATTTTTGGTCACTCAACGTAAGGCAGAAGGTCAATTACCTATTGTCACATCCTTTGTTTTTTGCTGATAACAATAAAATATTATATCGTAGTTGGAATAATGTAAAACACTCACATTTCGTTTGGCCGATCATAAATTGTAGGTAAGTAAATGTCAATGTATGTAATATCAAAAAGTAAATGTTAAGCAGTGATGGCCTCGAGGTTTAGGCGCGCGGTCGAGAATCTCGGCGCTCGCGGGTTCGAACCCCAGGCACACACCTCTGACTTTTTGAAGTTATGTGTGTATTCAAAATTGAATTATCACTTGCTTTAACGGTGAAGGAAAATATCGTGATGAAACCTGCAGACCTAAAAGTTCTTAGGAATTTCTTAGTTGTGTAGTCCGCCAACCCGCAGTAGGCCAGCGTGGTGGACTATGGCCTAAACCCTCTCAATGGTAGAGGAGACCCGCGCTCAGCAGTGGGCGTATGTGTATGGGTTGATGAAGAAGAAGAAGAAGTAAATGTCAAAGTCTTATGTAGTGATGTATGCGAGTTTTAGACGCTCGGTCGAGAATCTCGGCGGTCGCGAATTCAATGCCCAGGCACACACTTATACATATTATATTATGTGTGCATTCAAAATGAATTATCCCATTCTTTAACGGTGAGGCAACCTCCTTCCTCCTTCCTTAGAGCTTTTAGATGGGTAATCTAGAAGTTTTAAGAAATTTCTTGTGTAGACTGTAGTCCCTCAACACGCACTAGGCCAGCGTGGTGCCCTGGGAACTATGTGGGCTGATAATGAGGATAAAATGTCGATGAACTCATTGACAGCGTCCGTGGCGCAGTTGGCTATACATCAGCTTGCGAAAGGAGAAGATGTGGGTTCGATCCCCGCACCAAAACAATTAATGTTTGTCGTCCGCAAAGATTTGTTTAGGTTGGGATCTTGTCGTAGTTTCTAATACTCAAGACACAAAACTTGTAGATACAAGTCACTACATACATACACTTAGATAAGTGTGGGACCTGAAAGCATGTGACTGTGGGGTGTATTTACTCTTTTTATTCAGTATACTCGGGCGGAGTCGCGGGCAAAAGCTAGTTTTATAAAAATTATGTTACGTCTTCATCATCAGCAGCTACAAATGGAGGGTTTAGGCATTACTCCACCACGCTCGCCCAGTGTGGGTTGGCGGACTATGTTATTATGTTACGTAATTCTATAAATCAACTTGGGTATAAGGTTACCTATCCTTCCAAAGATAGCGGCACGTTTTGTGTAGACCTTCACGTGTCTGAAGGGATTTGTTTCTCGCTTAAAGGGACGACGCAAGTCAATAAAACACTTAATGCAGGCTATTTCAGGTGAATGAATGTTTGAATAATGCTTCGAAAGTATGTTGAGAAGCCGTAGTAATAATAATTTCACTGAACAGTAAAACGAAAAGTTTATTCTAAATTTAGTACAATGACGGTCAAATATTGGAATTTTTTCTGCTACACGTGTTTGTTAAGGATGATGTCTTTGGTGGCTTATTATACAGACTGTATTCAGACCGTGATCGGAACCGCCAGGGGGTTTGTTATCACCATGGCTGTTACCTGCCTTTGTTTCCGATCACGTTCTGAATACACCCTGTTTACTTGTGAGTTAATACGTAACTTAAGGGGATCGAAAACAGAGTGAGTTACACCGCGTGACTAGTTTGAGAAACTTATCCTGGTGTTGCCATCTTCTCATGTCTCTATTAGTTTAATTGTATTGATTTTATATTTCTGTATCTAATTTATGATCAGGAATAGCTTTACCTCTACCGGTAATAAAGGTCTATTCATAAAGCTGCGCTAAGAAAAATCATCGCTTGCAAATGTTATAGACTTATCATCAATCTATATACTTCCTACTATTCGACAGCCCCATGGCGCAGTTGACTATACACTAGCTTGCGAAACGAGAGGTCGCGGGTTCATTTCCCTCACCAAGATAAATGTTTGTGTGATCCACAAATATTTGTTTCGGGTTTGGGTGTATGTGAGACCGAAAAGGCTCTCGGAGTTTCTCATATCCACGACACAGGACATGTATCCTAGTCTGGGGTCAGAACTAATTATGTATGTTGGGTGTATTTAAAAAAAACAGTGATGGCCTCGAGGTTTGGGCGCGCGGTCGAGAATCTCGGCGGTCGCGGGTTCGAACCTCAGGCACACACCTCTGACTTTTCGAAGTTATGTGTGTATTCACATTGAATTATCACTTGCTTTAACGGTTAAGGAAAACATGGTGATGAAACCTGCACTCCTAAAAGTTCTTAGGAATTTCTTAGGTGTGTAGTCCGCCAACCCGCACTAGACCAGCGTGGTGGACTATGGCCTAAACCCTCTCAATGGTAGAGGAGACCCGTGCTCAGCAGTGGGCGTAATATGGGTTGATGAAGAAGAAGAAGAAGGGTGTATTTGAGTAAATTTATTACTATACTGGGCACAGGCGTCCTCTATAACTGAGAGGATAGGTATTAGGCCTAATCCACAACGCTGGGATAACGCGGGTTGGCGGAATACAAGACTAAGATGTTTTTTAAATTTTAGGTTAACAGGTATCCTCACGGTGTTTTCATTCACCGTTAAAACACCAACTAGTTGACAGTCAATAAACACATAACTTAAAAGCAACAGGTGCGCCTAGGGTTGGAGCCCGTGACGTCAGAAATTCTTGACCTAAGCCTCGAGGAATTTATAGTTTAAGCCTTTTTTATCAAGCGAATCATCACATTTCACCAGTTTTATTGCATTTGCATCTCCAGCATTTAGGAAGAACATTATATTTTATTGAAGGACCCTCTCTTATATAGGTTTGTTCTACTATTTAGTAGTATATAGTTTCCTACTGACTTTTATTATTGAAGTAGACGCTTCAACAATTAATAGTTACAAAGCAAATCCACTTATCTTAATGTGAAATATTATTGAGACTTATGTCCATTTGTTCAAGCATAAGACGCCAGTTATGCGGCCGATAAGTATCTAAAAATATGTAATGGAATATGCAATGTAAGTATGTATGTAATATTAATAAATATTGCCCTCTTCAAAAATTAATTGAAACAAAGACAGTCACGGAAATAGCTCTGACATCAAACTAACTTTACGTCGTGTGTCGTGTGTATCACTAACTACGAGAGACTTTTCGCTCTCACAAACACTCAGACCTGAAGCAAATGTCAGTGAATTACACACAATCAATAATTGAAAGTAATAACTTTTATCCGAATGCAGTTATTTTAATTGTCTTTGCCTTGAATAAAGCAGTTTGCTACGATTGAATTATATTTTCGCGCCCTTAGGCACCACTGTGTACTTTCATAGTATAGAAAAACTATATCTACTTAGCTAACTATATTAAGCAGTGATGGCCTCGAGGTTTGGGCGCGCGGTCGAGAATCTCGGCGGTCGCGGGTTCGAACCCCAGGCACACACCTCTGACTTTTCGAAGTTATGTGTGTATTCACATTGAATTATCACTTGCTTTAACGGTGAAGGAAAACATCGTGATGAAACCTGCACACCTAAGAGTTCTTAGGAATTTCTTAGGTGTGTAGTCCGCCAACCCGCACTAGGCCAGCGTGGTGGACTATGGCCTAAACCCTCTCAATGGTAGAGGAGACCCGTGCTCAGCAGTGGGCGTATATGGGTTGATGAAGAAGAAGAAGATATCTACTTATAAACTTATCTCAAAAGGTATCTAAATCCTATTAGATAATGTATTCCTTTTGTAGTCTATATAATAAAATGTAATCTCATATAGTTAATCTTTTTACCACTGACCATTAAGACTAAACGCGTGCCTGGGATAATTAAAAAAATATTTTCCTGAGACATGATCGAAATGAAACACGCGACTTTTTACATCACTGCAGCCAGCAAAATGCCAGCAAAGGTGTTTTTGTTTTGGGTAGCAACAGACTTGACGACTGGGGGAAGAAAGGTTTTTGTATACGGGTTATAGGTAAAGGATTATTAAAAGGTATTCATGGAAAAAAAATGCTATTAAAATAAAGCCTTTACTAACATTTTAAAGCTATGTGAATACTTTAGCTACTTATCGAAAAACAAGTAGGGGGAGGGGGGGCACTTTGATACACAAAAATTCAATCTCTTTTTTGAGGACCATAAAGCATTATATTTAAATATTTGTTTTGATGTGTGCATTGGCTGATATGTCAGCTTATATTTTGGCTATGCACAAACCGCCAAAACTGGCGACGAATAGAGATAAACTGATTTTAAGAAAAAATCATTTTTGTATCATTCTGCCCCACCAGTGGGGCACTTTGATACATAGGGTGGGGCAGTTTGATACGTATTTTAGATCCATATAAAATGCAAGTTTAAACTGACTAATAACCCAATATAAACCGTATTATTACTTAAAATTAAGAAATAAAACAATTTTATTGATTAAGTTCACAAAATACTTTTTATTAAGAGTGCACATTAGGCATAATCAGTCTCTGAAGTTACTTAAGGAATATAATCACAAAAAAACAATATTGTCATCATAGAACAAGACTAATTCTCTGTTGTTTTCTTAATTATATAATCAGTTATGTACTTACTAAGTAATCAGACTTTAACATTGAATATTGTGAATGAAAATATAATATTAGAACCTCTTATCAAAATGAACAATATTTTTCTGTAAAAAATTAAACAAATATTAAAAATTTAACAAAAATAATCATAAAAACTCTCATATAAATTACAAAACAATCTACTGGATATTATATTGAGTTAAACCTACCGAAAATAATAAAGCGACGATGTTCGAGATGTGCCTTTGGAGAAAGTTGGTTTTGGTAATTGCAAAACTAACATCCACACTTGCTTTGTCTTCCACTATTGGAAATATAAACTTAGAAGACTCTGCTTTTTTTCTGAGATATAATACTTAATATTCTGTCACATTATACTTAAATACAATTTTGGCAACATAGTGAATCACAGTTTTCTTCTTCTCGAACTTACTTAGCAGGAAATCTCTAATATTTATGCGTTCAGGATTAACTGGTTCTTCATTCATTACCTCTTCTTCCGATTCCGACGGCATTTCAATTTCTTCACTATCACTCGTCATCACGACTTCATCTTGACTAGAATCAGAATCTATTTCTGCAGGCAAA
Source organism: Cephonodes hylas (assembly GCA_030295005.1). Lineage (NCBI taxonomy): Eukaryota > Metazoa > Arthropoda > Insecta > Lepidoptera > Sphingidae > Cephonodes > Cephonodes hylas. Next base: position 18,289,753 of record AP025360.1, read on the forward strand.
GAAGTCACTCTCTTTTTCGGCTCAGTTAATCCCAGCAGATATTTCGCTGTTTTCAATTCTTTTGCATGCTGTTTTGCTTTTTGTAATTCTCTTTTCCGGTTCTTTTCATTACGTAAATTTTCTAATCTATTTTTTTCTGGTGTTTCAGTGTATATTCTTGATCGTCCCTTTTCTCTTCCTTTTCTTTTTAAGACACTGTCAGTAATCGCCTTTTTTGGATAAGGTCTAACTACTTCAGGAGTAAGAATAGCCTTTGATGAAGAAACATGTAGAGGATCGTCTGCATCAGACACTAAAACTGGGTCGGCATCCAAAGTAGGAGTTTTATTTTGTTCTTGGTAAAGTCTTTGACAATACTTCACGTATTGCATCTTCAATGTTTTCTTCATTGATATTTTTTCTATCAGTTTTGGGTTTGTACGTGCGCACCATTTTCTAAAAAAAAAAGAAAAAAGAAACAATAAAATAAACTATTATTTTTGACGGGGCACTTTAATACACTAGAGGGGCAGATTGATACGTATCATTGTACCCCGCACATTACCGTATCAAAGTGCCCCAAAGGACTTTTTCCACAAACAATTAATTTTATCAAGTATATAATAATCTTGCAATCAAAAGCATTTTAAAATATAATAATAACTATATTTACTTACCTTTAGTAACAAATAATAACAAAAACGACGAAGAGTATCCTCCTGAGACACAATTACATTTCACGTATTTTTTTTGTAGGCAGCGGCGCACGCCACTTCCAATACTTTAATGACCGTTGAGGCCCAACGGAAAACTGGCAGCGAGTGGTGTCACAACTGTCATTCTTGTGAATGTCCTAGAGCATTCTAGTGATGTGCCGGACTGTGTAGCGTTTATAGGTTTTGAGATATAGATACTGTACCAATGTGCCCCGTGAATCAATGTGCCCCCCCTCCCCCTACTTAATTGCTCGGGCAAGCATTGAACCGATTACTTTAATGGTTTAGTCGGGATAACAAAATTCCATACCAGACAGTTAAAGGAAAATTTTATGTAAATTCATAACAAATTAAATGCAGGATAAGCAAAATAAAACAATACTATTAAAATCTAACAAGAGTAAGCAATACTGGTGGTTAAATTGAAAATGTGTCAAAGCCACGCGACTTGGCCACCTGAAATCAAGCTATCTCTTTCATCCGCCACGTGCTGATAAATAAATCCTAAAAAGAGATCTTCCGTCCCGCTCTCGCAGCCGGCTCACGTGTTTTTGAGCGTGAACCGTAGTGCTGCATATTGCTGATTTATGTAATATCGATATCCCGTTCACTATGTTATTGTTCTAAGGCGTGAGACCTCAGAAATCTTGCAAATCCTGTAAAAAATTCTGAACGTTTCTTTGCAGCTTTTGAGTAAAGTTGCTACTGCATTGAGTAGACTGCTGAATTTCACATCTTCCTTAGATAATTAAATACATAATTTGTATCCCGTCACGCCGCTATTTCCCGCGAAGATGGACAAAGATGCATTTCTGCACCAAAATTTCGCCAAATATATAGTAATCCTAGCGATATTTGCCAAATATAAATTAATTGTAGGAGCTCATTGCAGTTTTGGGACCCAATTCAAAATTCGAAGCTGCCAATGAGAATTTACTAATACAAAACACAATTAACACTTTGCTCAACTTGTGAATCGAATCTGGGACTTCTTGATCGAAATATCATAATTACCCTAACTCTCATTCTTTTTAGTATCCAATCTTATAATAAGTATATTTGATTGATTCCAACTAAGCCAGTTTTATTCAAAATCAAGTGATTGAATAAGGTAATAATATTATGTTAAGTTTCCTTTATCGCACCTTTAATTCAAAAGTTTCAAAGAAAAAATTGATGGCAATGTCATTATTTTTTATTTGTTTCTTAAAAATAGTTGCATAAAAGCTAACCTGTATTAGGAGATTTGGCAAACCTGAAATGAATCAACGAATGATAAAAATTCTAATAAAATTTGTAAGGATGGTGTTTAACATTAAATGTAAAAATGTTTGTCTGTTTGGTACTATTTTATCGATGATTCGATAACACGTAGGTACACCAACAGGTTCTCACTATAAAACGCGTACTTGTTCTTATGTCACGCTAGTGATGCCTGCATGTCAAAAATATCCTTTATCGAAAGAATCGATGGTTACAATCGTTAATATGCCAACGATTCAACGGTTACGTGTAACATGAAAATTTAATACTAAATTATTGTCATCAAATATAGTAAAACATTATAAATTTCTTTTATAATCTTTTTCATTACACTTGAAAAGACCGTTTAAAATCAAACCATTAAAATCAAGTTGATATAATCAAACCATTTCAGAAAGATTGTTTGATCTTGAGTATGTTCTTTTATTGCTAGATAACTGTAATGCACAATTTTTCCACAAATAAGGTTATTGGTCCGCTACTTCCGCTCGAGGGTATATGATAAAATTTTAATGTTGAGGAACATTTTCTTAAAATATTTTTTTTTTTAATATGGGTATTAGGTATTAAATACTAAAGAATTTCATTAAAATCATTCTAAGAGTACAATGTAACTGTGACATAAATAAATTATAAATCGATTAAAAATTAAAGAATCGATCGTGATCAATTAATCGAGTGCTACTGAGTTGAGCCAGCACTATTCACCATCACAACTCTGAAGTCTCATTGGTAAACGATTTTCGCGACAGAATACATTGAATTTTATCAATAAGTTTTGTGATGTTTTTATAAACCTGGTGCCCGATATAGCTTTTGAGTTAAAACATTACAAGTTATACGTGCAAAGGTGAACGGCTTAAACGGCTGTAAACAATTCTGTCATAGTCTTAAAGAACAATCGTGGAAAGTTGTGTGTAAAGAAAAACTTTTTTAATATATATTTTTTTATCCTATGCATTTTGGAGACTTATGGGTGAGTTGTATTCTGAATTTGAGTAAATTTTAGGTATAAACTTTATTACCAAAGTTTTATGTGTTTCGTAAGTGGATGCATTATAATGCCTATGAAATACTCGCATAGCGAAAGAGACTTTCATATACTGCTTGGTACCTGGATAAGCGACACAGTAACTATATATGCCAGCTAAAATTTATCTGCCATACATTTCGTATCTATGTGCGCCTGTTATCTAAAAAGTATCAATGTAAATTAAATTGTCAAGGTACTATGGTTTGATGCTGTTTATTATTGAGTAAATATTCCAGATAGAATCAATGCAGAATAGAAAACAGTATTTGCCTATGCTGCATGAGTAATTTAATAGTACCTTGATTTCTGCATTAATAAATTCAAGAATATTTTTATTGTTACAATGAGAAGGTGGCAGTATGAAATGAAGGCCTTTGCACAACTGTTGATGAAGTTAAACTCTGCCATCTTGCAATAGTAAAAGTATTAAGGTCATGCTTAATGGTTAGTACATAAGATTCAACACAGGGAATTTTATCATGAATTTGCTGACAATCCTCAAAGCAGCATAAAGGATGCATTGTATTCTTTTCTAGTATAGGGCCCAAAATACCCTGTAATTTCTTTCAAAACCACTAGACAGGAATCAGAAAGATGTCTTTTTAAATAATTAAAATGAGATTTTTTACATAATTTTCCCCCCACAGCTTTAACAAACAAGTCATTAATTTATAAACAATCAAACCATAGTATTTTGTGCTTGTATAAGATATAATTTTCATTATAAGTTATAACTCGCAATAATATGCTTAGCGAATGTACTTCAATTGTTCTGCCAACTTGTAAAATATGTGATCAGGGTACATGTTGTACATATCAACATGTAAAAACAAACAACATTACCAGTAACTGTTAATTGTTTACATTTTAGATAGACCGTATAATGCTGCTGTATGAAAACTATTGATTACTGTTTGTAATATTATTGTTGTGAATTGAAGGTTTATGCTTTGTTAACTGTGCTTCCTCAGGTCATAAAAACATCCATGTTTTGTTATGTAAATGTTGGGTACTTTGAATAGTGGCAAACGGTCACATAAGACGGTAAACCCAGTTTCGCAAACAAAGCTGTCATAAAAAAAAGGTTATTCCTGTCATTGTCAAGATCTAGTATTAAAAGTATGCTTAAGACAGAACTTATTGTAATGTTAAACAATAACTAGTTTTATAGTATAGCGATAGCCTATTCAGTTAGCTCTCTTTTTATTGATTATGATAAATAAATATACTTTTAAAACTAGTGATAAAAAAAGCTGATATGAAAATGTGTGGTAGAGTCAAATAAAATATTCCTTTTTGCTGTGAATAGAATGTGACCAGTGTTCACAATAAACAGTTTTGTTTTTGGGCTAAAGATAAGCTTTTTGAAATAGACATAGCTTTATAAAATAATCTATTTTTAGTACATTGTTTAGGGTTTGTTTTTTATACCAAAGAAATCTGAGAAATGAGATATTTCTGTGTCAATGGAATTGATTCGTAGGCAGAATTTTTTAGAATCAAGTTTCATTATTAGTTTGCAATTGTAAGCGTAAATTCCCTTAGCGGTTCTTAGTATTAGTACCGTGTCAGCCAAAACATGTCACCATATTAACAATTGCCAATGGTCATAGTCTCTAATCAGCACTTTGAGAGTTCAACATTGGCTAACATTCACAGAACTGTCATTCATATAGGCATAAATGTTTTGGAAGTCCACCTTCCGGTGGTAGCCATAGGAATTTTATAGGAGATATACTACAGCTAAACTGACAGCTATTCAGTTCCGCCAATCATTTTTAAACAATATACGGATCTAACTACATTTCTGCTACCAGTAATTCTTACAAGAAATGTATTGGAAGTACATAAGTAAGTTGGAAAATATGTGGTATTTTAAACTGAAAACGCGACACTTTGACTCTACATGTAACATTAATTACTATAAGACATGCTATTATGTCTTGGATTCATGACGTTTTAATGACCGTACCTATTAGTTTTGAGTCAATATTTACTCCAATTGACATTGAAACTGATTTCGAATCCGATCAGTAAGGATCGAAGGCGTTTCATAGAGATCGCTTAAAGAGAATATTTGTAGTGAAGTACCAATTGAAAAGTTTTTGTTGGTTTGTTTTAAAGTTGCCCCAGTTGTTTACGAGAGAAACAATCCGCCCCGCCCTTCGTGACAGCCTTACAAACTATTTGTTACCAACTGGCCAACTAATCCTTCAAAGAATTTTTATGTTAATAGCACTTACTAGGCTTGCCTAATTAATTAACCAAACAGGTCGTATGTTATGCGGCATATTTCAGAAGGTCACAAATAATACACACTGATTGGTTTTAAAGACATTCTCAATTTAGCATACTAATCATTGATGTATTTTTTCTGAGAAGTCTGGACGAAATGAATGTCGGAAACAAGATATATTCCTTGAAATTACAAGACTGTCCATTTTAGAATTTGTCAACCGAAAAATTTTTCTTTATTTTTTTGGAATAATTATAACCATCGGCTACTTATAAACATTTCCAGACAGCGAAAATATACCGAAATAGCTTTGATACTTGAAAATATTAGTTTTGAAGTAAGTCGATAGACGAAAACGACTTCGATCGTTGCGTCAACGATTTATGCCGAACTGATGCTAAACGGATACACACCGGCTTAACCCGAAACGTGATTAACTTGCACGTGGCTATTCGCACACTTTTATTACTGTGGTTGCTATTTTAGCCGATCCCTTCCATCGTCTCACTACCAGTAAGCGGTTTGAGCGTAATAGTATAACAAATAAACTACAACTATCGGTTAATGTACATAGATAAAATATATTGGGGTTTTGACTTCATACAAATATTAAAAATAAGTTAAGTACCTCTCTGGCAGTAGTTCATTGCAACTGTTTCGAGGAAGGAATAAAAACGGGCCTCAAAACTGGACCCTTAGGGCCGGCGCTCACTGCCGTCATAGCATAGCAAAGCATTTCTTTAGTAATAAAGCTATTTTGAATCTTATTTCAAGGATGTCAAAATTCAAGTTAATTTATTACGGTACGCGATGGCGCGGCGCGTTGTGAAATGACGCGGCATGCCGCGGGATGCTACAGCATGCCGCGTCATTCCACAGCATGCCGTAGCGCAACGACACAACCAACTTCGAATCCGCGCGGAGCAAAACTGATACCGGAGTGGTTGGGCTTTCAGCGATGCCACGACATGCCGCGGCATGCTACGGCATGCTGCGGGATGCTACGGCATGCCACGGCATGCTGCAGTTGAATCTGCTATGCTATGACGGCAGTGAGCGCCGGCCCTTATATGTACGTAGTCGGTGCGTCGAACCAAGCGATAACAAGTTAAAAAAATGATTGATGGAACAAGCTTCTGGGTGCTATAAGCATCTTGTACATTTACTCAATAAATATTTACCTACATATAAAAAACAATCCTTGAAGAACCAATATATTTTTTAAAACGGTTCTAGAAACACGACTAAGTCGTGATGGTATAGAGCAGGGGTTCCCAAACTTATTTACACTATGACGCCCTACAGAATTATTATTTTTCTTGCGACGCACCGCCCCCCCCCCCCCATAATCAAAACTACCTACTTTACTGGAAATAAAAACAGCAGTAGTTAGCGTAATATGAGGTTACCAGAAAAATACGGACAGCGAATGTTTGCTGATCACCTCGCGACGCCCCTAGGATGTTGCCGCGACGCCCCAGGACGTCGCGACGCACAGTTTGGGAAGCCCTGGTATAGAGTTTAAGGCGCGCGGTCGCAAATCTCTGTGGTTGGAGGGTTCAGACCCCAGGCACACACCTTTGATATTCGAAGTTATGTATGTAGGTTAGGGTGTCCCAGCTTAGTAGGGCGATTTTTTTTTTCTCGAAATTAGATACGCATACCCTCTATATTTTTTCTAATTGACCCTAATAACTCAAATACGAAATATTATCGAAATTGGATAGCGGTAACCCGTGCCGACTTGATGGCAAAGTTTTAAGAAAAAAATTGTATGGTAATTGTAGAGCACATATAAAAACTTAATTTTTATTTTCAAAATTATATCCCATTTCACCGGTATTATATATTTATTATTTAAACAGGAATATTTGTGATATTTTAATCTTAAAGTTTTCTTTTTACTGTTAGGATAAATCACAGGAAAAATTGCTTTAGTTTCCCTTTAAAGGTGACTTTTTCACGAAAATTTTGTATCAGTATAACTGCAATTTGCAGTATCACTAGCGACTTTTAGTGTCATTATTTATTTCTTAACTGCTTGAAAAGAAGTATAACTAGTCTGTTAAGTAAGCAACTCATTGAGAAAAGTGTCAAAATTTTTAAAACGATTGAAGAAAAGCAAGACTAGTTTTTGATCGAAATAAAGTCGTTTATGTCTTTCTAAAAAAGTAAATCACGCAGATATCTTTCCAAGGGATATGAATTGATGGATCGTCTTTAGTTAAGCTTTAAAATATTATCATTATTGGTTCCTGGTCTCCATCATAGTGATATAGAGACAAGACAGCTACTTCATGAACCAAAGGCCAAAAATGCTGAAAAATGTTCTGTATAGTAACTTCTGAGTTAATTTTATTGACAGTTTCACAGGGTTTCAAAGTATTAAGTAAACATAAGTCGTGGTAAGGTGCCGTCACTGATAATATACAATGCATCCAAGCCTTAACATGGTATATAGCGATGCAAATCTAGATGTCTAATAGTGCGACTTTTTATTAGTAATTTACAATTAAAAAATAAGTAACAACATTTTTAATCAATTAATTGCTTCGGCCATCATGGTGTCTGGTACATAGAACTTGGAGATCGAATAGTCAATTTTCTTTCTGTATCACCACCAAAGAATATGATTATAGCTATAATTGTTAGCCAACCCTTAAATTTCCTTCATAATTCTGTCCGGTAAAACAATGTATATCTAATTATATAACTATATCTATTATCTAGATTTATTTTTATCAATTAAAGGGCACTGGCGTGTGCAATATACAAAAAGTAGTCCAAGCTTGTAACAAACTCTTGACGACACTGTACGAACACATCTTGCGATTTTTCCGCATTATTTGTTGATCTCTTCAGAGTCGGTATAAGGCACCTTATTTCTTAAAATTAGTTTATTAAAGCTTAAATAGGCATATAAGCCCTTTAACAAAAAATAATTAATCTCGAATAGTTAGATTTGCGATTTACAAAATTCAATTTTACTTCACGAATTTTATTAAACAGAACTGCCAATATTTGCTCTTTACAGAGAAGTTTTAAGCCGTTATTTTAATGTTTTGCACCCCCCTATTAAAATTTGCCTTTGAAATCTTAATCTGACATATTGATTAAACAAAAAGAGGCGTTTACCAATACAATAAACAAGCAACCACGAATCTTCCATGCGAATATTGCGACGCGCCGAAGTTCATACAAAGTATGTAAGTACTGAAACACATGAATGCAAGTCGGCACGGGTTGCAGTGGTCCTAAGTTCATGAAATTTTATTTATGAGTGTTTTAACACCATTCGAAAATAATTAGAGGGTATGCGTTGACAAAAAAAGATTTTGATTTTTTTGGGACACCCTAATGTAGGTATTCATAATAAATTATAATCACGTACTTTATTGGGGGAGGAAACCATAGCGTGGAAACCGCCTTAAAATAGTTGTTGGGAATTTTATAAGGTGTAATCCACCAACCCATAATAGGTCATCGTGGTGGACTAACCATCTCAATTGTGGAGGGGACCAATGCCCAGCAGTGGGAGGTATATGGACTGATAATAATGATCGTTCAAATTTCGTTGCGTCGCATAATAAACTGGAAATTGTACAAAAACTTAATTTAAACTAGATCAAAGGTCATAACGTGATAGAAAAAGAAAATTTTGATATATCGGATAATACTTTGGCTGCGTCACTTAATGTTTGTCATAATTTGATATGAACTGCCTCGAAAACCTGTTTAATATAATACGTATCTTGCATGTGCACGTTTAAACAAACATGATTTATTGGATAAGTGGGTTGTTTGTTTTAAGATTATGCAGTACCTGCATCGACCCCTCCATGTTTAAGAATATACAAAAAGTAGTTTTCAAATAGCATTTTTCGCGTAGGCTATCATCAACAGGCTGGTTTTGCCATACCATAATATCTTCTAAACATAGGGTTCTTAATATGTAATCTGAGGAAGCATCTTCGTGAGCTCATATCGCTACTTGTGACACTCTAATACTTCGTTGTGTAAATATCATTAATTTGAGATATAATTAACCATTCCAAGTTTCATATTATGTCACTGCTGATTTAATGTTTAAGGAAGAATTCCTTACTTACAAATAGAAAAGATTACATAAACAAACAAACTGCTTTATTAATTTGTATGTCAGTTAAAGGACGATGATGTCATCATAAAATTCGTGCTAAACAAAATGTTATCATTCCGAGCAAAAGACCTAAGTCTGTCAAAACGCGTCTTGAGATAAATGATGAAAATTAAAATATTCATATGCAACTAGATAGTGACCATCGCACTACAGTGAGTCATAAAGTTGTACCACGTTCTTGGACCAGCTTGCCATTATACCGTTACAAACTGTCTGGATGTAATTGTGTCAGCTCGGAGTTGCAGGGATAATCTTAGTTGTGTCATGCCAATCGACGCTATTCGGATCCGAGTTTACAAACCTTCTGGTGCGGATGTTTTGTAATACCAATATGTAAGCAACGTTCGGGACTGCTTTCAGTATTGTAATCAATATTGCTAAAGAGCGTTACGTTTCATGAAAATGCTTTATTTTTAAATGAGCCGTTTTCAATGATGGAACATTTTTTGTGTCGTACTTGGCTGTTTTTAGAGTTTAAGCTCTTTTGTTTGGCGGGGGTTGGATATCGCTTTGTTAGATTTACTCGAAGTTTACCCTTTCGTAGGCAGCCCTCGTTTCTGGCCATAATAAGCCAGTGATATGATAATTTTCTTGCTGTCTGAACGGCTGACGCATTTGTCGGTTTATATCGATAATTTTAATTAATTTGTATGTACTTCTAAAATGTTATATATAACAATTCTTGATCTGAATCTCATCAGTTACGAAGTTCTTGATCTGAATCTCATCAGTTACAATTCTTGATCTGAATCTCATCAGTTACAATTTGTTTTGACAAACTGCTCGCTTGTGAGACAGTAGTGAGTTGCGTGTATCATATTATGTATGCAAAAATGCAATGGTGTTTCTTGTGTTCACGATTAGCGAAAGCCAGATTTTGTTTGATGTGTTTATCTTCTGTTGTTTATGATTAGAGAAAATCACGTTCTGTTTTGCAGTGTTGAAGACATACTTGCATCATGGATAACTTAGATGATTCCGAGAACAATGCGAAGGTTTCAGATTCTGCCTACTCCAACAGCTGCAGCAACAGTCAATCTAGGAGAAGGTTAGTCGTGTTCATTCATAACATTTTCTCACAATTAATTGTCGACTTCAACATTTTTGTATTTTTTTATCATGTTCATATCTCTGACTTATATTTTTCTTTACAGTCACAGTTCGAAGTCAACCCATTCAGGTAGTAACTCAAGCGGTAGTAGTGGATATGGAGGCAAACCATCTACATCTAACAGCAGGTCAGTGATTTCAAGTAATGTAGTTAATAGGCGGTGTCCATCTGTGGTGTGTAAACCAAAGGTGTTAATTAAAATGGATGCAGCTAAAACAGTTCTCTTAACAGCAATAACTTGAGTCAGCCATCAAAGAAGGAGAAGGATTCGAAAAAGAAGAAGCAAATACAGGCAGAGGTGATAACAGCCGATGGCAACAATGAGATTGACAACAGACCGCCGGATCCAGCTCCGGTATGCACCACGCCAATAGAAGAAAATAAAGATGGTGGGTGATACATTCTTAGAACTGTAAGACCTTTTATTTATTATTAAATTAGATCATTTTATGAGACCAGTGATGAAGTCACGGATCGCGGATCGAAAATTATTAAGATGTCTACGGGCTCGAATCGATCTTGTGCCTGCATAAATGGCTCATTGAAACAGTTCAATGTTTGTTCACATGGCTAAGTATTGTGTAAGTTCTCCACCTGTTATTGGTCATGTATGTTGTATGTATGTATCTGCCTCTTCTATGGAATACGCAATTGTTGCTAATTATATAATGTGCACTGCGCGCGGGGTGTGGTTTGAGACCCGGCGATTAAATTTCGCTTTATACCAGTATAGATTTGATTGATCCAATTAACGATAGCCCATTAATATTTTAATATACAAACAGTATTTGAATTTCGGTTATTGAATTATTTTCTTTTTCAAAATTTATAGTATAATACGCTCCATAGTTATAATCCTTGATATCAGATAATATAATCATAATATCCTGCATATCTAATTTAAATTGAGAGACAACAAAATTCTAACCTTGATGATACACTATACTGGACCAGCCTTTGCATGTCCAATGTACTTGTCCATGTTGTACTGTTCAGTTCAGCTTCAGTCATCAGGCGTCTTTTTCCCACCCCTCCCCGCACTAGTCCATACAATAAGCACATTGCACTTATCATATTAATGTTTTGTGGGATTTTTTTGTTCAATAGGTTCGCATTTGGATATGGCGTCATTTATCAGCTGATACATTTGTCAAACACAGTAAAAGTAAAGCACACTATACATTATAATTCGATATTAGGTAACGATTATAATCGATTTTAAGAACTGCCGTTGCGATGTTGAGCCATTTGAGGTATCCTAGTCAGGAATTGAAATTCTCAACACATTGTTTGTAAGAATGCAAGCAGGTTGAAAATTGTCAATTTCTGAAGGGTTTTTAGTCTTTTAGATTGATGCATGTCCTTCATTCCTCGTATGGGATATTTAACATTATTTTGTATGCGATTGAACACACTGAGTATTCATGAATGGCAGTGGAATTCCTATTTCTTTAATATCTGTTTCTTTTCATATCTAGTTCAAAGGGATGAAAATGCACCTTGTAGGTATACCTATACTGTATTCAAATCGAATGAACAAAAATTGCAGTCTGATGATTCTTTTTCTTATAGGATTTGTCTGCGAAAAATACTCAATTCTATAATATGCCAGCTACATTTGCTAGGATAGTACTATAGATGATATAATGTTTATTAATGTAAGTCAGTGCACTATCTCTCAATGCACTGAATTTGTACTCAATATGAACTAATATTAAAACAATTCATGATTGTTGAAAAAATGTTCATTTTATTAAAGCAAAATGTTCACCCCGATTTAACTTGGAGGGTTTCATCGTCGGAAATATTAGGTTAAAATTTATTTCTCGGAATTGTCATAAATATAGCTAAAGGACTGCAGGGGTTCTTTAACTTTGTAAGGGTTAAACTTTTTTCAGACTTCATTGAAACGTACTAATGAATCTAGAGTGGAACAAGGCATAATATTAATTTACGTAATCAGCAGTTGACCTTGGTACATATTGCGTTGAACTGGAGTATGAAAAGTCAGCGTTTATTTAAAAAGACAACGCTAAGCTATTTTGATTAGATGCCCAATTGTTTTTATACAACATTTTAAAAATAAACCTTATTAGTTTCTTAGCAGCACGCTTTGGAGTAAATTGTGTTCTTGGGCCCAGGGACAGTATTATCAAAAAGTTATTTTATGGGGAAAAAGAATACGGATATAAATTGTAACTTGATGTTCAAACCATGATCGACATTAAAAAAAACCGTAATTAATGTTATAGGGTTGTCGTATCGCTATTTATTTACGAAAACTCTGAAAGAAAGGTTGAATGTAAAAAGAGGATTTTGTTAAACACTGAATTATTATTAAATTTATCCATAGCATCAGTTATAGTTATAGTTAGTTTAGGTTAAATATAATATTCCATTCAAATCACGTTTTGAGATTCAGCTAATCTATGCAGTTCATTACAATTATTACCTGCATAGGATTACCTTTGACGTCAAACAGTCGCGTGTGGTTATAACAATTGATTTAAATTGTGGTTTTAATAACATTATTCTTCTTAAGAGCACCCACTTAATAGGTAATGTAAAGCGATTGCTTCAATATGTTCAAGTTGTAGGAGTTCCACTGCCTTATACATTGAATGCGCTTTGAAACATCAAATATAAAAATAAATAAATAATTAGAATAAATAAATAATATGTACTACTAAAACGGTGTTTAAAAACTTACCAAATTAAAATAAATACACATGTCGCTATACATTTCAGGTGAATAACATAGCTGTGTTTACTTATTCTAATTAAAATTGTTTTACAACATAGATGTTTTAAAATGTTGTACACCAGGTACACATTCGTAAGAGTTTTCTATCTAGGTTATTTCAAGTTAACTTCCATTGGAAAACCATTCCATTGCGTTCTGTATTAGTAATAAAACGATCACATGCTTACAATTAAGAACGTTCATTAAGAAAGAACTAAGTGGAGCCGGCATCGACTGTCTCAGCTTCGGATAAGGCACCGGTTCCATTGACGATATTACTGGCGTAGATTATAATAAAATGAGAATTATTAGAATAAAAGTAGTGACGGCCTCGAGGTTTGAGCAAGCGGTCGGAAAGTACGACGTTCGCACGTTCAAACCCCAGCCACACCTCTATCTTTTCGAAGTTATGTGTGAATTATCACTTCTTTAACGGTGTAGGAAAACATCGTGGTGAAACCTGCATACCTAAACAGTTCTTAGGAATTTCTTAGGCGTATAGTCTGTCAAGGTCGCGGGACGTCGTTGGCTGCAGGAGGCTTCCGACCGTTCCCGGTGGAAGTCATTGGGGGAGGCCATTGTCCAGCAGTGGGACAATATTGGCTGTTGATGATGATGATGATAGTCCGCCCATCCGCAGTAGGCCATCGTGGTAGCCAGCTCAATGGTAGGAGGCTCGTGTTCAGCATAGATGCCTATAAGTGCTGATGACAAGAATAAAACGAATCCAGTGCAAACGCTTTGTGTACGTAACAAAAATATCCGTTTTAGCATACACATGTTGGTACTTATGTTGCGTAATGCACATCGGCACACACAACGTGACTCGCCGACCTATTCCACGTACACTACGTAAGCTGGCTCGTTTCACACATCCCCCTACACGAGTTCAATTAAATGAATATTTCACAAGCGTGTACTTTATGCTAAATGTTATTTATACTGCAGGAAAATATTAAAATGTATAAATAAATAATAAATAAATACACCCAACAGTCACGTACATAGTCCTGACCCCACACTAAGATACGAGTCTTGTGTCGTGGGTATCAGAAACTACGAGAGACTTTTCGGTCTCACAAACACCCAGACCCGAAACAAATATTTGTGGATCACACAAACATTTGTCTCGGTGCGAGGATCGAACCCGCGGCCGCTCGTTTTGCAAGCTGGTGTCTAGCCAACTGCGCCACGGGGCTGTCAAATACATCCAACAGTCACATAGTTTTGACCCCGCTATGTATGAGAGACTATGTATGCTAAGTATGAGAGACTTCTCGGTCTTACGAACATTTAGACCCGAAACAAATATTTGTGGAACAAACATTTGTCTCGGTGTGGGGATCGAAACCGCGGCCGCTCGTTTCGCAAGTTAGTTCCTAGTTAACTGCGCCATAGGGCTGTGAAACGTCAAGCGTATTCATTGAAATGATGGTAGATATAAGGTGGAGGGTTTTATAAGAATTTAATCTTGTCTTTATTTATACACCTACCTTTAATCTCTGCGTCACCCTAAGGTTGACTGTAAGAGAATGCCTCTGGCATTGCGTCCGCATTTATACGCTATGTGTAAAAAGTATAAATAAATAAATAAGATTTATGACGCTGTTCGAGCCGAAATACTTTGCTACACCGGACACACACTGGACTCCAACTAGCTTTTTCTCAATGGTCGTTCCTAATTGAAACAAATTCTAACTAACACTATCTCGTATGTAAATTGTTAGCTAAATGTATACATTTGGTATTACGTTATCGCTTATATGAGTATATCTGCGCTCACATAGTTATATTAAATCAATTATTATCGTTACAGAAGGCCAGGGCGCTCGGATAATCAAAACTTCGCGTCTGTGCCTAATACATACTCCTTCTTATATATTCTATAGGTACTACGCAACGGGTTTAGTACACGCCTGCAAATATAGAAATTATCAGAAGGTAACGTATGTGCACAGGCTGCGTCGCATTCATGCGTACGGTATGTATGTTCGAGTCTCGGTACTCTCAGGTCACGCGATGACAATGTGCTGGCTAACATCCTAGAGGTTCACAAGTAGTCACTTACCTCGTCGCCGCAAGCGTTCTCAACTCAATACGTATGCGGCGACCATCGCCCGTCACAGGGACGATTTCTACCAGAAACCTGATCATACGATCTAAAAAACGAACGCAAACTCATACAATCGCCTTATGACCTTCAAGAAAGTAAACAATATTTTAAGAACATCAACTATACTATACACAGCTAGATGTTCCGCACATACTGAAATATTATGTATGAAAGAGCACAATTTAATGAACACATTTAATAACAGAGATCATAATATTCGTTTTCATACAAAAATCGCGTCGTTGACGTAACTTTTAAATGTTAGTTGTTAGTTGATAGTAGTCGATGTGGTCGCGCTGTGTTCCTTTCTTTCAGATAATGTTAGTATATTTGCAACAATATAGGTACATGTTTATCTTCCGTCTGTGTTTCTCTCTACAGTTGTTGCGCCTGCGCCCGCGCAGTCTGACAAAGGCGCGGAAAAAATGGACACTTCCGCTCCAGTCAGCGCTACCAAGGAAGAGGTACGTACGAAAATAGTTTGCCTATTATAATTCTATGTATGACTTTTGTTTCTGTTATTTCAATTTTGTTTGAGCTGTTTTTTAAGGAAAATTCTTTGTCCAGAAAACGTTGGTGGGTTTATGACATTTTTATCCAATCAAAAAATGCATGTACTTTGACTTATGCTATACAACATGGGAATCGTGTGGTTAAGAATAGTGAAAATTTTGTAACGTAATTCGCGAAGGGCCCCTTACTCGTGACACTGCAATTTTATCCAATAAAATAAATAATTCTGACCCCACACAAGGCACAAGTCCCGTGTCGTGGATAACAAAGACCACGAGAGACTTTTCGATCTCACCAACAACCGGAGCCGAGACTAAGATATTTGTCTTAGTGCGAGGATCGAACCTGTGGCCTCTCGTTTCCCATGCTGCTGTCTAGTCAAGTTTATCAGCTCCAATCGTTTCATGTATACTTTATCAGGGTTCTAGTTATTACATATATATGTTGTCCTACACATTTTTGATGTCTTGTTTTATTGTTTTAGGTGGCGTCTGCATATGCCACTAAAGCTAACTCTACGACAAATTTCGTCACAAGTCGACCTACATCGTCCTATTCTACCGTAAGTTCTTGTTATGTTAATAAATTTAGATTAAGGAAATATTTTAGATTAACTTTATATATATGAAGTGGTGAGCCTGGTTTAGCCGAACGGTCGAGAATCTCGGCGGGCCCAGCTCCAAACCCTTGGTACACACTTGACTTTTCAAAATATCAGAAACGTTAACGGCAAAAGAAAACTTCGTGAGAAAACATGTTCAGCTAAGTTCTTAGGAATTTCTTAGGTGCTTAGCTCGCCGACCCGCACTAGGTCGGCGTAGTGGACAATGACCTAAATCCTCTCAGTTATAGAAGGGGCTTGGAGTCCCGTGTCCATTGATGGGACGTATATAAGCTGATGATGATCATAAAATGCATAAAGCAATGACTCGGATTAGACAAGTAATTTAGTCATTATTTTAAAGTCTATCGTTGACTGTCCAAGCCACTTCGTTAATGCGTTATAATTAACTATAGTATCATTATGCCTTTAAATGTCATTGCGACAACGGTTCCCTGATATTTCTAATATAGAAAGAAAAATACCAATAATGTGATTTTAACTTCAAGAAGTTTTTAATTAGCACTCATTCTTATTTTATGCCCTAACCGAAGTATACGTTGCTAGGTGAGTGGCAACTGAGTGTTCACCGAAAGGTCAAAAGTCAATTACCTGTCCGAGCTATTTTTTTTGGGTTTGTCCTTTAGCAAAGTGTGGGTATCAGCTATAGTAATTTAAGCCATCAATTTCATCCAAAACCCCCATTATTTCCATTGATCCTGTATACAAAAGGATTTTTGTGGAAATTTCGTAATATTTCCACGGTAGGTTCAATCACCGCTACCCGTGGAATGCAACCCGTAATAGGTCGTGGCGAAAGTTGTTGCTTTTTGTGTTTCATTCAATAAAACACAAGTTACGGCGGCTGCTCCCTCGTCTTTGTCGTGTTATAAAGAAAATGAGCATTGTTTAAAAATATTTTTAGGTTGTATTTTTAGACTTTCTATGGTTTCTACAGCTAAGATTTGCAATGTTTTCTTCTTCTTCTTCTTCATCAACCCATATACGCCCACTGCTGAGCACGGGTCTCCTCTACCATTGAGAGTTTTAAATAGATGTAATTGTAATGCTGTTTTTTCGTTCGTATTAATCGTAATGCGCACCGTTTATACAAGGTTTTACGTTTCGACGATTGATTTTTAAATAATGTTATACTCGCATGGGCGCTAACCCAACACACAGGATAGACGAACTTGCAACTTTCAACTTAGGGAAAAGTATTTTAAATCCCAATTTTATATTCTAAACTATGCTCAAGGAAAGTAGCTGATGATCTTTTGATGAGATTAGTATCGGTTTAAGAAGAAAATATGTTGAGACCTTAGCATATTAATGGATACAGATGTGTGTCGTACAAAATTGTATGTACTCACCCTATCGCCGTCCACTGCTGAACGTAGGCCTCCCCAAGAAAGCGCCAACAATCCCAAATGTATGTTTACACCAAAACAAAAGTGTTGTGTTTTGTACACGTGAGTTTGTAGGGATTAGCTTATAATACCCAGCATTGTACCAATTTTATCTAATCTATGAATCAATTAACAAAATATTTTCATCAACTTCAATCATTCTTATCCAAGATAATGAATGCATCTTTTTTCTTTGTTGGCATTGTGTAGGTATTGTTCTTTTTAGCTTATATTCTTTGCGTAAATAACCTTACTACGCTATTAGTATGCAGAGTTCTGCACCCATATTTAGCATGTATCAATCCTACGTAATAAGGGGCAAGCCTATTGCTGCTCCTTTGGACACATTTCCAGACTCCGTTATGTTACTAAAAACCTAATTAGAGAACCTAATAACACTTTACCAGACTCAAGAACCCGGGACCTCTTGATCGCACGGCATATACTTATCCATTTGACCACGCCTTGTTTAGTTTTTATTGACCTCTAAATTGTTCGTGTTTCGAATTGTAAATACTCATCTAAAAGTTCTTAGGACTAAGTTTGGACTAAGGTCTAAACCGTCATAAAATTAAAAGAGGCTCATGCCCAGCAGTTTGACCTATATGGGCTGATGAATCGTAAAAGTATCGGCACCAAGTTTATTTAAATTAATATGTTTGAGTTGGAGTGTTGATGTTAATTCTGTGGTTGTGACCAGGACGGGTTCTCTTGCGTTATCTCCATGCACGACGGCATCGTAATGTACACCACTTCGTCGTTGACCACCACTTTGGGCTTCCCCAAGGATATGTGGATTGGCAGATCGTTCATCGACTTCGTTCATCCGAGGGTGAGTCATTTCTTCTATTATAACTGTATAGAATTAGTTAAGAAAAGGATTTTAAACCTTTAGTCTCAAAATAAAATTATGTTTCCAATTTTGAATAACATTTACAGCCTAAATCCTAAATCCTCTCAGTCGTAGAAGAGGTCCGTATCCAGCATGTGTGAGCAGCATAGGATCTATATGGATCGATGATGATAGGCATGGGCCTTGTCCTCTATAGAAAGTGCCTTATTCCATTCGCCGTTTTGTTGTTAATAAGAATGGTTTGTTCCCAGGACCGCAACACCTTCGCGTCGCAGATCACCAGCGGCCTGGCTGTTCCGAAGATAGTAAATGGTACGCAAGAAAAAGGTAATTTTTAATGGCTACTATCCTCCACACTGACGACCTTAAGTCCGTTGGTATTAGATTTAACTCGTAGTCGCTACCAACTCACAATATACTCTAGCTCTACAAAGCTTCGTTGCAATCAGTGGCAGTACTTCCATAGAAACACAAAAGCGATACTTCTTTATTTTTAGTCTAGTTTATAAGAGTGTTGTGGGCTTAGGATATTCTTATTTATATGGAAATTTGGTTATGTTAAAAAAAGTTTAAAGATTAACATAATAAACATTATTGTTTAGAATTTTATTAAGCAGGCTCGAGTTTAGGGCTTTTATAGAAGTACTGGCAATGGTTACAATTTGTAGATTTACTTCGCGGCAGTACGTATAACATCCAAATGCTATTAGCTTTTTCTATTAGCGATCCCAATATGTTTGTTTGTTTCGTGTAAGAGTAATTCGTTGCTCTAACCTGACTCCTAAAAGTTATCTCATCATCTGCCAAGGCAATATACTTAACAGCATTCGACTTTCTAAAATCATTGAGTATTTTGTCACTTCTGAGAGATTTTCGTTTAATGTTAGTGAATTGCTAATTTATATTAGTTACATCTCGTCTCGATAGCGATCTTTTTATTTGTATCGCAATGTACTTGACGAAAACAACAGACATTTAATATATCGTTACCTATATATTTCTCATACTAACGTATTATTTAGTCGAATAAATACATTTCTAAAAAAAATTAGATCCTCATCAAAATCTTTACCATTTAGTTTCTCTGATCTTACTTTATCTACGATATCTAAAATTAAAAATACTCGAAGCCATTGTAATTAAAATTGCCAATTGCATAGCCATCTCGCTTTGTACGTCGATTCCTACGCGCCAGTGACGCACGAACAACTCGAAATTTGCGGCGAGGTAGCAGGGTTCATGGCGTGTTATGACGCCTAGGGCTGCCGACTTTTGATGACGTACATTCCCAAATGAGAAACCCATTGAGAGTTACGCCCGGTTACAAACGGGGCCCTAAGTGATCGCTTTCGCAAGCCAACGACGTCGCCTGTTACAAAAACATATCTTGACGCAATTCAACTTTTGGAAATGACGTGGTATGTGAATTTGATGACGTTCGTTGGAACAGAATAATGTCTTAGGCGGATTGCGTGGTTAAATGAATGGATCGAATTAATCAGGTTATTACTACTAACTGTTGGAAATTAGTTAGAAATATTTCTATTAGGCTCTTTAGTTAATTACAGCCAGACAATAGTCTCCTTGAATTGTAGCACTAATACGTCTATGAGATTCTTCATTTCTTCTTCATAAACGAATAAGAACTAAGAGTTGAGAAACCATCGTACCCTTTCTTCAATTTAGTAACTATTATCTATCAACAGTCCGCAGAATGATGACTGCTTGAGAAATGTACAGAGGTTAAATCGCGTAATGTCATGTCACTATTACGATTTTTGGATATATTTCTCTTCATCTAGTAGTGTAAATATTTTGTACTCACAGCTGATATTGATACAATCAAGCAAAGCCATTATTTGGGGATAGATCCTTTAATGTTTGATAGATTCGCTCATACATATCGTCAGATAGGAAACATGATAAAGTATTCGTTTTGAACGTTAGAAATCTTTACTAATATATAGCTGAAAATTTTATTTTCTTAAGGAGTCTATAGGCTTTTATCCCGCTTCGAAACATTTAAAAAAACCGGGTGAAACCGTAAACACAGCTAGTAGGAGATTATTAATAGCTAGTAAAGGTCGACAGCCCTACCCAAGGCAGACGCTACTTGTGTCGCGTTTGTGAGTTGTATGCGCTTGCGATCTCTATATACATATACTATGACTCACTTTGTTGATAGTGACCGTTGATTGATTAGCACTGTCTTAGATATTCTACTGAACTATTGACACGGACGGATGAATTATTTTCGAGTGCTTAAGATAGCTGTTTTCGAAATCAAAATGTGGTTATGATCGTTCTGATTGCTCACTTCATTGGATATTGTTATCTCATCATCCTTGGAGTAAATTTTGCTCAATGTTATTAAGTGACACAAAATTGGTGTGCTTAATAAATTGTGGTCAGTCCTTATGGAACAGTAAATCTCTTTCGTGATTTAGAAAGCATTCATTTTATTGTACCTAAAACCTTTTAGCATCTTTCACTCCATTTTTCATTCATTTTATTTAGTCATTTTAGATATTGAAATTGATTTTTAAAAATTTGTACAGGGCGGTCACAGTAGAAGTGTTGAATAAGACTAGATAGGAAATGTCAGCATACCGAGCGTGCCGAACCCTATGTTTAACACGGCCGCTTCTTAGTAATTCGGGTTACGTGTAATATCAAGACTTATGTGTGAAAACGAATAGCAGCCCTTCGTTTTTGTTCGAAATTTTTGTTATTGATCGTGTGATCGTAGTAGAAAAAATAAGTGACAGTCAAGCGACGACACTCGTCCCCATACAAATAACTGTCTATTTCTCTTCCAATCTTATTCAGCTGTTTTGTAGCGGTCACTGACTTCAAGTGTCAGCATTTTTTATACTACATTGCGTATTTTAAGCAAACATTATCATTTTCATAATAGTTTTGTTTCATGTACAAATATAATTGTGAGAAAATAATTCGTGCTTTTCCAGCAGTTTTTGGTTCTCGAAGCTAGCGGTTTTTTACTCAGATGTAATCAATACTTTATACGCATAAATTTGGGATTTAAAAAAATACACTGTTATAATTATTATTGATCAAGGGTTCCTTATAATAAATGACGTAGGTATCGTGCACAAACAAATGTAAATTGAATCTCTGACGTCATTTCGAAGAATGACAAATATAATTCTAATGCCGTATGAAGCTGGTTATTGACATGCAAGATTACAATATTTATTAAGTATACAAAGCGAGTTTTTACGCAGTTAGGAAATTGTATAACTTGTTAGCAGAATACTTCGTACGTGAGAAAACTTGCAACCTAAAAGTTCTTAGGGATTTCTTAGTTGTGTTGTTGTTAAATGGCACGAGGCCAGCGTGGTGCTCTAAAGGCTAATCCCTGTCGATTGCAGAGGTCCGTGCCCTGCAGAAGGACGTATAGGGGCTGATGATGATGATAATAGTCTAAGATGTAGAGACTCTTTTAATATACTGAAAAATGCTGTATCACTAACACTTGTAGGTTTTCCTTTTTAACTGCTTGTCGATTCCCACCCTTCTATAAGAAATTGTAATGTATTTACCCAGGTCTTATAATCTTGAGTGTTACCAGGAAATCCGGCGTCCACGATGGTCTGTCGCATCCGTCGTTACCGAGGACTTACCACCGGTTTCGGGGTGAAGGACCGTGTCGTCACATTCATGCCGTTCCTGCTGAAGTTCACCTTCAAGAACATATGCGATGAGGAGGGGAAAGTCATATACCTCGTCATCCAGGCGACTCCTTTCTTCTCGGCGTTTAGAAGTGAGTGTACTTTGTACTTTTTGAATTTAGTGACGGGGGTTTTGGTAAAGCCTACTTTGCGGGAGAAAAATTCCGAAATGCTACGGAAAATGAGGGAAATTGGTTTTATGTTCTTAAACTTTTTTAAAGGTAGAGGAGGCCTGTGCTCAGCAGTGGCACATATATGGGATGATGATGAAATAAAAATTATAAAGATTGTGATTAGGATTTTTTTAATGCAAGCAGTCTCTGGCTTTAATGGAAGTATCGCCGCTGCCCTAAAAATGACATTAATATTAACCTTATTTTCTGTGATATGATTGTCATATCACACATCAGTTAAGCATAGAAAACTAACTCTCTTCTCTTCCAGTTCCCAACGAGGTGGTGGCAAAAGCTGTGCCATTTGTGATGCGTCACTCAGCCAATGGAAACTTGGAGTACATAGATCCTGAGTCGGTGCCGTATCTCGGCTACTTGCCCCAGGATGTAACTGACAAGGATGCCCTCCAGCTCTACCATCCAGAAGACCTGGACTATCTGCAGCAGGTGTATGAGACTATTGTGAAGGAAGGAGGCGTGCCTCGCACCAAGGCTTATAGGTGAGTGTAAGAATACTAGGAGTTAAAGACAAGTATATTAGAAGAATTTAGACTTGAAAATTTAATGTATTTTGACCGTGATCGGAAACTGAGAAAGGTAATAGCTATGGTCATTGCAAACACCGTGATGTTAAAAAAAGGCAGAAAAGAAAGTGGCGTGCAATAGAAAATGTCTATATCCAGCTGTGGACGTGAAAGGCTGGTGATGATGATGATGATGATGATGAGTATAGTTAACCTTGCGTAGTTACGAATGCCTTTCATATCTCTTTCTACATCCCCATCCATGGTTGTCATTAAGAAATCGGCTATTGTACTATGAGAGTTTACAATTGTATTTTATAGTTATAATGTTTTAATTAAAATAACTTAAATAAATTAGTAAATGACACTACTGGATACTCCAGCATATTTGTATAGCCCTTCGAAACTTCAAATTAATTATTTTCATACAATAAATTTCTTCCTCATAATAACGAAGCGTTTGTTTCTCAGGATGATGGCTCAAAACGGTGATTACTTAAAAGTTGAAACAGAGTGGTCTTCCTTCATCAATCCGTGGTCTAAGCGTCTCGAGTTTGTCATTGGAAAACATCATATCATAGAGGTAAATTATAAGAGTATATATTTTTTTCCATTGTACTATTTTGTCATGGCCATTGTGAAATTAGGGTAAGGTTAGTCTTAATGTATGTTTCCAAGTAAGAATAACATTTCTCAAAGAAGTTCGATTTAACTTTTGACAAATTTATCTTCTCATTATTTCCTTTGTTCTAGTTGACATTATTATGTTTTTAATAAGTATTTAAATACACCCAAGAGTAATATACATAGTTGTGCCCCCACACTAGAATACTACTCCTGTTTAGGTATCTCAAACACCCAGACCCAAAACAAATTAGTGGCTCACGCAAACATTTGCTTCGCTGCGGGGATTGAATCCGCGGCCTATCGTTTTGCTAGCTGGTGTCTAACTGCGCCACGAAGTTGTCTTATGGCATAAAATTTTAATTTATTGCTAAATATGCCCCTAAAAACCTCTTATGACTCTAGTTTAAGCTGTAATTAATTTTTATTTCCTTTTGCAGGGTCCAGCGAATCCTGACGTGTTTCAATCTCCGGACCCTGAAAAAGCAGTCACTCTCAGCGATGACGACAAAACAAAGGCGCAGAAGTTTAGAGAAGGCATTGTTAGGATTATGAATGAAGTGAGTTACATACAGTCTCATACATTTTATTAGTAGAGATAGAAAATTTTGTCCTAAACTCGGCAACTGCCTCGCCCCCTATTTGCTATATTAAATATAATATCTAAAATACTTTTATTCACAATTTAAATAACTCTATGGTATTTGCCGTGGTTTATGGAGTCAAAATAACTACCAATGTATCAGTAAAAAGGACTTCAATTTTCCATAACATTAATTACAATCAAGAGATGAGCTGTCTTCAAAGAGATGATCATGTTCGGATCTCCATACATTAATGTCATCGTATCGTAGAAGTGATATTTTCTTATTTAATTCAGGTGCTCACAAAACCCGCTGAAGTGGCGAAACAACAGATGACAAAGCGCTGCCAAGACCTAGCTTCCTTCATGGAAAGTCTGATGGAGGAGCAACAGCCCAAGGTTGATGAGGAACTCCGCTTAGATATACAGGATCCAGACCACAGTTACTATGTAAGTTAATACATTTATTTCCGTATAGATTTCAAAGTCTTTAAGGTATTTTGAAAGCAGTGATTGCCTCGAGGTTTGGTTTTTCACACACCTCTGACTTTTCGAAGTTATGTGTGTATTCACATTGAATTATCACTCGCTTTAACGGTGAAGGAAAACATCGTGATGAAACCTGCACACCTAAAAAAGACCTAAGGAATTTCTCAGTGTGTGTAGTCCGCCAACCCGCACTAGACCAGCGTGGTGGACTAAGGCCTAAACAATGGTAAAAAAAATCGGTGCCGAGCAGTGGGACGTATTGGGACTGATGATAAAGAAAATTAACGGCCGTTTAAATGGTTAGGTTCTTTTCCCCCCACTGCATCTTGCATTTACTCCAACATCGACCGTCTATCGTAATTTTAAATGTCTAAATAAATTACAATCCAGTATAACAATTAAATTGAATTATTCCGTGAAAATAATATCAAATGTACCATAGGTGGATCATCTTGCAATAGATTAAAGTGTTGGATTTTAAATTTTATAGATTCGATAAAAAAATAATTTCATTTATAGCGAATATTTCTTCTTAGATATTTTTTGTGATCGTTGCTCATGTACGTCTTCTCTCCTCATTGAAATTGACTAGTTCTAATATTATTTCCAGGAACGCGACTCCGTAATGCTGGGAGGTATTTCGCCCCACCACGATTACACCGACAGCAAGTCTAGTATAGGAACGCCGTTGAGCTACAATCAGCTTAATTATAATGAAACACTGCAGAGGTATGGAGTCCTTTTTACTTGCTTATTACATAAGTACAAAAGCGCATTACCAAATTAGGAGTTGCCAGGCTATGTACGGATGTCTTTGAATACATGTCTGTCTTAGGGCGCAGGGCGGTTGACGGCATTTCACTTCCTCTTTATTTTACTACATCTATAGGGAAATATAACCCGATTGCTTCTAACAAGGCATCCGGGATATGACCTATCCCCCCTACCCCCTCTAATGATGTTTAAAAAGATAACCCCACGTCTATCTATAGGCACTAGGCATATCCTAGGTGGAATTAATGCTACATTTACTAATAGCACCCCGGTATAGCATTCCGCGGAAATATTTTGCGGCTACATGTCGGTAGTTTGTGTGATAAGCCAAAATTCTGTTTGGTTAGGGTATTAAGCATATGTTTTCACGTTTCATTAGGTACTTCGACAGTCACATACCTTATCCGTGCGAAGAATTCAACGCTGTTACTAGGGAAAATGCGCTTGGAATTATGGAACCAAAACCAGTCACAAGGTAGGATTTACGTTTAACTATATGTTCGTATCGGTGTACCGCTTCTGAGACGACAGGCAGTAGGGCGCAGTACTTTGAATACGTTTAAACGTTGCGTACCGGTGTCGCCGCCTTTCGGATTTTGTTGTTCCAAATGACAAAAAATTTTTTTTTTTAGTTTTTTTATGCTTTTTTTTCTTTTGTGTGAAATATTTAATATATCAAACTGACTCAATGTTGATAAAATGTCGCTAAAAGTGTTATTTTAAAAAATATATAAAATTAAATCGTGTAAAGTATTTCGACAATAATACAGTAAACTAAAAGTTACATGTGAGCTGAAGATAAATATATTAAATTTACTAACTTAAAAAAAAAAAAAAAAAACATATTAACGTTGCTACATTCTATATCAAGATATATTTTTAATTATAGTAACGACTTCTACTTAAATTTCTTATATAAAAATGGATAAATTGTTGGAAATGTGTAAAATATAAACTAGTTTTTTCATAATATTCTTCCGTAACATTAAAAGTCGAGGACATTTTAGACGTTTTTCCCACATTTTTTTAGGACAACAAAAATCTTTATATGATTTTTTTTTGTGACTACCGCTGTTTTAAAAAATCATAGAAAATAATACCAATAATTTTTAATTATCAGTGTGATCAATGGAAATGCGTCATGATTTAAAACTTTTTTTTTATGTAATAAAAAAATATATGTAAATTTTCATTTTGCGGGCGAAGCTGCGTTCCTAATCCATCTTGTTGGTGTCCTATATAAGTTATAATGAGTAATTTATGTATATTACAAAGTTTGGAGCATCTGTAGTATCGGCATATAAACAAAAAAAAAAAACAAATAATATGGGAAAATCGAAAAAAAAAAACGGTTAAAAAATATATTCCGGCGATTTCGGTTCTCGAAAAATATCTTATAGGTATCTTAAGTACTTTTTTATTTGCAAACTTACAAAAAGATTTTTTCATTAACTGTGGATCGCTAATTTTTTTTTCACTAAGTGTTTCCGAGACTTGTGGATCATACGATACATCAAGGTGGCTAGGTCTGCTAGAAGTACCTGATTATGTCAAATTCGTCGACAAATACAAGCACTTCTTTTTTTGTATTATTTAAGGTTGTTGGTGTAAGTTACGTATCTTTTAAAATCACTCATGAAACAGTTCATTTTTTGAATAACTAATGTCTTCAATTCGTGACTGAAAATTGAACGGAAGGGCATTTAATACCATTACAAAATGTTTCATTATAAATTTAACGAATTATGAAAATAAAAAGAAAACCTGTCATAAGTGTAACTGATACTATCCTGTGTACGAAAATAATGAAAAATTCGAGATGTTAATACAAGTAGAAGCAGTCAGAATTTAAGATGTAAAAAACTAAAATTATCTATTCAGATTTTTCGATTTTACAGATGCTTCCAAACTTAAGGAGGGCAGAGGTATTGTTTTTACCTTCAATACAGATCTAGACTTGTGAAACCCGTTTGATTACTTCCAGTATGTACGAGTATAAATGTTTGGTCTAATGATATAGTGATAATTAATAAATTTAATGACACCGCGCCGCCCGCGCTTGTGAATGAGAAATGTTTTTTAAATCACTTACTAATATTTTTTATGTTATTGCACGTGTGTTCATTACTTTATTAGCGAGCAAATGATAAAAACAAAACACGATGGCTAAAATTCTTTCTGCTCGGCTCACTCGATCAACAGCATTTTTCAGCGGAACGGATCATTCTGGCATTTCGTACAATCTTGTTTTGCATTCTCGCAAAGTACTTGGGTTATTTGTTTATTCTTTTACCCCGTTCAATTCCCGGTGCGGTAAAATCTTAAACAATTTTACAAGCTAAAATAGGGTGCAAATTATTGTCATTACTGCATTGGCAATACAAAATGCGGCGTGGATACGAGTAACAGTGATACACCCGTTCGTATGGAACAACAATCTTCGAAAGACGACTAGAGTTAAGTGGATGGGACGAACGAAACCTCGGGTTAAGTGTTGCGCTCCATGGAGGCCTATATCCCGTATGCGAGCTGATGATTTTCGACCTTGCGATACTGGTGTTTAGGTGCTAAATCAAATGCAGTGTTTCTTGTTCTTTTGTCCACCTCGTCGCTTTCAGAATGAACATTTAACCGTAAGAGCGATAGCAGTATAGAATTTTATGCATATTAATACTGTTATGAATAATTAACGAACGCCTGATGGTTTAAACAGCAAGCCATACTTAGAGTGTAGATAATCGAGAAAAATTTTCAACTTTCCCTTGAACATTCTCCACAAATAGTTTGTATAAAATAAAGGGCTGATCCTAGAACAGTACGTTATTATATGGATGTCTTTGGCAGTGGCGGTATTTCCATAGAAGCCCAAAAGCGTTGCACGTCAATTGTGTAACGTCTTCTTTACATTTATTTATTGTTGGGTCAGTATATTAACAAGTATACAGGATGTATTCAGATCGTGGTCGGAAACTAAGGCAAGTAATAGCTACAGTGATCACAAACCCATAGGCGTCAAAAAATCCCGACCAAAAATAAAAAAGAAATACATTTTCCATACAAACCACATACATTTAAAACCGATGTTTGTATGGAAAATGTCAACATTTTTATTATTTTTGGTTTGTAATCTTATTTATTACCTGCTTTAGTTTCCTTTATATCAAATTGCTTTTGTTAATTAATAAAGATTTAATGTTGAAAAAATATTGGGAATTTCATAAGGCAATCTGGGCTTTTGAGCTCCATCAAACCGCCACTGGTATCTGTATGTTAATGAATGACTGACTGGTATATCATGTATATGGATGTTTGTTGTGTAAAGCGTGGTAAGGGCGTTCGCTATATTAGCGTTAACGGTTTCAGCAGCTGTATATCCCCTATGGTACAAAACTCTGGTGAGTCTGTCGAGCAGACGAGCTCGTGCGCGTCCAGCGCCGTCACCCTCGGAGCTCTGCAGCCGATCGTCACGTTGGGAGACTACCAGCCAGTGCGTCTCACCGAATCTCTGCTCACCAAGTAAGTTGAAAAACCTCTTTTTTTAAAGTGAAACCTCTTTTAGCGGCGCTGGGCAATGTCAGATGGGGAAAATGTTAATCTAGTGTCAATCTGACGTGATCATGCGACCCTGATCGAAAGTGCATAAGACGATAAGGTCAGGGTCTTGATCGACTCTGTTTGTTCTGAGTAATTTTCGAAAGGGCTGGTTCGATTTTGACGGAACTGGCAGATTTATTATGTAATAAGGAGTAACAAAATTAGTACTATTATTTTAGGATTTTTATCATATATTTTCATAAACATAAATAAATGAAAAAAAAAAAAACTATTCCGCCCTATCTTTAGCCTAAGCCAAAATATCTCTTTCAATCTTCGGTTAAGCTTTAATATGCTTTACAATAAATTCAAACCTGTTATGTTTAGACACAATGCGGAAATGGAGAAGGAACTGATGAAAATGCACCGCGAGAACCGGTCGAGCAACAAGGGAGACAGGGAGAAGGCGACCAATGAGAACCGCCAGAAGAAGAAGGAACATTTGGCTCGGTGCAACGCTTCGTTCCAACCTACCATGATTGAACCGGCACCGCCGATTGCCTCCATATACAAAAAGGTTCTTATTTTGGTCATTTAAGGATGATTATAAGTCGATAAACGTAGTGTTGGATGTCTATCAAGGAGGTAGACTGATGATCTAAAGAAAATCAGTGGAAGGCTGCTGATTGCCTCTTCCGACAGAGCGCTTGGGGGGGGGGGGGGGTATGTCCACCAGTAAGCGTCGTAAGGCTGATGATGATACATGCTGGAACTAAGCCCTCTTAATTATAAAGCAGGTACGGGCTTCCTCTCACAGTGGGACGTTTCTAGGCTGGTGATGAATTACCTACAATCTTGTCATTTTTTTCTTTTTGTTATTTCGTTTTTAGTCTAACTCGTACATAGAAAAAGTTTATTTTAAATTAATGAAACATATAATATCCTCTTCTAGCCCCACGGCGTGAAGCGTTCCTCCAAGCAGGTGGAGTCCGAGGCGGGCGCGCACAAGCACCACTGCCCGTCGCCGCGCCAGTCGCGCAGGAAGCAGACCACCGCCGCCCCGCCGGCGCAGGCCTCCTCCACCATCACCACCACTGTCGGTCAGTCTCACCACTAATGTAGTTTTTTTTGTTTTTTTTTTTGCTACTTTTTTCTTTTTTTTTTCTGGTCATTTTTAATGCCTGTGTAAATTTGTGGTCACGTTAACTACTATACGAGTTTTTCTTATGTTGCAAGTTTTTTTTCCGACCATTTTTAATACCTGTCTGGAGTTTATTTATTTATTAATTTAAAACTTCATACACAAAACTGTATATAGGCGGACTTAATGCCGGTGGCATTCTCTACCAGTCTACCTTAGGGTGGTGGAGAGATGAAGTATGGTTGGTGTGAAATTATAAAAAAAAAACAACAAAAAGAAGATACAAACATATATACAAGTAGATTTGTAGATGTAGATGGACAGAGTGCCGCTTATCGACAATGGAATTAATTTCTCAAGAGCTTGTTATATTTGGTTCCCTCAAACCGGTTCTAATAAAGACAGCATAGCGCAACGGCTCAGTGGCGTCTCTATTAGTCCCCGGCAGATAAAAAAGCCTTAAAATATTTCAGCAGCCACACACTGGCCAGGAAGTCCAGTTAACAACATGAACACGTTCATTTTGGGTGTTGGTATTCCGCAGCAAATGTCTATTGTGAGCCCGATGCCTGCAATGCCAGGTAAAGTACATATATTATTGAGACTGTATATATTAGAAAATATGTTTTTTATTAGCAAACACTGACCGTACACACTTCGCCTTTCTTGTTTATTTCGCAGGACAAAGTTAAAGTAACCCCATGCACCATTCAATGAAACTTTATTATTGAAATTAATTTGTAGTCGATACGTAATTATGCATATAGACAGACAGAAATTTTAAAAATGGTATATGCATATTATGTGGCTTCATTGGTGTATTGCTAATGTAGGTAGTTTAACAAAAAGCAAATCTTTTACAATAGAAATTCATCTCAAGAACAGATTAAAAAGTAAATAAAAATCCTTTCAATGACATATTTAAATTTAGTTTGCATCACATAGTGGCGCGGTGTTTTCGACTGGTTTATGCGACTATAGTGATAACTAAAGTTTGTTTTTTAGGTATGTTTCAAATGTATTATACTCCTGCAACCGGCGCGGCCATTCCTACGACCACGGATGCTACGAAACAACCGGAGCCGGTCGCCCAAACTGCACCACAGTTTCAAACGCCAGCCAGTTAGTAACACTACTTTAAATATATTTTGCAAGTGATTCAAATCGATTATTCGATTCTATCGATACGGTTAAGCTAGTTTAACCGATCTTTTGAATAAGCAATCTTTTTAACACCGCTGATTTTTAGCTGTGTGTAGATTAAAATTGAGTGATTGAATTGAATGTGAGAAAACATCAAGAAATGTGGATGCTAGTTTAGGTAGAAACTGCTTCGGTACTTCAAACTAGCACTGAAGCGTCTAAGTAGATTAATGTGTCATTTATTTTGTGAGTAAAAGTTGGCAAAATCGAACAATGAAAACACAAAAAAATTAACATAGAAACGAATTCTCATCAACAAAAAAAAATTGGCTTTATAATCACATTTTTATACACATGTACGTATATAATCAAAAAAGCAAAAAAATGCGTAAAAAAAGGCAAAAAAAAATTCACCATTGTTAAATTCATTTTTTTCATTACAGTGCCGTGCATGATGTACGGACAGCCGATGTACGGGCCGCCGATAGTGTACTCCCCCCTCGCGCCGCAAGTGTCCTACCCCATGCAGCAGTCCATGATGGGGAACATGCAGTACTCCAGCGCACTCAATCCGCTCTGCCTCACCAACAGCAACTACGAAGAGGTGAGGAAAAATATCTACACGTACCAAAACATTACCGGCTGCCGGTAACATGTCGACATCATAACATATAAAGTTTTATTGTCTATGATTATTTAAATAAACAAATAACCTAACTCTTTCATTCTAATTTGTGTGCCGCCATTTCATTGCAAGCTTACGGCGACTACGGTTGCGCCTGAAGTTAGCTTAATTAGTTTGGTATGTGTGAGCTAAAGTTTTGCCAAATTAGCTGTTTCTGTTTTCTTGTTTTGAATCAAAGACTTACTTAGCTCCTATAATAAAAAGGGCGAGTCAGTAAAGTAGATTTTTGCGCTACCTAAACTGCCAATCTAATTAAGCTAGATTTCGAAGGCGATCAATAATCACTTGTCATGTATGATAATTATCACCATCGATGAAATAAAGTGTCACTCAGTGTGCACGTTCGACGTGCAATGTTCGATGGCACGTCAAGTACGTACAATCGAAAGCTTTCTTGCAACACTCTCTCTATCACTCCATATTAATTTAATATACGTAGTGTAATGTATAATGGCTTGGAATTTGAACTACAGAAATGTATGTATGCTTAGGCGTGTAGAGTAACTTTTCCGCCGAGGTCTAGTGGGGTGCGACGCAACAAGAAACGCGTCGAGCCCAAACCGGCCAAAAACGATCACGGCAGTGTGGAAAGTAGTAGTTGTTCCACCAATGCTCTCAAGCGGGTACGTATCTCCACACAATTGACGACTCACTGGCTTTTAATTAAAAACACTGACGTACTTTGCTTAGTTAACATGTTCAGCTTCGATATATGTATCTTGCTTACCGAACCATCATTTGATTTCAAACAGGTGCGTTCAAAATTGATCGAGTTCGCTCCAACTGGATCCATTTTGAAATGCTACATTTTAACCAAATATTTAGAGGTTATTTAATACTTTTATAGGAGTCGGGCGCGGCTCAGACTAAACAGAATGGGAAAAAATCTACGGTGTATTCGTCTGACATCAGATCAACGTCGAACAGTTTAAGTCCCAAGGTTAGAGCTGCGGTAGTGGCTCAAAGTTATATTTATGTTACTTAAATGTTGTTAAGTACTTCGTTGTGCCTGGCCAAAAACTATACAAATCTATAAACATTTAATAATTCACAAATAGTCAGTGAATAGTAATGACTTCTATGATATTATAACCTGATGATTAGTATCATAATTGTTGCTATAAACAAACAAATAATATATTACATGTGACAGTGGTAACAAAAGACTAAAGTAAAATATCAAAATTTACCACACACAAGCTGTCACATTTTAAGAAAAATACTAATACAGCTTAACGATCCTAAACATAATATGATAAAATTTACAAAACGAACTGGATTGAAATATGTTTAGACATTTATTCAATACCAAATAATGTCTAATGCTCACCATAATAATATCATCATCATCATCAGCCAAAGGACGTCTACTGCTGGATGTAGGCCTCCCCCAAAGACTTCCAAAGCGTTTTATTGGAAGCGTTTATTTTACATAATAATATATAAAAAGTTGCAAATCTATAAATGAGATACTGAGAGTAATAAACAATAAAAAAATTGTCGAAGTTACATCTGTCACCAGTACAGGGTACAAACAGATTGTGATCGAAAACTGAGGTAGGTAAAGCAGTCAGTATGATTACAAAACCATTATATTTTTTTAATTACCGGCCTTAGTTTTCGATCACGGTCTGTACACCTGTATACGTGTAATGTATTTATAAGTTCATTGTGGGATATGGTGAGGTTTCTATAGTTGGTGGTTAAGGTGTATGCTTACTGTCATGGTCTATGCTGTCTGTTGCTTTCTGATTTATCTATAAGCTACAATTAGCTATGTAAACATACCGACACTACAGCGGCATAAGCACTACCATCTTTCCGACAATCTATACTAATATTATAAAGCTGAAGAGTTTGTTTGTTTGTTTGTTTGTTTGTTTGTTTGTTTGTTTGTTTGTTTGAACGCTAGGATCTCAGGAACTACTGGTCCAATTTAAAAAATTCTTTCACTGCTTGATAGCACATTTATCGGGGAAGGTTATAGGCTATATATCATCACGCTACGACCAATAGGAGCGGAGCAGCAGTAAATAATGTTTCAAAATCGGGGACTTTTTTTCCTTTTTGTGAGCTTCCGCTGCGTACGCTGCAGAAACGGTTAAAGTTTCGCTAAAATAATGTATGACAGATATGTTCCTCTTTAAAAATTCTAAAAAAAAGTCCGCGACAGCATATGTCTATCTTTTAAGGTTGGCTCACTATAACGTTTTTTATTCTAACGAAATTTATTTTAAATAAAGCATTATTTGTGAAGGTGTTTTTACAAACATGATATTAATCCTTATCCAAATAAATACGTTATTCATTACAAGTATTTAATACAAAATAAATTTGTCCTTTACATCATTTGATTTCAATGAGTATCTTAGAAGATATCGCAGTTTCAAAATAATGATCAAGCGCGCAATAATGATACTCAAGGCGTCGACCGGCGCGTTACGGTTTCAACAATTTGACCGATTTGTATGATTTTTGTATATTTAAGTAAATGGGGCTCTGCGGAGTAAAATACTACAACTTTTTTTCCTTCTGAACCCAACCCTGTAGTCCACGCAGACGGAGTTGCGGGCAAAAGCTAGTTATTACATAAAGTAGACTGAACATTCTACTTTTAAATGTGTTAATTCTGCAATACGTACATAATTGGCCATTCCGAATAACACTTTTTTAGAATCGAGTATTTTTTATCGATATCTACTTATCGATCAAATCAGTTATCGATAAATTCATACAACACATTTAGTTTCCAGCGTTTGGTTGCGGTGTATGTGAACTGGTGTCGTTTGTCATTAGAGCACAGAGGCAGTTCCCGACACTACCCCGGTGGCTGAACTGAAGCCTCCGAACCCCCCGCGTAACGGTAACAGCGAGGAGACAGTCGATAGAACGGACGGAGAATCCAGTTACTCATCATTCTACTCCTCGTTCTTCAAAACCGAGTCCGGCAGCGCAGAAGAAAGCAGCGACGCGAAGAAAACCGGCTTAAAAAACCTCGTCAAGGTAATTTAAGGGTTTCGACACTTTTTTATATCGAGTTTGAAAACTCTGATAAATGAATAAATACACTAAACTGTCACATAGCTCTGACCCCACACTAAGATACGAGTCTTGTGTCGTGGGTATTAGAGACTACTAGTGACTTTGTGGATCATAAAAACATTTGTCTCGGTAAGGGGACGATCCCGCGGCATCTAGTTTCGCAAGCTGGTGTCTAGCCAACTGCGCCACGTGGCTGTCAATGACCAACCAAAAACCAACTAAATAAAAAAAAAACAAATTTTCAATGTACATGTCGAGTGCTCGGCTCAAATAACGAATTAAATAAAAAAGTAATCTCTGGGAATAATGCATTAAGTGCGGTCGGAATGTGCCGAAGAGAAGACATTCTATAGTCTTACTAAATGCACTCTTCAGTTAATAATACACACACAAACAAATTCAGTTAAGAAGCTAAAGGATAATTCCACCATCTTGATTGTACTCAATATAGGGATTTCAGTTCTGACTCCGTGCTGCCAATGAGATTTTCTGATGAAGACTTCAACTATCCTTTAAGTCGAACGTATACAAAAACTTTTATCAAAATATCATTCTCTGAAAAAGAAAAATAAATACTAATATATACATATACCTATATAATAAAATCTTACAATAAAATACAAGCATATGTACTCAGTATTGTGCATAATCCTCGAAGCAGTTGGTAATGGTGCAAATTTGTACCCTCTTTTTTACGCTTTTTGTGGTTTCTTCTCGTATTAAAAGCCTATTGACTCGTCAGAACCAAAAATATGCGCGTACATACTTAATTATTAGAAATAACAATACGATAAAGTAAAAAGAAAATGAAAAATGCATAGGAATATAAAGGTCTAGTAAATCTGCAAACACCTGGGCAGGAGTTGGAGGTGCCAAAGATATTACAGCCTACTTATCGGTGACCTACCAGACAATCGATAACGAAGGGGGCAGATGAAGATAATGATTATGATAATGATAACGATGTCGATAGTAATGATGATGATTTTGCAGACTAGACCTTAGCCCACACTGTCGGCCCATATACACATTGACCACAAATAATAATAGTCAAGTAATTTAAAGTGGAGTTTTAAAGGAGGTTACCTTATTCCCCAGTTGGGATGCAAAGCCCCGCGGGCTGAAGACGCGATGTCTCTGGAAAGTTCCACGGAAGCACCCAACGCGAACTACGATCCCCAACAGATCAAGGTCGCCAAACGGAAAATGGAACCGCCATGGATGGAACAGGTAATTATTATATTAATAATTTACCTTTTAAGCCGACTTCAAAAAAGGAGGAGGTTATCAATTAGTCGGAATTTTTTTATGTTTGATACCTCAGAACTTTTTTTAGTTGTCATTATTTAAATGTAGCAATCGAGTAAAAATTTTCAAAGGGCGCGGGTTCACACCCCAGGCCCAGACCTCTGGGCATTCGATGTCATGTGTATCTTAATGGTGAAGGAAAACAATTGAGTGGAAACCTGAACACTTAAAAAGTTCTTAGAATTTTCTTAGATGGGTAGTCCTCCAACCCGCACTAGGCCAGCGTGGTGGACTAAGGCCTAAACCCTGCCCATCCGTATGACCTATATTGCTTGATTATAAAATCGCGAAATGTTTTATCACTACATTAATGTGTACAGGTGTGCGTAACGTCTGAACTAATTTACAAGTACCAAATCATGACGAAACCAATGGATGACACACTCAAGTCGGACAAGCAGAAAATTAGCGAGTTGGCGCAAGTAAGTTTATACTCAAATGACTGTTTATTAGAATTGCTTAGCAAAAATCTCTTGGTACTTGAATATTATGATATATATCCTTATTTTGTTGATGTTAAAATTTTAAATTTTAGTTTAATTAATGATTTCCTATAATATTTTTTTTACGCTATGTGGTAGAAAATATACGTACAAAAATAGATTTATGCTAAAATTAGATAAAATAAAAAATTATTAGATCCTTTAAAGTTTCATTCTTTTGATATTAAATTGTCTTCTTATCAATCATGTCTTACAAATTATAACTAAGTTTCTTAATTAGGACCATCTACATATACACCTGATTTTTTTTTCAACAAAAAATCACCAGTTTCCCTGCACAAATACTTCATTAAGCTGCATACCACATTTTTTGTCATTAGTGGTTTTACTAAGCCTCATATCACCTTTTTTTGTAATTTTTGACTTAATTGCATTTTTTGTCATTTGTGATTTAATACCGTATTTTTCCTATGGTCACAGCCCTCGCTGGTGAACGAGCAACTCGGCCAGCTGTATTTAGATTTGCAGCTGGAGGGCGTCGCCGCCAGACTGACCCTCGAGGAAGGCATCACCAGTTCGAGCAGTTCTGGAGAGGAGGCCTCCACGTCTTCCAAGGTATTACATATGAAATGAGATGAAGTTTGTTTCGTAACGACACATTATACATTTATGGAGTATCCACAGGTCCCAAAATAGGCAAGCCTGGGTACCTGTTTATTTGTATTCTTCTTCTTCTTCATCAACCCATATACGTCCAACTGCTGGGCGCGAGTCTCCTCTACAATAAGAGGGTGTAGGCCATAGTCCACCACGCTGGCCTAGAGCGGGTTGGCGGACTACACACCTAAGTAATTCCTAAGAACTTTAAGGTGGTGCAGGTTTCATCACGATGTTCATATGACAGTATACAGGGTGTATTTGGACCGTGATCGAAAACTGAGGCAGGTAATAGCGATAGTGATTACAAACCCCCTGGCATTAAAGAAAATCCCCAAAAAAAATAAAATTTTTAGGTTTTCCATACAAACCACATACTTTTAACACCGATGGTTGTATGGAAAGCGTCAAAAATTTTATTTTTTATCGGGATTTTTAATATCGCCACTGGGTTTATGATCACCCTCGCTATTACCTGCCTCAGTTTTCGATCACGATCTAAATACACCCTGTATATGTTGGGGAGGCCTACGTTCAGCACTGGACGGCGATAGGCTGAGTATATATATATTACACGTAGGACATGTTCAACATACCTCACGCCCATATTCCCCGAAGGGGTAGCCAAAGATGCATTTCTGCACCCACATTTCGCCAAGTATGTATCAGTCCCACGTAATAGGGGGCGAGCCTATTGCCGTTTTTCGGGCACATTTCCAGACTCCGTGCTGCTACTGAGAATTTCCTAATAGAAAAACACAATAACACCTTGTCCAACCCGGGATTCGTACCCAAGACCTCTCGATCGCACGGCACTTACTTGTACCGCGAGACCACGAGGCAGTCGGATCGGAACAAAAATCGGTAAAAATTTTTCTTTTTTTCCAGCAACAAGTGAGGAGAAAACGGGAGTACAGTAAGTTAGTGATGATCTACGAGGAGA
The DNA here is from genome assembly GCA_030295005.1 of Cephonodes hylas. Lineage (NCBI taxonomy): Eukaryota > Metazoa > Arthropoda > Insecta > Lepidoptera > Sphingidae > Cephonodes > Cephonodes hylas. The sequence goes on from AP025360.1 coordinate 18,328,237, forward strand.
ACGCCCCCATGCCCCCCCCGCCTGATGACGCAGTCTCCGTCTCCAGCAGATCCATGACGTAATCACGGACTGTGACGTCACACGCAGTAGTGTAAGCTAGCTTTACCCATCAAGTGCAAAACGAATGGCGAATAGTATATACGCTTTGTTCTCAATAATGAATTTGAAGAAACAAGTATTCAATTTATGCTTTGGATATTTTTTGTATGGACTTTGAGTTTTGTGAGTATTGTGAATGCTGTTTATTAAGTTTTAATTTTTATGTTGTTGTATACAGTATGTTTCGATTTGTCGCCTAGAATGTTTTTACAAACACTTGGATATGTACAATGTATTTTGTCCAAGCTGGGCTTGGCATATTAAATTCAATTGAGAAATAATTTCGTCTAAAGATAATAGAAGTTTTAGAACATTACATGTTAGGTAATACTAAAATAACATTGAAAAGTGATGATACTTTTATAGAAGCCAAAAAAAGGTAACCGTTAATTGTGTAGTCTATTTTACAATCGTTTATTGAGGGGTCACTATACTCTCAATTAAGTGTTTGATGCTTAGTTTAAATAATTATTTTAAGAGTAAAATATATTATTGGAATTTTGTGACGCAAGATGGGCTTTTGTGCTTCTATGGAAGGGTTAGTCAAGAAAGTTGCACTTGTCAAAATTTCGAAGAATAAATCTTGTATTGTTATCAACTAAATTTTGTATTTTTATCTACAGTCTTCGAAATACTGGCAAGTTAAGATTGTCTTTCAAAAAAAGATTATATTTCATTCGAAAACCATAATGTATACAACAATTTAAAAATTTGTTTAGTATATACTTGTCTGTTACTTGTGCTTGGTTACTCAATGTCTTGAACTTTGCATTTATTACCGTACACAAATAACGTACCGTATTCTATAGATGTAAGTGTGCGCAATTTCTCAATACTTTTTTTCACTAAGCGATTGAATGCTTTTTGTGTCTAGAATAGATCCAATGACTCGAGTTTCTTTAGAATGGCTGGCACAATATATATTATTTTGTGCCCGTTTGTAGGTGAAGCTGCGTTCGTCTTATAATGTATTTGTGTGTTGATAAGTTACCTTATAAGATAGACATAAAGTCGAATTTATAAAATATGTTAAGCGTTATGATGGCTCATTCAGAAATAGTATTGGACGACTTTCTAATGTTTTTACAGCATTTATGAAATTGCAATTATTTTTAGTATAATACAGTTTGCAGTTAGACAAAGTATATGACATTTACCGTTAAAAGAGTTTATTATCTAATAACTATTTTTGGATCCATTCTGTTTTTGACATGAGATTATTATGTGAAGATTATCATATACTTTGTAAATTAAGTTTTTATAAAATTTAATGGTTACCAAACTGCAAGTCGTTCTATGCCAAATATATTTGATAATGATTTCCAAATCAATATACGTATATTTTCTGATAACGCTTTCGTGACATGTACATATTAATATATATTTTTAAAATGACTTTATGTAGTAGTGTATAATATAAAATCCATACCATTCGAAAGTAACTGATGCAATATATTTTTAATATCCATGACTAAGACTGCTTTATATGACTGGTAATATCAAAACCGATGTTGGTTATTTAATAAATAATTATCAAGACTTTTGGTTGCACTCTTGTGTGTGCGTGCCGAGTTGAGGCTTGTATTTCTAATTAATTGTAAGGTGGAATTATTTACTTATGATATTTTTTTGGGTTTGAACTTTGAACCCCAGGCAAATATCTTTGAGTTCAAAGTTATGTGTGTATGTAATTAATTATTTAACGGTGAAGGAAAACATTTTGATGAAACTTGCACACCTAAAAGCTGTTAGGAATATCTTAGGTGTGTAGTCTATTCCACACTTGGTCAGCGTGGTGGACTATAATGATGAAATTTTACAAAAACTTCAATGCAAAATTTTATTATTTAAATTTTGAGTAAACAACTTCATCTTATAACTTTGGTTCTAAAACTTCCCACTTGACATAGAGTAAATTTAATGTAGAATTTTTTATAGAAAGGTCACTATAAAATCTAATATAATGAATTGAGTACACAGATATTTATAAATATAATATAAAAATTACTGAATGTGGTAAATTGAGGCGGTTTCTACAAATCTCAAGTTTGCACGCACATGACTTAATGTAAGGGTTAGGCGAAAACTAATGATTATACAATTATAATCATGATTATTATCTTTATTTGATTATAGACAAACATAATTGGATAATCAATCATGTTAATAGATTAATAATTTTTATAAATTATTTTTTTACATTTAAATCTTGAGGTATTTGTCTAACTCTCCGCGTTATGATTATAAAAAGGTCTTTGGTATGATATAGTCATTGTGTTTACTTTCGGTACTGTGTTCATCTTGTTTATTTTGTGTGTATTATGTTTGAGGTACCCAAAGTTGATGTTAGAACTTCTGTGCGATAAATTTTGTCGTATCCTGTGCTCTACTGACCATGTTTATAATTAATTTTAATGTTGAATTTTGATAGTTTGCATACATATTAGATATCGTGATTATTGGTCCTTTGTGTAACTAGGACGGAAACGAGAAATTAAATGAAATTAGTCGCTAACTGGTTCATGTGATATGCCATGATTCAATTAAATATTTTTGAAGCAGATATACAGGTCCATTATTGCTTAAAGTGCCCCTTGAAACCGTACAAAGTGAAATGTATGTTTACGCAAAGATTTTTAAATTAATGTTTTTGGATAACATTTTCCAAAAGCGAAATTGTTAAGTGTGTTTTATGCATATTAATTGTTGTTGGTGTTGAAAATTTCAATGTAGTTTTCTAATTGAAATTTCTAGACCCGTTGAGGTGCAATATAATCTGGTCAGTAACAGTAAGCAGAATATTAAAGTCTAGACTTTACAGATCTGTCGTCACTTTTCGCAATATCTTGAGAAGAATTAAAAATAATTTTATTAATACTCTGCTTTTGCTCTGTAATACCTTAGATGTGATATAACTCATAGATATTGCGAAACAGTGCTTTTTAATACAAATTTTCAGTAAATAACTATCCTCTTTTAAAAAATAAATACGATCAAATTTATAATGTTAAAAAAGACAGTTGTACGTTTCAAATGTGATTAGATTTTTAAGATTTACAAACGTTACGAATTGGGCTCGTGACATCGATATGAATGTGTATTAGGTAAATTATTGTGTCTGTATCAAAAAGGATGAAATTTGACGAGACGACTCAAGGATAACGCAAAAGATATTTGTAAGATTTTTGATAAAGTTTTTATTAATTTTAAAACAATGTTATGTCGCATCGATGTATTTTAAGGATGGACAATTGCAATCAAAATGCATTGTTTAAATTCGTTGTTAGAAAATATTTTTTTGTTTTTTGATTCTCGAGTATTTTTTTATGTTTTCGCGTAAAGAAAGATTTATGAAATGGTGTCGGTTCTTCAATTTCATATTCTATGTAAAAATGACTGTTATTGGTTTATACGTAATTTTATTAGGATTTGTCCATGTTATGGATAGCGTACGTTCTGTTGTGGGAAAAACTGGGACATTGTTTCTGAAACTTTACTCTGCCTACCTCTTTTCTTTGGTGATGTGTGAAATATTGTCATTTTATTTGCTGACAAAGAATAATGATTGATTGGTGTTATAAAATATATTCTTTCGTAATGTTAAAAGATTTAAAGTTTACGGTATTCAGTTGATCATATCTTATATGTAAATAAAAATATTTTATCTTATACGATTTCTTTATTGTTATATTCAATTTATAGAATCGTAGTTTCTTTTAAAAATATATGTTTTAAATTTATGATAAAATTTTAATTTCTTGTTAATAATAATTGATTTTTATTCCTGTCGACAATTCAATTTAATAAATGAAATTTCAAGGTAATTTCTTAAAAATATTTTAGTTGGGGGTTCGCATACTTCTGATGTTGGTAGTACAAACTACAGGGCTCCCAACATAATAAAATAATGTTTGTATAAATGAGATATGTTTACCAAAAATTTCTAAAGATTTATACAGACGAAAGTTTAGATATATGTATAATGTTGCTTAATTTTAGATATAGTTTGGGCGTCGTCCCATTACTAAGACGTAGTGTATGAATGAAAATGATAATTTTGAATAAATCAGCTTGTTTGTTATAATTTGCGTATTTTCGCTGTAGACTATTCGCAATTTCTTTATGCAAAATGATAATTATAGATTGTTTAATGTATAAATAAGAATTGGTGAACACTTTGTTTTATTTTATCAACAATCCCTTTTTTGGCATCATCAAGCCATATATTTCCCACTGCTGGGCATGGGCCACCTCTACAACTGGAATGGTTTAGGCCTTAGTCCACCACGCTAGCGTAGTGCGTGTTGGCGGACTACACACCTAACAAAAGCATACAACTTTTAGGAGTGCAGGCTTCCTCGCGACTTTTCCTTCACCTTTAAAGTCCTCCCTCCTCCTCGCGTCGTTTTCCTCATTGCTGAGGGTCGTGATCCCCTGCACCAACAGTAGTCTTCCTTACTATGCTGCGCCACCTGTTCCTATCTTTGGCATCGTGGAGCGCAGCATAGAGTCCCGAATTAGTCACCGAGCAGATTTAAAGTTGACCTTTAAAGTATGTGATAATATATTGAGAAAACATAACTTCGAAGTCAGAGGTGTGTGCTTGGGACCTGAACCCGCGACCGCCGGATGTTACCTGTCATATTCATCTACAATCCGTATCTAGAAAACTTAACATTGGAGAGATAAATATTACAGTCTGTTTGACAAGAGCGTGTACGGCAAAACTTTTTTTTAGGTACCGCTAGAAGCTTGGTTGTAAATTTGGCAGGTAGCTAGCCCCTTCCCCTCAGATGCTTTGTGTATAGAGTTTCAGTTGTCGTTCGATCTTTGTCAGAGGAGGACGCATTTCTTCATGAGTGCTACGTACGCATCACGTTATGAAGCAGTGTTCTTGTGTTAGCATCCAAAAGGACCCAAAATGTCATACGCAGCCGCTGCAAAATACATGAAAAAGTCAAAGACATTTGTTAGTAAGTGGGTGAAACGCTATTCTGAAGTAAAAAATGTCGACGATCTGCCTAATCGTGGCTCTACGCAAAAAACAACGAAAAAGGAGGACAAAATGATTTTACGGGTATTCGAGAAGAATTCTCGCCTATCGTTACGTGGTGGTCAAGCGGTTTTGCTTAAAAAAGGCCTTAATGTGTCATGTGACACTATAAGAAGACTTTTACTGGCTCATGATGTAAAATTTCGTAGCATAATAAAGAAACCGCTACTGTCGGAAAATCATGTTAAAAAGAGACTCACTTGGGCGCAGGAACATTTGGACCGGGATTGGGACAATGTAATTTTTTCGGACGAAGCTTCTTTTTGGGCACGTTCTTCTATTACTCATACCTGGTGTACCCACGCCAATAAATTCATCCAACGGACCGTTAAACATCCGGTGAAGGTGCACGTTTGGGGTTGTTTTTCAAAACAGGGATTTGGTACCTTGCACATATTTACAGATAATTTAATGCAGCTAAAATGGTCAAAATATATCAAATGGCTTTATTACCATCTCCTCAAAAGTGGTTTAAAAGGAAAAACATATATTGGCTATTGCAAGAAGACAATGACCCGAAACATCGGAGTCGTCTTTGTACAGCGTGGAAACAAGAGAATGACGTTGAAGTACTAGATTGGCCATCACAGTCGCCGGATGCAAATCCAATAGAAAATGTTTGGGCACTCATGAAGTTGAAGCTTCGAGGAAAGAAAATCTGGACTTTAAAACGATTAGTTCGTGAAATTAGACTTATTTGGAGGTCTTTGTCCCTGGATTATGCAATAAAATTAGTAGAAAGTATGCCTCGAAGACTCCAGTCAATTATTGATAATGGAGGCGACTGGACAAGTTATTAATAATAAAGCATCATTGTCTTTATCATGTATAATGAGTGTATTTTTTTTCTATTTTTTATCCCAATTCATTCCCGAGTTTTGCCGTACACGCTCTTGTCAAACAGACTGTATATTCCATCTCCAAGTATTTCTGTTTGTCAATTTATTTTATTATTTATCGGGATTTTTTTAACGCAATTTATTTATTTATTTACATTAAATTTCAATACAAGCTAACAGTATGCACCAAATCGCTTACATTGATAAATATAATGATTAATAATACACAAACTGATGCAATCACCGCAGCTATTACCTGCCTCCGTTTCGGATCGAGGTCTGAATACAAAATTAAGATATAATTTTATTGATTGGTCTTTCGGCTACTTTCTCGTCGAAATCTACGCCTCCGCATGCTGGGAGGTATACATCATAAACCCAGATACGTCCCACTGCTGGGTACGGGGCTCCTCTACCAGTGAGAGGGTTTATATCATAGTCCACCACGCTGGCCTAGTGCGGGTTGGCGCACTTCACACCTAAGAAATTCCTAAGAACTTTTAGGTGTGCAGGTTTCATCACGATGTTTTCCTTCACCGTTAAAGCAATTCAATGTGAATACACAATTAACTTCGAAAAGTCTGTGGTGTGTGCCTGGGGTTCGAACCCGCGATTTCGGAGTTTCTCGAGCGCGCGCCCAAACCTCAAGGCCATCACTGCTTAGTGGGACGTATACACCTTCACACAAAAACACAAATTGTTTTTATAAATTTCAAATATAACAGAAAGATCTTAGTCTTTATAAGATATCAAAGGTTTTAGTATGACAGCTTAATGAAAGTTTTCAAAGACGCCCCGTCATAGACTGTAACGATAACATTGTAAAGTTTCTGACAAAAATCTATTTAAATCTTAAGTTACTTAATCAGCTGAAAGTTGAAGCGATTTGTTGAAGATTTTAATATTATTACACTATCTATGCATCTGGTTATCTCTTTTTTATCTGTTATATATTTTTTTACCGTGAAGCGAAACATCGTGATAAAACTTGCATACCTAACATTCTTCATCTTCTTCATCAACCCATATACGCCCACTGCTGAGCACGGGTCTCCTCTACCATTGAGAGGGTTTAGGCCATAGTCCACCACGCTGGCCTAGTGCGGGTTGACGGACAACACACAAAAGAAATTCCTAAGAACTTTTAGGTGTGCAGGTTTTTCCTTCACCGTTAAAGCAAGTGATAATTCAATTTGAATACACACATAACTTTCGAAAAGTCAGCGGTGTGTGCCTGGGGCTTGAACCCGCGACCGCCGAGATTCTCGACCGCGCGCCTAAACCTCGAGGCCATCACTGCTTACACCTAACATAGTTCTTAGGAATTAATTATCTTAAGTGTAGTCCGTCATTCTGCACTAGACACGCGATGTGGACTAAGTCTTACACTCTCAATGGTAGAGGAGGCCCTAGGTAGAGGTGCCCAGCAGTGGAACGTATGTAGGTTGATGTAAATAGATTATTCTTGAAAGTGTTACTTTGGCCTTTATTTCTATATTCCCCAAAATAAAAAAAAAAATTAAAAGGATTTTAACATCTTTGCTTATGAATCCTCCGATTTAGGGTAGATTTGCTGAAACATGGCTGCATTAAATTAGGCTAATATGATAGTGTAAATTGATTTAATAATTCTCGTACGCCAAATCTAGTTGCAGCAGTCTAAAACTGAACACTTTAATTAAGGATAGACGGGGCTATTGTAGATAGTTCCTAGATTTTAACTAAGCACATAAAGGGTGCCAGATTAAATCCAATAACGAGGTATCCTTCATCACACGAGCCTATGCACTTCCGTAACACAATGCTGCCAATTTTGAGTAACTAGCTTTGCAGATTACGGGTATGAAGCAGGTTTGCGAATTATTTTGGGACAGTAATGCAACAGTTTGCAAATATAGGTGTTTCCCCCTAAATTCCTTATGTCTTAAGTGTTTTGGAATTAGGCTATGTAAATGCCTCATTATGATCTAAGTTTTATTGTAATTCATCCTCTTTATGTCTATATCTGTTTTATAAATTGTTTCCTCTCCTCTTCTCCTTCATATAAGGTGAACGGCTGGGTCGAAAAATCTATAGATTCATGATGTTGTTGGTTAACTTTGAAGGAAAACTGTAACGGCTTAGATAACTTTGTTAGTTCAGGAGTTATAGAGGCTTAACTTGTAAAAGCCGCTTACTTGGAAAACTTCGTATAAATTAATATGGTTAACTATTGGACTCCATTCTATACTAATTCTGCTTGGCCTGACACACATTGGTTTTTTATTAGATTACTTTTTCATTTTGGCCTCTAGGTTTAGGCGCGCGGTTGAGAATTTCGACGAGGGATACCATGTGAATTTTCACAACGAATCATCCCCTACTTTACGATGAAAGAAAACATCGTGCGGCAAGAAGGAATGTTTTTTTATGTGCATTATTTGCCAACGCGCACTAGGCCAGTGTGATGATGATTATGAAGATGACGCGAATTCACATTTTTTAATAAGAATGTGTTGAGTAATCGACAGACACCAAAATAGAAGGTTTTTCAGACATGCTATTGTTATTAATGCTATGAGGCCTAGAGACAAATTAAGCTACAAACAAATCTAGGCTATAATTACGAACGAATCAAGAGGTTCAGGATGATTCTGACACCTTAGCAAGCTATGTGGCATCAGAACTCCTGAAGTTCTGAAGTCAGCGTTTAGGTCAGGCTTTCGCCCGTTCAAAAATAAGTTGACTTGTTTTCAGTGTTGAGTGATCGGTGTACCCATGGTGTAACCGAAGCAGCTGTCGTCCCGAGGGTCATTCAGTCGCGGAGAATCTTGACATCGCGATGCAGGGAAATTGCTAACTTTAAGGAGCGCCATCTAACGATCCCGTCGCTTGCTTAGACGTTAGACACGTAGGAAATAGTTTCCGCATTTACACGCAAGAGTATACATATTTGTATTCATCGTAAAGTAATTCGCATGTTTCAATGTTTGTAAAATTTTTGGTTAGAAAAATGAAATTACAACACTGCATCTTTGGGTAAGAATGACATTTAAAGAGAATGCGTTACCCCGTGTGTTTTTATTTAATCATCAAAATTGCTGAAGCTTAATTAGCGCAAAACAATTAAAATTCTTTCGAGAGTGATCACTCCGTCATACACAGTTTAACTCATTAGGCAGGAACCCAAGAGGACTTTCCCAATTTTTAAAAAAGACGACAGTTTACCTAATAATATATCTATTACCAACTGAAAATTCTGTCTTCATCCACCCTACGGATCCCCGGGACCTTAAAAAATGCCAGAGAACCTATAGCTTTCTTAACACTCGATTAAAATAGTGTTAACTTTTTAACTGCTATTAACCCTCAAGTTGTACGTCGTACACTTGGTTTAAACAAAATTATACAGTTTCTAACTATCAATGCCTCTTACATGGTTTACACAACTCAAAAGTATGTGTCGTGTGATATAGAAGTCTCAGGTTCGAATCTTGGGTCCGTTAAAGTGCTGTAGATTTTTTTATGGAGCCAAAAAGGGGCAATTTGCTTGCTTCCGTATGCTGTACTTAAATTAAAAAATGAGGCGAATATATTGACATTTTTCGGGCACATTTCTAGACTCTGCTTTAATAGTAACTAACAAAAAAATTGGACCCAGAATCTCTCGATCGTTCACCACATGTCAAACTAGACAATTATCAAAATATTTACAGAAGAGGTCACTTTACTAAAATACAAGTCACTTCAAACCTGTAACAATACCATGACGCTTTTAAGTCTTCTATTTGTCAAATATCAGACTAATCATCACCATCAACAGCCTTTAATTCGTCCACTGTTGGACATATTCCTCTCCTATTGGCACGCCTCTGGGATCTATCTTCGGCTCATCTCATCCAGACTAACAAATGGTCAAAGATTATTTAATTTGAACTATCAAAGAAGGGACATTTTCCCTCCCCCCTAGAAAGAGCCATGACTTTGCTCGTTACACGTTTAAATGTCATGGATGGTTAGGGCAATTTTAAATGAACTTTAGCCAACAAAGAACCTTTCACATGGTTGTCTTCAGTTATATTTTTTTTAAGTATTTGTTGGCTAAAAGATTAAATCTTAATACTAGGTATATATCTAGTTATAAGGGTACACTGATGTGTTTCTTAGAGATGATACTTAGAGCATCTGAGGACCTGATGGACTAGTCCATATATCTATTCTTTCAACAAACTATTCACTGTGGTCACTTTAAAGTCTTTATATTCTCTGTCAGCATTTCCGACATGCATGATTAACCAAATTCCCTAGTGACTATTTATTTTAAGTATTTGTACTGGTATGTAAGGCTGCCTTGTACTTCCGCGGTTCAAGTATGTGCCGTGCGATCTAGAGGTCCCAGGTTCGATTCCCGAGCTAAAAAGTGTTATTATGCTTTTCCATAAGGTAATTCTCAGTACCGTTACAGAAAATTGTGCCCGAAAATCGGCATTGCTTGTCTCCTAATACATGGGAGTGATACATACCTGGCGAAACGTGGGCGTAGAAAATTGGAATACAATCATACAGTTATATATTGATGCAGGTATTAGGACACGTAGAACTTAGATGGTTTCGAAATTAATACGAAGCGTAACGCTTTCAAGCCTAAAACTATCGATTAGAATGATTTTTGGTATGGAGTAAAATAGAGGATTTGGGGTACTTTTTATCCTGCGAAAATGCACTATTTCTCGGGAAAGAGCGCAGAATCGGGCCCCCAAAGATATATATTATAAAACGTTTTTATATATTTTTTTTATTTGTTTTATCCCCAAAAAATACCTTTATAATAGTGATGGGGCAAAGCTTGTATGAAATTATGCTACCAAGATCCCATTTATTATATTAGCTAAAATTTATCAAAACAGGTTCAGCAGTTTAGGCGTGTTAGCGAATCAGACTGAATTACTTTCGAATTTATAACATTGCCTAGATGATGATGAGGTGATGAAGATGGGTGTACCCATTGCAATGTAATCTTTACTAATAATACTTTAATACTTCAATAAATATTTGAAAACTATTTCATATTCAATACTAATATTTATTCAGCCGTGGAAAAACATACATTTCTATATTTATAACTTATGTTGTATTTTCAACTTTTTATAATAATTTAGCAATTTATTAAACTTACAACTTACTAAGTTACACGTTGATTATAGTACTTCGCAATTAAATAGAGTGATATTATTATTATATTCAGTGCTCTATAAAGTAAGAAAAACAAACAAATCTGTGAATAGTTCACAGAGACGAAAATACTTTATAAGCTACAGTCTGAAAGAATAAAGCAGTAAATAAATTAAAATAAAATAAATATGAAACATAATTGAATACCACGTAATATTTTATTCACAAATTACTTTTACCGCTAAAATAAACCAAATTATTTCTCAGTATGAAACAGTTGAGACAATTCTACAAACTCCCCCTCTCCGTTTCACAAAAGGTCCGAGCTCATTGTTTGACTGCGTCATTGTTGCACACAAAGGTAGTATAGCTACTGTTACACTCATACACACACACACACACACAGGTGCGTTGTAACACGAACGGCGACATACCTGCGCAAGAGCCACATTCCGTCACCCACCTCCGCGGTCGGCCGTCGAGCCTGCGAAGGCTTCACCCAACAAATTTTAAATTTAGAAAGTTGTGAAGTGTTTCCGATTGGTCTCCCCGCCGCAATGCCATCGGTGCTATAGGTAAGTGCACACTCAATAGAAAAAAAAGTGAGCATCAAAACAGTTAATCTTATCGCTGGCTGAATCATCGGTAATTTATTCTAAAAATAATGTTCGTGGTAATTTCTTAGTTAGTGCGTTTTCTAGCATCTCTACGTCTTTAAGTTTAACATTCGAGGACGCTGTTCAATAGTGCCATAATCACGTGATTTCAAACTGTGATGGAGTTTCCCTCGTGGTTCTGTAGTGAGTAATCAGAATTCTTTGAAATATCAGTGCTACTTCCGTGTAAGTCCTATAATGTTTTGCTGTGTGCTGGCGTCCTTTTGCAGGCATCACTGTGACCCAAAACCGATACGGCTGTACAGTTAACTGCGTTTTCAACTGCCTTTATGCTATAGCGATCACGCAATAGGTATGCGAGGATCTTGTTATTATTTACATACTTTTTTAACAAAAGTAATAGATTAAAGAGAACGCGTCATGTGAATTCACCTTATTTTAATATGCGATATGATAATACAAAACACCTGACATATCATGCGATGGGGAACATCACAAATGGCATAAATAAAGAGCTCGCAAATGACACCTCGTATTTCTTTACAAAATTATTGGCTTACGAAGGACAAGGGCAAAAGTCATTTCTACGTTGACCGTTGTAGGGAACGTAACTAGCGCAGATAATATTGGAGAAATATTTTAATAAAACTATTTATTAGCCCTAAAAATATAGGGTAAGTTGCGAAGAAAGGTACATTAATTTAAGCGCTTATTTTTTAATTAATAGCATGATTCCATTTAGAATTAATTATCTTTATTAATTAGTCTGTGTTCTCGTTCTTTGAAGACGTGAAAACCTTAGTTGGCTCTGATTAATTCAACAAGACTAAATTGATTTTGCATAATTAGTTTAATTTCAAAACTCTTAGTTTTCATAATTTTAAAATGTATGTACTTTTAATAGGAATATTCCCTTTACACAATTTCTTTGGCGTCATTTTTAGAGGACATTTTTGTGTTAGAAAATCTGTAGAAACAATTACCCCAATGTAAAATTATTGTTAACATTTCTACAAGAAGTATACAACAAATATTTTATATCACTGCTGTCAATGTTAACTCTCCTTCAACAGATATTATAGAGCAAAAATTGGGGATATCTTTGAACTTAAAATACCTAAATATTTCTGATGTCATTGCAGTACAGAGGATACAGAACTAATCTTTGACGTCTTGTGTATATGGCAAAATTACGAGGTTAATAATTGAAGTCTGTGGGTTTCCACAAATTTGCTAAAAATCTAAGGACGCCTAAACTCTGACACTAAAATGGAGTGCTTGTCTTACATCAGGTAAGTTCATGCATCAGGTAACACGACGGCCGACAACAAATTTTTAAAGTTTTCAAAATGGACTCTCGGTATGGATTGAGAAACGTTGAGAGACACTTAGAAAGACCAAAGCTAGGACAAAATCTGTACACTTTTCTCTAATATCGTTTTCGTTTTTCGTTTCGTGTCTCCACAGAAGCTAAAAAATCATACACGTTAAATGCGTAAAGTCTAGTTTGTGATTATTTGTTGTGAAGTCAGGATGTTCTCATAAATGTCGAAGTGTTTATCTTAAATAAAAATTTAAAGCCTAAAGATTCGTAATTTTATAAGGCTGCCTGGGGAACTGTTACTTTTGGCTTCTACGGAAGTACCACTGGTATTTAGCCCAGATTATTCCGATGTACAGAGTAGCGTTTAACGTTTCATTCAGCTTTCTCGTCCTTTAAATCATTGGTTTCTATGTGTAATCCATTTGCATTTCATTTGAATTCAATCCTTTGTGTGAGTGGTATTAATTTGTTTTATTAATCTGTTCCCATTACGTTATTACATTATGTCATTCACAGCATTATGAGGGATTAAAGCTTGGCTAATTAGTGTTCGCTTCGTACCTTCAATCGTTTCATTAATTAGAGCAAAAATATTTGCTAATGATAATACTATTAGCGTTTTACAAATTGTGTAACAGTTCAATTATTTTAAACATACGAGATATGATTGGACGAATGTGATATAATGAAATCAATCGTATTGTATCATTCTCGCAAAAAAAGCAGTGATGGCCTCGAGGTTTAGGCGCGCGGTCGAGAATCTCGGCGGTCGCGGGTTTAAACCCCAGGCACACACCTCTGACTTTTCGAAAGTTATGCGTGTATTCGAATTGAATTATCACGTGCTTTAACGGTGAAGGAAAACATCGTGATAAAACCTGCACACCTAAAAGTTCTTAGGAATTTCTTAGGTGTGTAGTCCGCCAACCCGCACTAGGCCAGCGTGGTGGACTATGGCCTAAACCCTCTCAATGGTAGAGGAGACCCGTGCTCAGCAGTGGGCGTATATGGGTTGATGATGAAGAAGAAGAAGTATCATTCTCGCACAAGCTGTTCATGTAGTAAATTTATTTCTAACGTCTTATGCAGCTTCAAAATCACAATTTGTGCTATTTAGTTAATGATAATTCATCATCACCAACAGCGCACTACTGCTAGGCACAGGCTTCCTTTACCATTGAGATGGTTTCAGCCTTAGGCGAACGTGCTGGCCTCGTGTGGGTTGACGGACTACAGGCCTAAGAAATTCTAAATATAAAGGAGGTCCGTACCCAGCAGTTTATAGGCTGATGATAAAAAAATATTAAAAATATCTGCCGCTTCTTGAAGCACCATTTTCTCTTCGCCATTCAGTTATTAGTTTTCGAAACTTGATCCGAGCTTGCATAGATTTTTATTAAAAATTCGTATGAATATCCGCAACACGAGCAAACATAAATTCAAATAACTAAAGCAATATCCGGACATAGTTTGTTGGTTATATTTTCAATCGCGGTCGAGCTGGTACATCTAGTTGTTTCCATGTTGGAGAAACAGAGTATAAGTTTGGTAGCACCGCTAACAAGTTTATACGGAATTTTTGATACCACGTACCTGAAGCGACATCTACTGGGGGTTACGAGAAACAAGTTAGATATCCAATTAAATATTGAACATAGTATTTCTGATTTCTTGTTTCTATTTATCCAGCTGTGAGTTATAGTCAATTATAGCTTTTCTGACAAAGATAGTATGTTTCATGTTTGGTCTGATCCTCCATCATGGATTGATTGAAATGAAATGAAGCCCATATTTTATTAAAATTAAAAAAGCTATTAAAGTTCTTGTTATCTACGGAATTAAAGCCAATTTGCTATAATACGTTTAAATGTCTATGAGGCTACGTGCCAGGGTTCCAGCTTGTTGCACTTAATAGTCTCAGTCTACCCCTGTAGGATTGAGGCCTTAGTGTGTATGTTCTTTGTATGATACTTGTGCAACGCGAAATATTTTTATACATACGGTCCCTTTTTACCACGCTGCACTGTTTTTTTATAAATTGATCAGGGCTGCCAGATTGTATAATTGGATACCAATCTTGTATAATCGGATGGGGTATTGTATCCATGACCGCATTGTATAATACGATACAAAGGCATACGTTCACATTTTATCAATAATTTGTGCATTTATCACATATGATCCTAAAAAAAAAAAAAAAAACAAGAACTATTTTGGAGGGCCCATTTTCCGACCATTTGATTAACTGTTATCCTAAAAAAAAAAACAAGAACTGCATATGGTGCAATGGTTATGTATAATGCGATCTAATTTTGTATAATTGAAAATACTAAACCGTATAGCTGCGATTTATTTGCTGGCAGCCCTGAAATTGATACGTTATTAAATATTCATTATAAAATAATACTGTACGGGGAAATAAGCCTTGTGACTCTATGAGTTTAGTTTTTGCAATGCCTTTTTTACAAAGACGCGACTTCGCGGTAAAAGCCAGTAATAGACACGTAGGATTGAATAAAAGGAATTTTTAATATGTAAAGCCTTTGTATTGTCTTTTCATATTAACTTTGCTTTGTTATGGAATATGGAAAAGAATTTTCAGAAATGAAAATAAAGTAAGAAAGCTATGGCTCGGTCGTTAGTGCCGATATTGGGAATAAATTTAATGCATTGAAAACATGATTTCATTTTATTAATTAGATTTAAATTAATATAAATTATTATTCAGATATTTACAAGAAATATGAGCACAGAGTTGTTTATTAAATGAGAAAAAAAATATATATTTTTAACCAAACTTTGAATATTTCAAGCAAGTTTTTGGGATGTATATGTTTCTTCATAAAGCCGCTATTTTATCATCTTTTAAGAAAATCTCGTAACGACATGATGTCTTAAACGTATCCAAAAAATCTCGCCCTACATATAAATTAAAACCAAAGGTTAAATTTTAAGATATAATTCGTCTCAGCCTACGAGAATAGATGAAGTACTAGGTACATATATTTCATATTTATTAAATTTCCCGGTGTCAATGTTTATGTAGATAAGTGTATTGGGTAGCGGGCACAAAGACAATACACATTCTGTGATAACTAAGAAATTTAGAGCTTATTAAATACAGGAATAGCATGAACGCAAAATTATATTTGTGAAGGATTTCACGCAATGCTCATTTGACGCTGTAGCATATTAACGAGAACTAGATATTACCCTTTGTTCAAAATTATGTCTGTGCAAATTGAATGCGAATTCGTAGAATGTCGCCTTTGCAGCAATTTGATAGGATTGCAGCAAAGCATTGTATTGTACATAATTTCTAATTTGCGTTAAAATATCTGCTCTGGTACTTGTAACTCGGTGCATAAAAAGAAAATAATTTAGGCCATTTGATTTCAAAAGAGCTTCTTAGTTAGTTAACCAGGCCTTTTTACTTTGAATTATGTAAAAAAGGTGGAGTGGTTTTTGTTCACGATTGCTGTATATTTTTTTTTTACATAAAAAAGTAGTTTAATATGTAATTTAAAATAGATGTAGTAGATACAACGAATTAGAGCTACAAAGTGGGTAAAATGAATTCTAATCATGTCTTATCTTTAAGAGACGTTTAAAAGGATTCAATTATGCTTTGCTATGGGTATAAGTGTGTAGAGGATGAATTATTCGGTAGATCGGAAATATATTCCGCGAAGAGGTAGGCAGAGGTGCAATTCTGCACCCAAATATCGCCAACTCTGCATCATCCCACGTAACAGGCGGCAAAGGGATTAAACTCGAGACCTCTAGATCGCACTGCAATTATATACTCATTAATATGTATGTTTGATCAAGTAGGAGGCTTTTGAGCTGCCCTGGCCTTTCTCTTTCACTAATCAACTTCTAAAAACCGTTAACTTTAAAAAATACGATTGTAGTCGGATTCAAGATGGCGTATGAAATTTTATCACAGAAACCAATTGGTTTTTAGGCAAAGGCACCTCGCAGGAAACATTGTTGTTTTTAGAATAAGGTATGCAAACTGCTGCAAGAGAAAACGTGTGTTATTCCAATATCACTAGGGGTATAATTGCGTGGTTTAAAATAATCATTAGTCACACATTGTATACAACCTCGAGACACTCATGATATCCTTTCTGGCATACAAATGAGATAAGACAATGCCAACTGCAATATCGACTTGGTTGTACTTTCCTTAGAGCCAATAACGGAGGGCGCTTAATGCGATTGGTTTGTCGGGGGAAGATATTAAAATTGTTGGGTTAGAATGTCAGCTGTTTAATTAAGAGCCTGATCTTTAAATTGAAGATAAGCGTTTATACAAGTGCATTTAGACCGTGATCAACCACTAAGGTAGGTAATTGCTACGGTGATCACGTACATATGTAATTACGACAAAAAAATGACTTTTCCTAACAAACATTGGTATAGAATGTATGTGATTAAAAGTGTTATTGGGTTCGTGGTTACAGCATGTTAATAGCGAAAAGTGGGTGCATCATTGCACCTCTGACTACCTCTTCGCAGATACCGATAGGTATTTTATAGCTTCACTCTTAAGTGGAATTTAAGACACGGGTCGATGTAGGATATAAATAAAATCTTTAGAGACCACCTTCGGCCTGCATCAGCAATACACCCCTTGTTGGATATAAGCCACCCCTAAAGACTTCTATATCGCTTTGTTAGAGCAGACTTGTTAGTTGTTAGCAGCGATTACCCACGACTTTCCTAAAATCGTTTGTGGAAATACATAAATAAATGATATAAAAACTGATCGTATTAATATCCACGCTGCTCGCGGATAAAACGGCTGGACTGAAATAGATTTTCACCCAAACCTCCATTTTGTGTACACTCGTATTGACGGACGGCGGAATCGTTTGTCCCGACATGTAGGTTTGTCAGTCGCTCGCAACTTTTTCAACCGCATTCGATTCGGACAGGTTTCTTCCGCGTAGAAATTTATTCGGTATGTGAACGTTGTCGTGTGTCCTGACCCTAAAATTGGTTTGTTCTATCGACAGCATACACAGGGTAGGGGGATGTGGTTTTACGTTTAGGAAATTCTAAACTGCTTAGAGATTTAAGACTCATAATCATCATCATCATTCATCATAATATACGTCCTACTGCTAGGCACGGGCCATTGCCAATGAGAGGGTTTTAACCTTAGTCCACCGCGCTGGCTTAGTGCGGGTTGTTCTTCGCCGTTAAAGTGAGTGGTAATTCATTATGAATACAATACATAACTCAGAAAAATCAGAAGTGTGTGCTTGGGGCGCGAACGTAAACTTCAAGGGCATCACTGCTTAATTTGGTTAATTAAAGAAATATAGTTATAGAAAGTAAAATGCAAAGAGCAAAATAATCGAAAGATGGTCTAGCAGAGGAAGGCCAAAGAAAAGATGGATGGAGTACGTGACTGAAGATATGAAAGCGAAAGGGGTGACTGAAGACATGACGGCTGATAGGGAAGCTTGGAAGGAAAAAACATACTGCGCCGATCCCAAATGGAATTGGGAACCGGGCAAGTGAATGATGAATGTGGAAATATAGCTCTTTGAATCTATAAGGGTTTAATATATTTAGCACCAGCTTATCTGAAGTTACGTGATGTTGTCGATAGGATGATCGTTACGTGCGCGCGCGCCTCGCTCTCAAGGTGATCCGGTAGTTAGATCACAGCGCTAGCTAACCATGTCACGTTTGGACAAAATAATCCATTTACCACGTACTTAGCATCATTGATGTTCATTTCAGTGTTGTATCTTTTGGGCATAATTGCATAGTCTGGGATTTAAATGTGGTTAAGACTAATTGAAAATGGAAATGATTGTTTTTATTGTTTTATCGCAGTTGGAAGGGTTTTTTGAAGATCCAAAAACCTAATGTGAAACGATTGCATACGATTTATTATCTTCTTAAAAGTCGTATGTTTATGTTACATATGTTAATGTTCCGGTCGTTTTAGTTTGATAAAACCTTTTTTCCTTTACGATTTAGTTGTTTATAGTTCTTGTTTTCTCTTCTTTGTCTCATGCAATAACATTATATACCAAAAATATAGTTAAAACAATAAACCCACCATATTTTTTTCGCATTTTGATACAGTAATGAATTTATTTTTTTGAATTTTCGTTTGAATAAAGCCTTTGTAATCAAAAATTGATACCCCAATACTGTCAAACAAGTCAACTTTTAGTAGAGTTCGAATTTCCGTCACGTCAAGTGTGTTGATACCCCCTCCATACCGTTGCTAAGCGACGGGGATGACAACTTCCATCCACATTACAGTCGTGTTATGTTTCTGCTTATTGTGATGATGAATGTGGGCGATATGTTTGATCCGATGTATCCTCCTTGAAGTTATGTTGTGTGTCTGAAGCCGTCGGATGCCGCGGCGCTGGCGAGGTGAGAGTCTCCCATTCATACTGCACTGTCCGATCAACGATGACTAATCGTCAATACACCAGCGCGCGTTTGAGGTGCTTTTTAATTTTAATTCGAATATAAATTAAATTAATTCGTAATTTTGAAGAAATTTTAAATTTGGAGATTGGTATTTTTTTTTAAGTTTTTAAAAATTTTGAAAAATAAATATTTTCTAAAAACGCATGTGACTATTGAAATGATTTGAATGTAAAATGAAATTAAAATCTCTACACAAAGTTTATTAAAGTTTTTAGAATACCTTAATAATACTACCTACGTATATTTATTTCGAAGGTCAGATAATATTGCCATAAAAATTTAAGCAACAAACATACAGTTCTTATTGATAAACAAACAACGGTTTTTTCCGGCATATTAAATCTACGCGCCTTTTGCTAATAAATAATAAATTTAAAAATATCGCTATAATTCAAGTTTAGTAAAATTGTTTTTAAATTTATTCCGTATATAATTTTGTACTTAATTAATTTTATTACGGTGTGTAGTTAAACTAAGCTTGTGTTAAGTTAAAAGATAAGTCTATTTAACTAGTGTTAACGTACAGTGTCTCAAAGGTCAATAACATTTACCTTTTCACCCCACCCTTTCGCAACCTCCTTTCTTAAAGTCCAAGACCGTAGTAACCTCCTTTGTAGATGGTGCGATATCTATACTAATATTATAAAGCTGAAGAGTTTGTTTGTTTGTTTGTTTGTTTGTTTGTTTGTTTGAACGCTAGGATCTCAGGAACTACTGGTCCGATTTGAAAAATTCTTTCACGGTTAGATGGCACATTTATCGAGGAAGGCTATAGGCTATATAACATCACGCTACGACGAATAGGAGCGGAGCAGCAATAAAGAATGTTTCGAAATCGGGGACATTTTTTCTTTTTCGTGAGCTTCCGCGGCGTGCGCTGCGAAAACGGTTAAAGTTTCGCTAAAATAATGTCTGAGAGAAATGTTCCTCTTTAAAAGTTCTAAAAAAAGTCCGCGACAGCATATGTCTATTTTTTAAGGTTGGCTCACTATAACGTTTTTTATCCTAACTAAATTTATTTTAAAATAAAGTTTTATTTGTGAAGGTGTTTTTATAAATATGATATTAATCCTTATCCAAATAAATACGTTTTTCATTACAAGTATTTAATTTTAAATAAAATTGCCCTTTACATCGTTTGATTTCACTGAGTATCTTAGAAGATATTGCAGTTTTAAAATATTGATCAAGCGCGCAGTAATGATGCACAAGGCGCCGATCGACGAGTTACGGTTTCACGTTTGAACAATTTGACCGAATTGTATGAATTTTGGTATGGACATAAATAGGACTCTGAGAAGTAAAATAGACTACAACTTATTTTCCTTCTGATCTCAACCCTGTAGTCTACGCGGACGGAGTCGCGAGCAAAAGCTAGTAAAAAAATATCCGTGTTGCTGTTAACTATCTTAATCAACTGTAGTAATTTGCGCTATCATTTCTTTACACGTAATTTTTATCGACGTAGGCTACGCAAACATAGACAAAATACAATTAATTCGTGTGATTTTTAGTCTATATTTTTTTAAATTTGCTAATTCGTACATCATTTTTGTCATAGAATTCCGGGCCTATTTTATGAAATAAATAAGTTACTAAATTAAAAAACCCTATCGCAATACGATCGAAAAAAGTATTCATAAAAACTGTCAAGATATCGTGCTCGGTAAAGTAATCTGTTTTAATATTATTAACGATGTATTTTATTTCGAAAAGCAGATGATGTAACGTTGTAGGTACACACAGTAATCCACCGTAGAAACGGCTCTCGGCACCGGCAGGTAGTGCATGAGTCATCCTATTTACTATGCGCCGAAAGTGTGCTCGGTGTACTCAAATATTTTTATGAATTCAACGGTTCCAGCCGACAGGTTGCGTCCTAAGTAAATAGTGAAAAGATTCCCCACGCACAATGGAACGTATCGTTTTAGAATTTTTTTAAATGTGTTCTAGAAGGAGCAAGTTTAAACCTGTCGTTTAAGAGGATTTGCTAATTTTTTTTGCATACTGGCTGAATTTAATGTTTTTAAAGTATTTCCATTTTTAATTGTCTTACGGTAACATAAGTAATGAAATGTTCTTTATTTGAATTTGAATTGCTAGCCATTTTTTGTATCCTATTATTTTTTATTGTCACAGACTAAACATAAATGTTTTACACTTCATATTATAATTCTCTATGAATTGTAATTTTTTTTTATTTCATCAGTAATTTTTAATTATAGTTATTGTTGAAAATTACTACTATTGCTTACTATGTGTCCAGCTGTCTCTATAAATGCCGGGGCATGAGTCACCGCGCCGCGGCAACCAATGGCATGCGTGAATTTTTATTGTTTGACTTGGTGAAACTACGACCTGTTTCTTTATAATTTAAACTGTTTACAAATTTAACGTATTTCACACTTTTGGCGCGAAACTTTTTTGAATTTCGATTAAGCTCGTAAAAGGAGTTGTTTTTTTTTTAATATCCTATGAGTATTGGCGACAAAAAGTTACCTGGGTGTTTTTTTTTTTCAAAGGAATGTTCTTCCTTTTTCAACTACAGGGGGTGAATTTGTTAGTTTAGTAGTGGACATATTTTTTTTTAAGGATGACGTCATTCCCTTTACCTGCTGTTATCTCAAACTTTCCCATGGTCGGTGCAGCAACAGTAGTAGACAAAACCAATATTATTACGGCAAAAATTTATACTGTTGCCTAACATCTTCTATATAAAAATCATGAATAGCATTCACGCATTAATTATTCAGAAGAGAAAGTTTATTAAATATACGGGCTAGTACAAATTAGCAAGTATTACCGACTGCCAAATCAAAGCATAGCATACGTAAAAAATGTTACCACAAACATCGATTGTATCTTTTCAAACATCCGAATGGGCATGAAATAATAAAATCGCAACGCTTTGAATAACTGTTATGTTGCTACATTCATATGAAACGGCAACAAACATAACTGGTTCCGTTAAAAATGGCATTTTGAAATTATTCTTGTTACCATATTCCCTTTTCATTAACGAACGTTATTTTGGGCAAGATGGCGAAGGCGAAGTGCATTTATTTTATGCAGTAGATTTGGGAGTTAGGCACCCAGAGTTGACAAACGGGTGGTTTGAGGAGCATACATCTGTTGTTTAGGAAGCAAAACCTTCAGCAAAAGACACATAGTGTCAGGACTATTACTCAAGTCACTGCCTACCAGTATGTCGTATGACATAAGGGTGTGATCGTATTTTGTGCAACGTTGGGTTTCAATAGAACTAAATCTGGCAGCCTTTTGTCTCTGGCGTTACAGCCCCGTGGAGCAGTTGGCTTAACACCAGCATGCGAAATGAGCGGCCACGGGTTCTCTTCCCATTCCGAGAAAATGTTTGTGTGTTCCAAAAGTATTTGTTTCGGGTCTGCGTGTTTGTGAGACCGACAAGTCTCTCGTAGTTTCTGATACCCAGGTCTCGTATCCTAATGTGGGGTCAGAACGTGTGTGACTGTCGAGTGTCTTAATTTATTAATTATTTCTAAATTTCTCTAACTATAGAGCACCCAAAAGTACATTACAAATTAGCATTTCAAAAGTCAGATCCGCTCTTTCAAATTTCAACAGCCGATGTAACCGTTTCTTTCCCTGCAGACTAATGATGTCTCGCGTGGCGTGTTTGCTGGCGGTGGCTGGCGCGGCCTCCGCCCAGCTCACGCTCGACGGCATCCGCTGCGGGCAGCTGCTGTGTCAGCTCGACGAGTACTGCTCGCCGGAAACCAACCGGTGCGCCCCCTGCGACATCGTCTGCAACAAGACACACCACAACTACGACGCGGGGCTGTGCGTCAAGGAATGTCAAGGTATGTTCATATTTTCCGTACATAACTAAATAACACAACGTAAAGCCGCTGGATGCAGGTCGCTTACCATAGAACATTTTGGAAGTGTCTGAGGAAGGCCTATGTCCCGTAGTGGACGTCTTTTGGCTGATAATGATGATACTATGAAGTATAAAAGTACTGTTACCACAAAGTACAATAACAAAAACACGAGCATATGGACTAAAAGTATACAGAGTGCATTCAGACCATAATCGGAAACTTGGGCAGGTAATAGCCAAGGTCGACGTTAAAGAAAATCCCGAAAAAAAAATTGACTTTTCTATATGACGATATGGAGAACCGGACTCACCGACATCGCCCGCAAGATAAGCACGTTAAAGTGGAAGTGGGCTGGCCATGTCTGCCGACGGTCCGACGGCCGGTGGAGCAGACAAGTGTTGGAGTGGAGACCGCGCTTAGGCAGACGTAGCGTGGGACGTTCTGTAGCACGATGGACCGACGACTTGAGAAAGGTGGCGGGTAACGGATGGATGAGACCTGCTCAAGACCGGGATGGTTGGCGCTATCTTGGGGAGGCCTACGTTCAGCAGTGGACGGCGATAGGCTGAGTTATTATATAACGATCGGTATGAAATATATGAGATTTATAAGGAAAACTTAAATATTTAATGCCGGGATTTTCTTTAACGCTGGGTTTGCGATCACTTCAGCCTATACCTGCCTCAGTTTCCGACCACGGTTTATACACTGTGTATATTTTGTCAGCTGAATTCGTATTTGCGTTCCTAAAAGGTAGGCTGAGGTGTTGTTTGGACAGGCGCCACGGTGCGGCGACGTTCCGCCTGACACAGGTGTTGTCGGGGCATGGATGCTTCGGCCACTTCCTGTGTCGGGTGGCACAGAAGGAGGAGTCAACCGTGTGTCACCACTGTGACAACTGTCTTGACGACACAGCCCAGCACACATTAGAGGAGTGTGCAGCCTGGGAGGTGCAGCGCGGCGCTCTCCGCGCTATTATCGGTGAAGACCTCTCGCTCCCGGCCGTCGTCTCGTCGATGGTCGGGAGTCCGAGGTCCTGGCGAGCGATGCTCTCCTTCTGCGAGTACGTCATGTCGCAGAAGGAGAGCGCGGATCGGGATCGCGAAAGAAGCGATCCCGCCCGTCAAAGACGTCAAAGAAGGAGGCGCCGGGTCAACAGAGACAATTAGACCCGGCGCCCTGCCCTGTGGCAAGGGGGCGTTAGAATCCCACCACGGTATCTCCTGCCTGTCGTAAAAGGCGACTTAAAGGGGCCCTTGGGGTCGCTGGACGTGCTGTGGGGGCAGCACGTCCTCACTGAAAGTGACCCCGAGAGGGGCGGCGGCACTGTGGCCTGTGTACGTCGCGGGCGCCCATTCACTACCGGGGCGTCCGAATAAGCTGGTGGGGGTGCAACTGCACCCCTATAACTCCGAGACGGCCGAGACGTTTACGTCTCGGAGGCGCACTGGGCGGCTGCGGTTAACGGTGGGCGCCTCTCGCCCGCGTACCGTGGTCGCCCCACTCGGCGCGGAGATGGCCACCGGGGGGTTTTGGTCGGTATGCCGGTTTAGGGATTTTGTTAGGGACCCAGCCCGGCACTAACACCTGCGCGGATATGACGTCGCCGCGCGCCGGGCTGGAAGACCGGTGACCCCGACATACGCTTCCCGCCCCCCACTGCCCCCGGGCTGGCGGGAAGTAGAGCCATAAACAGCTTTCCCCTGGAGAACAAAAAAAAAAAAAAAAGGCTGAGGTGTTGTTCTGGGCTCTCATTTCGGCTATGTAATAGGGGAAT
This sequence comes from Cephonodes hylas, assembly GCA_030295005.1. Taxonomy (NCBI): domain Eukaryota; kingdom Metazoa; phylum Arthropoda; class Insecta; order Lepidoptera; family Sphingidae; genus Cephonodes; species Cephonodes hylas. The sequence goes on from AP025360.1 coordinate 18,353,428, forward strand.
AAAGTAAAATGTGGGTAATTACTGTTATGTAGGTACATTTTAACACCTAAGATATGTAATAATCAAATTGTTTTTAACATTTGGTCCCCAGATACCAAAGTATATTTTCTTTTATGAATCAAAAACTTCTTTATTATTTAAAATCAAACGTCTCATGCCTTAATTTTTCCTTCGAAGAAAAGGATTTACTTAAATTTGTAAAATTTTATTCCGATGTAAATTAAAATGTCAAATTTCATTTAAAAGTTAGCAATCAGAAGTAAATTGAGACCTAAATCTATGAAATGTGTTCATGAAGAAATATTAATTTTCCGTATAGAAAATGTATTTGATAGCCCCTATTTCTTCTATAAAAACGGTAAACAATAATACTTATTATATAAATTATTCATAATTCTATTGACCAAAATATTTTATGTAACATAAAAAACGCCCTTAAAAGCCCCTTTAAAAAATGCATGGAATTATCGCCCAGAACACAGCATGTCCGAAGCCTGATGATAAATTCATAAGTATGCTTCGTAACTGCCCTGCTGTCACACGATGACGGTGTAATGGTTCCCCCATTAACTCCCTTACCCAATCAAAACCCTTCGTCGCTCCTTTGTTTCCTCAAATACCGTGGGTTTCCGCGGCTGTAAGCGATTATATTCTATCAAGCAAATTGCTTTTCAGTCATACGTAATACCTGAAATTATATGGTGAAAATTTTATTGTTTATGCCCCGTGGCTTATTTCAAGGCTGTTGCATTCGTCTCTATTTATTTATTCATGCATATCGACCTTACCCTTGAAGACAGCGTGTCATTTTACGTCAACATATTATGGTAATCATATATGATGGGGCTGATTACGGAGATATTCTCGCTCCACTGTAAGCCACAATACTGAATTTTTTATGCGTTAATATGAACGGCTGGGACTGCACCTCATGTTATAGCAGTGCGGTTGGAACGAAGATAGGAGTTTAATGTTTATGACTTTTGAATTTTTTTTGCAGAGGTAGTTGATATTATGTCAGGATATCTGAATCGGAATGATTGACGCCGTTCACCAATTGATGTTGTCATTTTATTCGGAAATTTTACAAGGGCTGATATAAGTGTCCAACCATCAAATATTATCTTAATAGTTGATATTTTTTTGAAAGAATGATGCTATGATAGAATTTTACCGAGAGAACTCGTTTACATTAAAAAAAAATTCAAATATTTTATTTTTTTTAACAAAAAGTCAGTTAATAAAGTTATACAACGTTAGTAGAAAAGGATGCACGATATGCATATTGACGTCACCCCCCTTAGAGTACGCGCGTGCGAAAGGGATAGCGATACGTCCTACATACGCTTTCTATCTTCTTTTCTTTGAATTTTCGTCTCACTTTTTAACGAGTTTTTATAAGTATAAAATTTACAATATAAAATCATTAAATGATCATAGATAATAATAGAGCACAGACATGTACACTTGTTTATATTCAGACATCTGAACGCGAAGTGTTGATATCATAAAACCCAGATGATTTTAATGACGATTGCAAATGTGCTCAATCAAAAGACGCCGCTGTCATTGTCACATACTAGACTCGTCTATGTCTTAATTAGTATGACACAATAGCTTTTCATAGATTAAAATTCAAAGTAAGCAGTCCATACTCAATAGCAGTGCAGTAGTTACAGAAAAATTCTTTTAATTCCGCAATCCTAATTAGTCCATAGGTAAAGTTCATATTACTCAGGAACACCAATCCCTAACGCTTCATCAACCCATATACGCCCACTGCGAATACATACATAACTTCGAAAAGTCAGAGGTGTGTGCCTGGGGTTCGAACCCGCGACCGCCGAGATTCTCGACCGCGCGCCCAAACCTCGAGGCCATCACTGGTTTTATCCTTTACTTTTTAATCCCTAACGATCACATTCAAACAACTAGACCATTTACATTTATCATTATACTTTCCATTTCCGCGAAGTTTACTTTTCATTGGAACAGCAAAGAGTTTTTACTCAAACTTAATGCGATGCGAAAACATTCCCATCGGAATAGAAAGAGCATTGTTTATCAAATGTGATTTTGTACGTGACAACGCAGCGGTGGCCAGTATTTAGTGCTGTTTTAGCGTTGTCCAGCGGCACTGGAGTGTGAAACTCCAACGTCTCACAGCATTAAATTCTGCCAACTCAGCAGAACAGTACGGCCGTGCGAACCGACGGTGCAGCAATCGTTCCCACCGTCTGCCCACTCATAACAATTAATACGGTTCGCATTTATGTAAACCTTTCGAAGAATTTGACGTAGGACAGTAAAAATTATGAGATAATCCCTAATTTGGATGATGGATTTAGTTTTGTTAAGGGAGGAAATTGCTTTAATAGAGTTTTAAAATGCCAAAACATGATTGGGTTAAGACTTAAGTATCAATAGAGATAAGGATGGGAATTTAAATTCATGCAAAGAGTTTCATGATAGTTTTGATTGGTAGGGTCTGTCTGAGGCAACTGGGAACGAGATTATTTAGCTATAACACTGTCTTTTTTGTTGGTTTGAGAGGAGTCTAACTTGGCAAAATGGTCCATACAATTATTAAACCTAAAAAAATTAGGATTTCCGAGGATCTGTCTGAGATAGTTTTAAAAGTCTCACTAATATTTAGTTTAGATGTAATCGTTTTTACACTTTCAAATTTTATTGTGCTGGTAAAAATAACAGCATAACTGAAACCTGTAAGATAATATCTAACTTTACCTTTTCGATTACCTCTAAACGATAAAGTGGGGAGTGCGGAATATCAGCATCCAATGCATGTTCTGGGTAATTGAATTCATGCGAAAGGCTTCGAAACTAGTTGCCATCTTTTCTGCATAAATATTGGCCGAGCGCAGCTGCCCAGTTGCCCGAAAGCATATCTAATGTCATTTCTATAGCTTCAACCAGTTATGACATTCCGAGATGTTGCAATTTTACGCCAGAATTCCTAGCAGCAACCTTTAATTTGTTTTCATTGTACGACATTGGCCTAGCGAAAACTATAAATGTTTTCTTTTGATGATAAGTATCGTGTTCGTCTTAATATACAAGTTAATGAACTAAACAAAAAAGTTTTAGCGTACTAATAGTGATGAAATTAAACTAGTCATTTTCGTTTGCATATTAAATTTTATTGCATTTATAAATACGGTATTACAATTCAATAAGCAGCAGGTATTTGTCTAAAATAACTTCCACAGTCCGAAAAAAGGAAAATCGCACACAAAATTACCAACATAAATTATTGAATTACGACTAAGAATTTCTGTAATCATAAACAATTTAAACCAAAGGGGTCCACAGCTTAATACCACTTGGAAAAATAATTCTATAGATCTCAAATAATCGTAGAAAAAAGCACTTGTTAATGCAACAATTGCGCAGGCGCATAATTGTCTTAAAGCTAGTTTTAAAGGCTTGTCTGAACCTGTGGATACTCGTGGGGTGAGTGTCTCGACCGCAAGTCAGTCCTTCCTCTTCATGCACATAGCTGCGTCCTTTTCTAACACTGTGTAGGTTGAGACTTTTAGGTCAGTCATCTTAAAGAACTCTTTAAGTTGCAGTTATTGTTGCGTTTATATTTTCATTCAGCAAGTGAAGAGGCGCAGGAATGTTTTTTTTTATTTATTAGATTTTTATTGCTACAAAAAGGTTTTAATTTATACAATTTAAAATGCGAGTTTCTTGTTCTGAATTACCTTATCAATTCCACTGCTAGGTATGTGTATTTAGGACTAACTAAGTCCTCTACGCAGACCTAATACTAGTTTGCGGCCAACATTTTTTTAGAAAAATTCAGACACAGGAGCCTTGGGTTTTAAGTTTGAATTTATGACGGCCGAGATTTGCTTTTATCGCGCTTAAATTTTGAGACCATCACGAGCTTAACTTTTACAGAATTTTGAACTGCGAATGAATGAATTTTGTAACTCATACCAACAATCCAATTAAAAAGGTGTTTGTGTTATAGTAATAGCATCAATTGCGTAGTCCACAAACTACATAACACGATCTTAGTTATTTAACTGGCAAATAATTTCGCCAATTTGTCATAGATGGCGCCACCTGTATGATATATATTACCTAAAGCTTAGTATCTTTATTCGTACGCCCTATTACGATATAAAATCCATGGAAAAGTACTTTAATGTAAGGTATAAGTTAAATTCCTTAGCAAAGAGCGGCTCGAAGGCTCAGTATGTCGTATTTGGATATACAATGGTTGCAGTATGAATACCGGTTTGCGCTCCTTGCAGAGACCGTAGACCTACGGCTACACACATTGTGCGGTCTACTTTGATATATAAAGTTATTAACATATTTTCTTTATATAGTAGTACTTATGTACAATGGCGGAATGTAGTGAAGTTAAAAGTTATAATTCTGCATTAATTTACCTTTTAAAAAAATGCTTAATGACAATTATAATGAAGATATCAAAGGATTAAAAAAAAATTGTAAATATTGCGATATTTTGGTATGTATTCACTTTGAGAGCGATGAATTTAGTTAATGGTAGGTAGTAAGATAAAAGATAACAAGGAAAAATTAATTAGAAATGGCTATCAGATGGCTAAATTAATTATAAATATAAACTACACAAATACGGTAATAATAATAGTTAAGTGATATAATAAAAATAGAAGATAAAATTGGAATTGTGTCCACAAGTCACAACTAAAAACATGCATGGATAATTCTGTTAACCGTTGAGAGATGGCAGTGGCAGTTTGCTTACTAAGGGATGTTTGGGAAATTTCCCAAAACGGTATACATGTTGTAAACAAACCGTCATTGGAAACAAAGGCAGTTAATAGTTATGACGATGAAAACACATTCGCAAAAAAATATTCGAAAAAAGTAACAAAAAAGTAAGTTTTCCCTAACTCCCATAAGTATTACGGATTTTAATTACTGTCTAAATTACTGTCTTATGTTACTGAATTATAACTAATGCATTCTCCGTAATGAATAATGTATATTTTATAGGTTCTTTAGGTCTTCAATCGCGATTACTCTTCCGAGACCAAAATTATTTTCTATTCTTTTTTAAAGAATTTCATACACCACAATAGGCTTATTAATTAAAAATCAAAACTAATATACGTTTGCAGGAAAATGAGAAGAAGTACATACTTTAATAATTAAGCGTTGTTAACTTAATAATCACAATGCATTTGCATTAGTGACAAACTAGCGTGTTTAATTGTTGCACGACAATGCAATAATTCTATCGTCGAGAGCTTCAACCGGCCGGCGTCAAATGTCGAAAGAGGATCTTTGTTAATGGCCGCAACAATACCCGTGAACGTTACGCTCTGTTGACTACGACAGGTACACGACACACACTCGCACACACACACGCACACACACACACACACACGCACACACACACACATGCACACACACACACACGCGCGCGCACACGCACACACGCTACTGTTGTGTGCGTGCACAGGTGGTTCCTTGTTTATAAGCTGCAGTTATCAGTGGCACGATATTAACGATGCTATTAACCTATTCTTTCCTAGTACTCACTTAAGGCTATTGTTTTGTACAGAGAAAAAGGTAGGTTTTAAAATTCTTGTGTTGCAAAAAGATGTCAATGGATGGGTAGTTTTTTAACGTTTCTACAGAGATTAGCTTTTTTTTATAAAATTCTACGAATCAATAACTCAATATAAATACCAGTATTGGGAATCATTTTACATACAATAAATATTTCCTAAAACACAAATTGAACATTTGATTGTATGGGATTGGTAAGCCTGTATACCTGACAATTTCTCATAGTATTAAGTTAGCACTCGTAATGATTAAAAATACATTACACGCTAAATACACGATCAAAAAATGAAAACTGGAGTGTAAAACAAAAATTGTTTTCGTGAAAATATGGGAAAATGATTTTTTTGTACTTTTCATTCTTCTATGTCAAATGTCATATTTATCTTTATTAAAATAATTAATTTTAAAATATAATAACATATCCTTCCAATTGTCACTATTTAAACATAAACTATCATTCACCACAACGAACTAGTAACAAAACAAAGCTTCTGATTTATTTACTAATGCCGATTACTATCCAATTGGCCTTAGCAAGGCAGCGATGGATTGTGAAATAATAATTATATGGGTCTCCTTCGTGTGTGTACTCAGACAAGCTTACATTTGAGTGCTTGGACGCTCACACATGTGTTCGCTGGAGGGCATACACCTGTCATTTTAAATATGTATACTTTAGCAATCCCGGCAGGTTGGTATACAGGGTGTTTCGATGTAAGAAAGAATCATAAGTAACGAGAAGATTTTTTCTTGTGATTTTACGTGTTAGTTTAGTTTAAGTAATTTGAATATTTTTTTACTGTGTAATCAGTCCGTTTTTGCTTCAATTTTATGTTCTAAGTATTAGTGGAAATTGTTTTGGATGTACTCTATATTTATACTTTAGATCAGTGGTACCCAAACTTATTTTGTCTACTGCCCACTTTGAGAATAACATTTTTTTTAGCGCCCCCATTAAAACATTGTTTATATAGGAATGATTAAGTAGACCATTATTACCGTCATCCTAAAAAAAAAAAAAAAACAAGAGCCACTCTGGACAGGAGTGGCCAAATTGCACCACTGTTACCCAAGATTCTTTTAAAAAAAAAAAAACAAGAACTGCATAGAATGGTCATGTATATTGCGATCTAATACCAATTTTGGGCGCGTATCTACCGATTTTTGTCGCTCCTAGCTAAATAAAATTACAAATCACCCCCCAGGCCTCTACACAACGCCCCCATTTTCTTTCTGGGTCTCTTACTGCCCCCCTTGAGACCTGCAGCGCCCACAAGGGGGCGTTATCGCCCACTTTGGGAAAGACTGCTGTAGATTATTAAAATTATTCTGCAACGTAAAGTATTTTTTCAAATACATTATAATAATCCCCTTGTTTGTGAAATAATGAACAGTTTTATAATACAGATTTGTATTACAAAATAAACGGCCGTTAAGTTCGCAAATGAACGCATCAATGACTAATAAAGAGAGTTAATTGTTGGCGTGATATATTCGCATTAAAACAACAGCGTGCATTAATCCATTAATTAATCGGCTTTATTTAATAAACTTGTATAAATCAGGTTCTTAAATTAACATGCTTTCGTACCATAATTATTTGATGTACTCTAATTGGATTATTTAAAATAAATTGAGCAAAATAGCCAACGATACTCTGTTGGTAATGGATCAAGTTATATGACTGTCTCGTGGCTTCGCGGCATATTATGTGTTGTCCAAATGCCTCGGGTTTGATTCTTGGGTCATGCAAAATAGTATTGAGTTTTTTTCACTTAAAATACTCAGTAGGTATTCTCACAGTTATCTCATTCTTTATAACGCGAAATTTTGATAAAACCATGAGTTTCGCCACTCAATTCAAATCTCAATATATCTGCATAAATCTTAATGATTTGCATTAGAATAATATTCCATTGAATTATGTTTATCTACTATGTGATTTAAGTCGCTGACTTCAAACATACACACGACAGGCTAAGATTCTTTAATTATTTTTTTATATCACTCTTAAGAAGAAACCCTGGGCTTTATAGATCTTCTTCTATTTCAGGATACCTTTTGGATTTGCGGTACCTGCGCAGATCTGAAGATGCTTCCCCACACACTGATATGAGCAGTGAGTATTTATATATGTTATTGTACTAAAGCGAATTGTGCCTTGCGAAAGACTGTATTATAAATATTTTTTTTTACTATTTATAATTTATATTGCTGTTACTTTCGACATCAAAGGTGAGAACGTGATTGTTGTATCTCTAATAATGTAGTTTTAAAAATCTGTATTCCTTTGGTACTATGACAGCACATTACCTAATAACCAGAGATAGAATTCTGTCAAATCAGAGATAGAATCTAGTAAAAGCATTTATTACAGCACAAATGAGACTTTTTTTAGAATTTCAATGAGATATGCTTAATAGATTATATTAAAAAGTTAAATAGAGTCATATACAGAACATATTGTAGCCGATATTCCTTGAAGCCATGTTGACAATAATCTACTGATCTGTTAGAAAATACTAAATACGTTACTATGGAAGATTTTAGAATATCTGGTTCATGCTCAACAGCTTTGGATGTTGGAAACAATCAGAAAACGAGTTTTTTTTAAAAACGACAATAAAGATGGTGTAATTTTTTTCATTTATTAACACTTTATGTTTTGACTTTCTGTTTTTATGCCTAGAGTTATTGGGTAAGTTAAGCTCTATTTTACGTCTAATTTTAATGTTTCTGGTCCATGTTGTTAACGATATATGTCACGGAACGTCCTTTAAAGAACTCTGATGTGTGCGAGCTTCTTTATGATGTTTTCCATCATCAATCGAATATAAATAAAAGAGTTCTTATCGAGTATAAAATGGTAGTTGTTGAGTCTATCGGTAGTGATATTCGTCACAAGGACTTAGCTAATGAGGGCGTTGAGATAATGCTTCTATAATATATTTTTTATCTCTGGTGTGAGGTGAGTGTCGACCATACAGCTTTAAACTATTTATTAACTAAAAAAGTGGAAACAAGAAAAGGGAAACCTTTACTTAAAGGGGTACAATTAGGTATAATTGTAATTAAAATGTTGGTTGTAAATGAGGTTCTTTGCAAATAGTTAACCATATTAAATGTACTGAAATATAAATGGTTTCTCTGATTGATATAGAAGATTGATGGTTCGGGCCTAAATTTGAGAACTAGATATTTTGAAGTGGCGAGATATTTTAATAAATAATAAACCACTTAACAAGAAAGTAAAATGTTGCAAATATACTTCGAAACTCTAGTTTTGTTATCATGTATCTGTCTGGACTGTCGCCTAAAATATTTTTCAATTGAAGAGTGCATATTTATGCTGAGTATCAGCAGTGGCTCTTTTACAGGTAATTTATAATATTCAAACAACCAGTGGCGCTATTTCTAGCGAAGCCTTGAAACCTAAATTGTCTTATAAAATTCGGAACAACCTTAAATCTTCACAAAAGCAATTTGACATGTAAATGAGAACATCCTGACCCGATAATATACAATTATAAACTAGACATTAGACAATTGTTGTGCTGAAATACAGGTTTATACCTAGTTCGGCAAACAAATCGTAAAAAAATGTATCTTCATCAACCCATATACGCCCACTGCTGAGCACGGGTCTCCTCTACCATTGAGAGGGTTTAGGCCATAGTCCACCACGCTGGTCTAGTGCGGGTTGGCGGACTACACACTTAAGAAATTCCTAAGAACTTTTAGGTGTGCAGGTTTCATCACGATGTTTTCCTTCACCGTTAAAGCTAGTGATAATTCAATGTGAATACACACATAACTTCGAAAAGTCAGAGGTGTGTGCCTGGGGTTCGAACCCGCGACCGCCGAGATTCTCGACCGCGCCCAAACCCCGAGGCCATCACTAAGCTTAAAAAAATGTATAGCCCATATATTTGTACCATATGTTTTGTAACTGCTTTTTGTCCAATAAATTTCATTTTCATTACAATTAACACGTTTCTGGGCTTCAATGGAAGTACCGCTGCATAAAAACGTTACTGTGATAAAAATATGGCCATAGAATGTCGCGTGACGGCGAAATTCAAGGCTAAAAGAATACCTTTGTATTAGATTACATCTGGCTAATACAAATTGCTTTCTGATTTTTATATGAGCACGTTTTTTCTATGTCCAATTATTGCTGTGCCAAGTTGATATCGAGTTAGTTGCTTTTGTCGAGTGTTCCAGTTGAATTTATGTTCTGTGAGCTCTGTATTGCAAATCACTGCGAATTTTATTCTCATCCGCGAATTGCGTTGTGTTTCTTGTGGTTTATTGTTTTTATTTATGTTGTGTGTTTGTGTGCTTGCTTTTGGCTTTAAATACAATGTTACTTTGTGAAATCATCGTAATAATACAATAATGTATGATGTGACCATTTGATTAGGAAATTTGCTAAGTAAATAAGTTAAGATTTTTTATATTCGAATGTTCTGGAGTTTTGCATGTCCCTGACAATCACACCTCCATTTTTTTATCCACGTTTGCATCTCATGTGTCTTGTAATAACACTAAAAAGTGTTCCGTTTTGAGCATAGAAATATTTATCAAAGCGGAGATTAAATTGTACAGTTCTTCCAAATCTGTACAATGTATCAATAAATCGTATAGCCATGTTTTAAGAATTCAAATGAATAGTGACATTTATCAATGAGTCCGTGTATCAATAAAGGACATACTGACTGTCATTTTTGCTATATTATATTATGGAAGTTGGAATAAACCATGACTTCACAGTGAATCAAAGTTCTCCTAACCGTTGAAGGAAATGACTCACATCATATTTATCTTGTTAGTTGTTACTTTAATTATCATTTTTTGCGCTACCTGTGTGCTTCTTGTTAATTTTTCTATATGTCACCTTTATGTCACACATATAAATGTATCTTTCTCAAGTTTTTAGATCGCAAATATAGTTTAGATACACGTCTACCTTTATAGTCACCACCATCCATAAATAGTTTTACTTTTATTTATTTTCTTTATCAACCCATATACACCCACTGCTGAGCACGGGTCTCCTCTACCATTGAGAGGGTTTAGGCCATAGTCCACCACGCTGGCCTAGTGCGGGTTAGCGGACATCTAAGAAATTCCTAAGAACTCTTAGGTGTGCAGGTTTTATCACGATGTTTTCCTTCACCATTAAAGCAAGTGATAATTCAATGTGAATACACACATAACTTCGAAAAGTCAGAGGTGTGTGCCTGGGGTTCGGACCCGCGACCGCTGAGATTCTCGACCGCGCGACCAAACCTCGAGGCCATCACTGCTTTATTTATTTTATTAAGATGTATTTATTTTATTTTGCAAAAATGCATAATATTTACATCAGTCAGGCGGACTAAGGTTTAAAACCTCTCGGGTCTATAGGAGCCTCGTGCCTAGCAGAAGGATGTATGTAGTCAGATGATGATGATGAAATGTAGTAGGTAAACAAAAGTTGGTATTAAAAATCGAACAGTTAACAAACACTCACCAAACCAAACTCGAACATAGCTTTTCACTAAAGCTGTGGTGTGACCACGGTCGAGCCCTATCGAAGCGACAAAACCGTGGCTCTACCACTAACATAAGTTTTGTTCACTAGGTGTTCAGCGACAGGCACAGACGGCTCTCATCATCAGCGGCGTGGCTCTGGCGGTTCTGGTGCTTATTCTCATCATCCTGTGCCGCGGGAAGGTCTCCTGGCAATATTTGAAGCAGAAATTTCAGCCCAGCAAGGTATGTAATACTATTATTGTATATGTGGCGAGAAACGAATGGATGAGGTCTGCTCAAGACCGGAATGGTTGGCGCTTTCTTTGGGAGGCCTACGTTCAGCAGTGGACGGTGCTAGGCAGAGCATATAAGGTGGATGCAGGCCGCTTACGATAGAACACTTTGAAAGTCTCTGGGGGAGGCCGATGTCCTCTGCTGGACGTCTTTTGGCTGATGATAATGAATAGTGAAGGTATGATTTTTTTGCCCCTTTATTTGATGGTACAATAAGGTTTGAGCCTGGGTTGGGTGAAAAGAAGAACTATCAAAGATTTTTGTTCTAAGCCCTATTAAATAAAGTTGGTACATATGTAGATTTCGAAATTAGTTTATAAATTGTTATAGTATCTTTTCTCTTGCCTCTGCATTAGCTAAAGTAAGATACTTTAACCTTCAACAAACACTCAAGTTTAATATTAATTTCAAAGTGTTATAGATGTCGTAACTTAATTCTAAATTCGTGTAATGTAGTGTGATGTAAAATGTCTATTAGAACTTGAATTGAATTGTACATGAAATTATGTACTAAGTACTTAGAGAGCTTAGTTCCAACTGTTTTGACGTCGACCGAATATTTCTACAGGTCCGGATTCGTTTTATTATTTTTTGTATAAAAGGAGATATTTTATACAATTATGAAGCCTATTTTTTATTTTTATCTTTAGCTTTAGAGAAAAAGCCTAAATATGACAAATAATACTTGCTTAGTTATTGTTATTTAAGCAGTAACATTGATCCTAAACGACCTGGTCGACCTATGCATCGAATAAAGTTATATGTGCTTTTGCACAACTTCTCTTTCTCAGCGATTTAAGCTTAATTGGGCACAAAATTATCAGTAAGTTTTTATGTTCTTCAAGCAACAACAAAATTTATGATCATTATTACTTTACTAGTGCTATATATAAACAATTTTAACACTATTATAGACATAAAAAGTACTTTGGTGTTATAGTCATAAGTAACCTTATTCTATGCATAGGTCGACTTAACATATGGTTCTTGTTACCACTCTTGCTTAAGATTTATAATACAAAAGGGATATATGTAATAATTTATCGACCTTTCTTAAATTTTTTATACTATTATAAATCTGTATTAATATTTCGTATTCTTTTATAAAATAAGGGTATACAGTGACCCTTAAAAACATATACGCGTTATACAAAATTCCACGCGGTCTATGCATGCAATGTCCTATCTGAAATAACAAAAGTATCCGTGTTATCGACTCTATACCATATCTCAAAGTGGGTGGACTACTTAATAGATTAAAAGGCACAGGACGCTCTGAAAATGGAAATGGGCTAATTGCACTTACATATCCATTTAGGAATAGCGACAGAATTGTTTTGATCTTTAATATTTTATAGAGATTAAAATATAGGGGGAGTATAGCCCACGGGCTCGCGGACTTAATCCGGCCCTGTGTGCGATGCTCGCCCATGGATTTAATAATAGCCGAAAGCATGTCTCGGATTATGAATTCTAGTTTGGTGATAAATAATGGAAAATTAATTCCAATGTTACTAATGAAGTGGGTAATATTGTTGGGGCGATGCGACTGTTTCTTTGTAACGACTGCTTCGATAGTTATGTGAGATCAAGTAGATCGGAGTTTGATTTCGAGTTTGAACTAGGTTTTTTAGGTTTTCGGAGGGGTTTTAGGTTTTTAAGATTTTACAGGAAGCTAAACCACCTCAACGCCTAATGTTGTGGTGGTTAAAAATATACAAAGCTATAGCAAACATAAAACTTAATACACTTTACTCATGTGCTTACAGATTCAAGGATCTTAGAGTATCCGCTTAATTCTAATCAAAGAAGTCTAAATATAAATTACAAATATTACCGAATTTTTACAACTTTATAATTATAAAATGTTTCTACCAGTTTTGTAGCTCCCACTGTACTCTAGGTATATGGCAGAACCAATCGAATACTTGAAAAATTCTTATTTTTTTTTCTCTATACATAAAATAAAAATATCTCTATACATATCTGTCTCTGTACACAATTTACTGTAAATATAGCAGAAGTCTTCAATTGGAATTGAATTTATAATGCAACCGATGTATCCTTCTGAATACGTTCGTGTAATGAATAGAATTTGTCATCGGACTTGCCTCTCAATGCTGTATAATCTGGCTTTTCAAGGATGGATTAAATAGGCACCTTTAAGAGGCGTATAATAACAAAGGCTACTTCCTCACGCCAGTCGAGATTACACTCGAAAGCTTAGACAATATGTTGAAATTGCGACGTTGGCTTCATAATTAGTGATCTTAGCAGTTCTTATTGTTTAATTCTGTATAATGTGGAGACATCTCTTGTTCCCAATGAGTTCTCTAAGTGATCTATGAATTTAGGTTAGGATTTTCTTAGGTATATTTATTGCACTTTAGCTAAGTTTTGACTATCTTTCAGCACAGAAAATACTTTGAATCGGGACTTAAGTATAATAAAGATAGATATGCAAACGTGACAACATTCATAACTTCATTACTCATAGCTATGATTCACAGTTTACCACCAAAAGATTAAATTGAGCTCACGGGATTTACTCAAGATTTAACACAATCTTTTTCAGAATCGCGTGAAGCAGTATCCTCAGGAGCTTACTCATCACAACCCGCATGCTGAAGTGCCGAAGTCGAAGAGGGATTTCAAACTGTTGATTCGCGACCCGGCCCCATCTAGGCGGACTAGCCAGCCGTTGAACGCTAAAGACCTGGAGACACGGTCTTCGCAGACAGAGAAGAGCCAGGGAGCGTTGACTCCGAAGACCATCAGCACCACCATCAGCAACAGGCACCCAGCTGAAGACACAACTCTTGACTTTTCGTATGATAACATGGGTATGAACGTCACTCCCCCTGAGCAGCCGGCCGCGAGCCACAAGTTCTGAGGTCGGGCCAATTTCGATGAGGAATTTATAAGGATCGTCTCCTTGAATTCCATCGAAGTTTACAATGAATATTAAATCAAAGACATTCCCGTTGTTCTTGTTGGTACTCACAGTATTCGTGGAATAGTTGGTGCGGTTACATTAATCGATTTTTGTAGAACGTTGTCTATGCTCCTGGCGTAAATATCTCTTAGTGTTTATGAAGGTTCATCAATGAGTGTAAAAATAATGAGCTAAGATTACTAAATAATTTAATGTTTTCTAAAAGACATCGTATTTTCATACTTGTAAAGTAAGGTGAGATATTTGTGCCAGGGACTCAAGACGAGTAGATAGTTGTGATGTCATAGAATTTGTTCACTTATGCACAATATTCGAACGCACCCGACACTAGTTGAAGGTTTTAGAAGATTTTCGAATTTTGCAGTTGGTTGTATAAGAATTCAATTTTTATATAAATTAGTAAAAAAAGAATTGTCTTTGTCTTAAAAAATCGACGTGACGTGTTCAATTCGAAAAAATTAAATTCGCTTTATAAAATTTGACCGAATACTACGAAACGATGGTGAATATCAGTACTTTTGCAGCAGTTAATATTTTTGAGTATTAAATAAGTAAAAAATATCATTACATCACATAATTAGTACTTGTATTCTGTAGATCTGTATGAAATAAATCTGATAGATAATAGTTTTAATTCATAGTATATTTAATCATTATTACAAATGTATTAAGGTTTTACGTTAAGCTACGGATTGGCGTGTATTCGTAGAGCAATAATGATTACAGAAAGTGTATAAATGTGTGCTTATAAAATTTCATCGTGGAGAAAATGTAATATTGTTGCTTCTTAGGAACTTGGAGCTGTTACCTCATCTTACACCGTGCGCACGCTACGTAAATCTCTTTGTGCTTTGTGAACAGTATTTGATGAGATGCATAAAAGCCGTCGGCGAACATGCAAACCTATAGAAACTAGAAAATAATTTTGAACTATATTAAAACAAGTAATGTCTGAACTTCACAACACTTATATTGGAAACCCGTCAGGAACTTTTAAAATGTTATGCATTGCAGGATAATCATTTAAAACGGAGCAAGTAAATAAATATTATTATTATAACATGTATTCTTTACTTCAAAAGAAAAAAGTCTGTCATAATGGCTTGTTTAAGAAATTCACCATTAATTGTTGTAGAAACATTTAAAAAAACTATTCCACGACTAAGAAAGAAAAAAAGACCGAAGACTTTACATTGGCTCTACCTGGCGAAGTTCATTAATTAAAAAATATTCACTTATGAAAAAATCTCCTTTAATAACTGAAGGACCGGCAAAGTAGATTCTTCGTCACTTTTTTCTCTGAACCAATTGCCGGGTCTTTCTATAGGCGATACATTTTCTCGAAGTAATTAATATCATAGCCTTTTTACACTTATTTCGAGGACATAGCTGAGATATTTAGCGACAGTCTTTTCACATAATTGCTGGCT
Source organism: Cephonodes hylas (assembly GCA_030295005.1). Lineage (NCBI taxonomy): Eukaryota > Metazoa > Arthropoda > Insecta > Lepidoptera > Sphingidae > Cephonodes > Cephonodes hylas. The sequence continues at coordinate 18,369,223 of AP025360.1, forward strand.
CAAGTGGTAGGCGGTTTAAAGTTTATTGTCCGTATTAATGTACGCAAAATCATTTCTAGTTCGATGGTCGATGTATGGCAAAATTCATCGTCAAATTCTACAAAGCACTAAAGAGAGTTTACTAAATTTTGAAGGATTATCAGCTTCAATTTTATCGATAACACCGTTTTGTTCCTGAGGTAACAATTCGAAACGAAAATGATATTGAACGAAGCGCCCTTGATATAACATTTCTTGATAATAATTTGTTTATATCATATGTAATTGTACAGAATCGAGTGAGACTCGGGTTAAAAATAAATACACCAGCTTGGCTGAGGAATTATTTTTTAATTTTTTTGTCGATGTGTCTTGTGTTTGTATTGTGCGTCGTGCTGTGTGCATATTACGGCGTGTTGCCAAACGAGCCGATAACAAACCAACAGTATTGTTACCATCGAAAAATAGAACATATTGTATTTGGTGATTTAGCAAACTCGCCGTAATGTGCTCCGTATATTGTATTTGCGTGTTGTTATAAACTGTGCTACTTCTCATAAGACGAGTATTGTTTAGAATGTATTCAAATGTAGTATTGTCTAACTTATGGTAGAGAATATTCATCGGTCGCTTTGACCAATATATACATGTAAACGAATGAACTCCATCCGCTTTGACTCATTTTCATTGCAATGTTTTGGTAAAAGATCAATTTGTGTTTTCATTACTCATGTGATAGTATTGCTTTGTACCTTGTGTCTGTTTGTGCTGTGTCAATCGAACGGGGTGGGCATTCCGTCCGCTCGTAATTAAACGTCCGATTCGCGATATTAAAATTAATATTCCGCATTCCGTTTCTATCGAGCGTAAATTTTCAAAGCGAATTGGTTTGCTCGCGTGCATCACGTTCAACATGTCTTTTTGGATTCACTGTAATGAAAATGTTGTCAATAGTCTGCGTATGCACTTAATTATTTTTGGATGTTCCCGAGCAAAGGCCTGGCTCAGTTCACTTATTGATTCCAGTTATTGAACACAGTTCGATAAACATTTCATTTCATTCCACGTTTTTAATTACGTGATACAGAAGGTTGATTGAGAGACTTAGCGGTATTAATTATTCGAGGAAATTCATTTGTTTATAGATATTTTATGTTTCGTTCAAGTAAACACAGGAAAATGAACTCTAAGCTTGACTCGTGTGTATGTAATATAAATATGAAACCCTATGAACACAGGTTTCATCATATCAAGGATAAAAAGATGGGAGAAATCGTACAGAAACCAATATATTGAATTATAAACGCTTCGGTGGGCACACAAGCAGTTTATAAGGAATTTTAAATTGACTTCGACATACTCTTATGCCTGTTATAGATCTGGAATACAGCTCTAAAACGAGTGTATGCATACACCCATAAATTTATTGCTTACATCTTACAAATGATGAATTGTTTTGAAAAATGGTTGTAAATTCTGGATTATTGTGACTATCAGACAAGGTTTAGAATGGGGGCATAATTGAATCGATCAGATGATAGAGATTTTAAATTAACTCTGTATGAGACTTCGACCAGACTACACTTAACATTTAGTGCCAATATTGCTAACATCTCATGAAGATATTAAAGAAGTAGCTACTTTAGCGCTAACTCGTTAATTTTATTCAAGATCATATTCACGAGGGCTTAGATTTGTTTTTTCATATTTAAATTCAGTTGCAATCTGTATATTTTTGGAAGCATTTTATATTAGTAAGTTTGCAATTTCGTCACATTATTATTTAGGATCCCTTAAAAATCGTTTTAAATATTTTTTCTTTTAAAAATAAAGTATTAGTTAATAATTTTCGATTATATTTAGATTAATTTATTGTAAATACGAACACCGTCCATACTAGACATTCCCTAGACTTAAAATTTTATGCAATTTGCATGTAGGTTAGCGAATAGTAGATGTAGATATTATAGATTCTTTTGAAATTATATTTTATAAATATTTGGATGATAGTGGACCAATGGTTTTTGATCACCCTTTTGGAATATTATATCGGAAAATTTACCATTTTTCACTGGTTCGGAAGTAAAATATTGTAGGTCACACCTTGAATAGAATTTGAAAATTTTAGATAATCCTAACACATGTTTTTGAATTATTTGGTTCGAGTAATTTTTTAAATTCCGTTTTGATCCACCTTCAAATACGGATTAGATGCATGGTCATCTAAGATAAAAATAAAGGAATTTGGTATTCATTTAATTAATGTTTATTATTAATGACTGCTATGGAAAATTTTGCACCGTAGACAATAGGTATTAGGTGTGACCACCATAGACTACTTAGTTTTTTTTTAAAAAAAAACCTTTTCCAACTTAATTAGGTGCTTGTAGCTGTAAAGCATTTTAGATGAAACATCTCTAGCGGCAATTTTACTTAAAAGTTTTTCTATGTGAATAGTAATAATGTTAAAATATAGGTTTATTGTGTTGTTTGTATGTATATACGTTAATGAAGCCGTCAGTAAATTCCGTCCAATAGTTAAGGCAATCACTGACTCGAGAAGTTAGTACGTAGGTTTTAGGTAAATTTAAGCGTAACTTAATCGGTGTTGTCACAAAACTGAGACTAAAGTTAGAACCGTATTAAATAAAATACACTCAACATGCATAGTTCTAAATCCACACTATAATACAAGCCTTGTGTTTTGGGTATCAGAGAGAGACTTCTGGGTCTCACAAACACTCGACGGAAACAAATATTTGTGGTTCACACAAACATTTGCCTGGGTCGGGGATTGTATTCGCGGCCTCTCCTTTCGCAAGCTGGTATTTATCCAGCTACGCCACGGGGTTATCAATAGTAATTGATTTTTATCCTATTTTCAATGGCAATAAAAAAAAACAACTTTATCACTTCTTAGTTTAGATTATCCAAAAATGTATCAATATAAAACAAAATTTAGTTTCAAGAGAACGTGAAACGAAACAAGCTACATATTTATATACGTTCTTTGGTTTCGATGCAAAAAGTGTTATGTCGAGTTGCCCCTAGACGCTGAAGAGGGCGTCATAGTCCAAGAAAATTTAATCTTTTAAAACTAATTATGACTATTGTAGGGCTTAAATTCGGTATTGACTTTAGTCTAGTTATTGTGATAGCGCCGAACATATGATGACACGATTTTATCCTTTAATATTTATATATCAGTAGTGAGCACAAACTTATATTTTAAGAGTTTACAAAAAAATATTATTATTATAAATTCGATGTTTTTTAGTTCTCCAAGCATCCGCCAGAGGCGTTTTGTAGGCGTAGATTCCTTCTTATCCGCAATAATTTACTGATTAGTAGGAGATTTAAAAAGATTAAAGCATTGACAAATTTATTAGTTAATAGCTGGATATTTTTTGGGACTGTAATGTGACATATGGTGTTCTTTACGATCAATAAAAGGTAAAATTAACCACGAAAACAGTTTTAGGAACATTCTACGCATGATTCGTCGTGGGTGGATAATATTAAACAAGATTGTTGATATTATGTACAATTTAATCCGGCCTATTAAAATTTGATTTGATAGTATTTATGAAATAAAATTAGATAATTTTGTGAATTATTCTCGTTGTCTGCTCACTTAGTGTTTTCGTAGTTATTTGTTAATTAGTGTAGAAATAATATTGTTTTAAAATTTTACTAGTGTTTTATCAATGAGATTTTATAAGAATATTATGTTTAACGTTTAAATTAACACATGTTTAAGTAGCTTTGGTTTTAAATAAAACACCTGTCTATTCTAAATGCTGGTTGAATTTATTAATTTAAATATTTTCTTTATGACTTTTTTTTACCTTTTTTCTTCAGTATTTTAATATCTTCTACCCTCGTAATGATTTATTATTCTTTCGAGTCTCCTATTTAATATCTTCCGTCTTCTTTTTTCAAGGACGTCTGCGTATACATCAGAGAAGGGGAGTATGTTGATCCCACCGTCTGGAGAAACTATTCCAGGAATTCCGGGAACCATGCCGGCTTGCCTTCCCTGGTACGGGTAAAACTGGGGAAATGGGGCTCCGGCCACAGGCACCATGGGGTTGGTTGGGGCTATAGGAACGCCATAGGGTAAGGGGTAATTTGGGACCATTGGGGGCATGGGGACTGGTTGGGGCAGTGGTACAGGGACGGGTAGTGGGATAGGAACGGGAATAGACTTAGGGTTTATAGTGTTATTGTCGAAACAGTAGTCGGGTATTTGTCTGGGGTACCAGTATAAAGGATTGCACGGGTTCTCAATGGGAGACTCTTGGGCTCTTCTGGAGATGTATGGGTCCATAAAGTTTATGCCGCTGATCGTGCAAGAAGCCAATTTCGCAGCTAAAGCTAAAGTTGTTATCTGCAAAAAAAATGGTTATTACGTATCTTAATGGGCAACTAGGGCATGATTTAAATAAAGAGTATTTTACCTGAATTATTGCCATCATTATTAAAACGTGAAAATATTTTGACTTCAAACCTGCATTGTTAATGAAGCTCAAAACCAGACTGGATTAAACCCGAATGACTTACACAAAGAACAATGAAATTTTCGCGTATACAATTCATACTTTTTACTCTTAAACTCATTACGTAGTGAAAGAAACGAGATCACAAATAATCATTTATTTAAAGCTCTTTTTTGTGATTGTGATAATTTCGCCATTTTTTAATTTCTTCGTAATTACGACTGGTTTGTCGTTATCATCCGAATTTGTGATGAATTCAATTTTGCTGTTGTTATTTTTTGCAGTGCCATCTTTGACATCGATCTGTCCGAAAAATTGACCTTGGTCTCCGTACGAAGGCTGCGCCTTGGCGTATGCTTCGGCAATCTGCTTGATCATTATTTTACTTCTCTTCGATATAGGCTGGCGGTAAACTGCAACTGGCCCGAAATTCGGCATAATTTCAATAGTAGGCGCTTTCGGATGCTTAGTTATATCAGATTTTAGGTATGAGAACATTTTTTCGTATGGCGTTAGTTTCTTGTATGCAACAAAAGGGACTTCAAAATCTTGCATATCATATACGTATGGGTTGTTGACGATATTTTGAATGTTCAGTACGTACGCAACGTCTTGTTTTTCTTTGACTATTCTGACAGGTGCATGCGAAGCTATTTTTGTGCGAATTAATTTCTCATACATTTCAGCGCAATGTTCCGGCAAATGTAACGGATGCCAGTAAAATGGATCGCATTCGTAGACATCCCTATATCTTTCTTCGAAATCGAAATGGTCCATGTATGTGACGCCCGCAATGGATTGCGTGGTCATTTTTATTAGTTCCAATTGAAATAGTGCTACCAGTTGCCATGATTTCTGAAACATTTCATTTGGTTTATTGATTGAATTATTTGTAAAACAAATGTATTATTGTCATTCGAGAATGTTGTTTATAATTATGTTACAATCAGTTAGGGAACTAATCAAGTATTATATATTTGACTATGTTATTCCCTGCTTTCCTGTTCTCGAAGACTACAACTTGCATCCCTATTCCGTGGATTATACCACGAGGCCTAACCAGTTAATCATTCTTACATATCAATATTATGAAAATCTATGCCAGAGTTTCCATCAACACAGTGAAACATGCAAACTAAATTAATTTATGCAGTAATTTTGCCAGCCAGCGTCCGAAATTTATGCATCGAATGAAAATAATTTTGTATATGTTACATGTTTAATTAAAACTGCAAATAATAGCTTAGGGCTTAATACAAGGCATTGAGGTGACTGCTTTGTATCTGTTATTCTATGAAGTTGTATAGCAACCGCATGAATAGGAGTAACCACGGTTTTAGAAATGAATTGTGTAGTATTTGCATGTTAATAGTAACGGACTGGCATCGATTGAAAGGGAGGTCCAGCTTATACCTTTGATGGTTCACCTGAATGAGATATTAGAAATGTATTTCCCGGTTGTGCAGGCACAGTCCGCTGAAAGCCTTTGCTCTTTGGCGAAAGTAATAGGAAGCGAGCAGTTTAATCCGCTTCCTCTAAATACTGTATCTGAATAGGCTTATGGACATGAACGTCATTAATAAAGCCAGCGGCTTGGCAAACATTTCAATAAGCATTGAGTAATTTATTAGCGTTTCGTACAAATGTATTGCCAAATTCATTACAAACTTACCGTCATATTACAACGCTTTTGAATTTTCAAATGTCAACATCTTTCATTTGCTCTTTACTAGCACCTACTTATCGCATTGTTCTAGTTTTTATAGTTTTCTCCTCAGTAACAAGAGCAATGTGCCTTTGTTTCTAAGCCACCTGTTTGTTATGTAATCATCTTATATGATTCAGCATTCTCGCATGCCCCAAGGAAAGTTCATTGTATTTTTTAATTTTTATAAAAATCTAGACTTTATTAAATGTTATAACAACAATTCTTTGTAGACCTAAAGTAAGAAATAGAAATATGCACAGAAAAATGTTGGCGTTATAGCGATCTCATCCAAACAACCCTTGTATGGAGAAAAAGGTGAAAATAAGAATCTGTCAGGATGTACCAAATTTAGAGTTATTGAGAAACCAAAGTTTTCAAAGGTTCCCCAAAAAAAGGAAAAAGAACCTGACAATTTTTGAATGTTATTATTTCTTCCTCTACTTCTTCCTATCTACTTTATAAGTGTCAATTATACTATTTGTAAATGTGAGAAACATTTACATCAGTATCTGTTGTAGTATAAACAACACAGTTGTTTTTTTTTGTTTTTAGAGGGTGAACGAAGAAAATTTAAGATAAAAGCCGATGGCGACGATCACCGTAACATAGCACTGTAGTATGCATGTTGTAGTGACGATTATATACACAGACCAAACCAATGACACATATTGTTTCCCTGCCAGATTTGTCAGTGGCATCAGAAATACTGAACACAGGCATAGACATTGCATACTCTGTAGATAATCAAAAAGTAACTGGTGATTTACGCGCATGTGCAGCGTTTGTTTTAATGACAGGTAGCTGGGGTTGGTTTACGGTTATGAAAACAAGTTTGATGTCCTCAACAACTGTAGTTTATTGTGTACTGGCTATTTAGCACCACGTCGATATTGCGAATACTCTGTTGTTGGAAATTTTGGATATCTAAATAAGTGTATGATGACAGGTTTAATTATTAGTGGCGCTTCACCGCCGCATCCTGAAATAAATATATGAGACGTTAATACCTGCGTGGATCTGGTATGTTTCAGTCATTTTTGTGAATTGTTTAGTCTACTGCTTTTATGGTCTGGAGTGTTTATCAAAGAGCGGGATGAAGGTAAATAGGGGGAAGGTCGTAATATGAGATTCTCGACGGTCGTGGATGCAAATCCAGGTGCGATATTTCGATGTAATGTGTGTATTTAGAATTAACTATAATACGTACTGTAACGGTAAAAGAAAACTTCGCGAGGGAACCTGCCCTTATAACATTTGTTAGGAATTTTTTTAGATCTGTAATCCGGGAACCCGCACTAGGCCACCGCGTTGGTCTAAGGCCAAACCTCTCTTAGTTGTAAGGAGGCCCGTGTCCAGCTTGACATATATGGGCTGATGAAGACAAGAGGACTTGTATGACTTGGATATTAAACATTTTGGACTCTTGCTGGTGAATGCTAGTTAATTTCTATAGACACGCCACGGTTCTCAGAATTTAAGCTATTAGCGTAATTAAAAGGTTTCATTGAAAGCACGGTTTAAAATGAAAGCGTTTTGGTATATAATGAAGGCACCAGTTGACGGAGTAGTCAGTAATCTGTTGGCGTGAAATACCTTCTCAGTGCTGTATTCATACAACAGAATAGATAAAAGAAAAATGTTCCTTTCATGTAACGTTGAATGAGGTTAAATATAATGTTCGCAAGGTGAAGTCTAGCGTCTAGACAAGTGGAATTTTTGCTATCAAAATTATGTAATTATAAACCATATTGCTATTTTAAAGCGTACACACGGTTTAGTGGCGCAGTTGGTTAGCCACTTGCGAAATTAGAGGCTGTGGATTTGATCTTAGTAACACAAATGTTTTTGTGATTCCCAGATATTTGTGTGGGTGTTTGGAAGACTGAAAATTTTATCGTAGTTTCTGATATTAGTTACTTGGATCTTAGGAATTTCTTAGGTGCGGAGTCTGCTAGTCAGCACTAGGCCAGGGTGGTGGACTAAGACCTAAAACTTTTCAATGGTAGAGGAGTGGCCAGCAGTGGGATGTATGTAGGCTGATAATTATGATGATGACATCTAAGATATGGAGAATTTTCGCACTTATTTTGAGGGGAAACCCATCTGATTCTTTCATCCAATACATCATCAACCCATAAACGTCCCACTGCAGGGCACGGGTCTCCTCTGCAGTACATGCATATTTTACCCATTTAGTACTGACTTTGAAATTGTGCTAATAAATTTACAACACTCTTGCGACTGTAACTCGTTTGCTCAAGGATCAACATAGTATTGGCGCCGAGCAATGAAGCTCAGCGAATCTAAGGCACCTAATTTGTGATCCCGCAATGAAATTAATCAGAAAAAAATGTACGAGAATGTATACATCTTATATTTTATGTGTTTTAAATTATGATGGCCTCGAGGTTTGGGCGCGCGGTCGAGAATCTCGGCGGTCGCGGGTTCGAATACTTCGAATCCAAGACACACACCTCTGACTTTTCGAAGTTATGTGTGTATTCACATTGAATTATCACTTGCTTTAACGGTGAAGGAAAACACCGTGATAAAACTTGCACACCTAAAAAGATCTTAGAAATTTATTAGGTGTGTACTCCGCCAACCCGCACTAGGCCAGCGTGGTGGACTATGGCCTAAACTCTCTCAATGGTAGAGGAAACCGTGCTCAGCAGTGGACGTAATATGGGTTGATGATGGTGATGATGGAATTATACGCTAATTATTTCACTACGACATTCCAGTTAGTGAACCGCAGACGTCACGATTACAACCTACTCGTTGCCAACAAACCAGCGTGTAATGAATGATATACAATGATAAAGTCTTGCATTTTCCACTCACTTTTACTACTCTCATTGATATGCTCTGTAGTGGCTTTATGATTGTCGCAAGAAACATATTGTAAGCTTGCCAAGACGACTGCCACCGATAAATACATTTCCAGCCACATATATTTATTACCTCGGGCTGGTTGAAAGCGATAAAAAACACAATTCACCGATTTTGTTAGCTGTAATACAAATTTTTAGTTAAACTTATGAATTCGGTTTTGTTTTTATGAGGTAGCTCCCTTTACGGCCGGTTATAAGAGGTTTAATAAACTTCGAATCTCACACGGAAAACGGTTAATTCATTTTGGTTTGCTTGTCACGGACCTCGTTTACAACTGAGAGGGTTTACCGCGACCATGCGCCTAAAACCTCGAGGCCATCATTACTGATTTTATCGCTATTACATACATACATACATAAACTCACCTCTGTCTCCCGTTAGGGTAGGCAGATACTATAGAGCGCCAAATGTCACGGTCCAAACACACCTCTTTCGCTTCCTCCACTGACATTATCCTCTTCATGCATGCACGTCGGTTTCGAGGACTCTTTATATTACCCTTTTTGAATAAGTTACCTATGTGGTCTTTGTAGGTGAACCTGGGCTATTAATTTACTACCATTCTGTAACTGCCCTTACCCTGTAACATTCAACCGTGTTAGAAAATATAGTACATATGGAATTAATGGTTCTTGCGTAGTATGCGAACCCGCCAGGCCAGTGTGGTGGGCCAAGACCTAAGCCGTCACGCACGTAGATATTTGGGTTGATGATGATGAATTTATACAACGGTTCTTAATACCTCGGCAGAAGTCTGAACTTTGACATCGAGTTACATTCTCAGGTCAGGCAAAATTATTTGATTTATCACTAAAGTTGCATAGCATTACAGAATTTGGTTATGTGACTGAAAAACTGCAACAAGCTTACCTCATATTACATGGGACTTTGAATATTAATTGCGATATGGGTTGAGAGTGATACACCTCTGCCTAAGAGTTTGGAGACACAGGCGTGTATCTGTACGAATCATGTATCAAACGCAAACGCTCTTCAATTCTCACTAGGGCTGTCGATGATGATGATGAACCCTCACTAGGCCAGAGTTGTGGACCCTTTCAGGTGTAAAAGAGTAATGGTATGACGATGATGTTGGTGATGGTGAAGGCGACATTCTTAAATGACTTGTCAAAGACAAAGATATTTTAAATTCCAATTTAATTTTAAGAAAGAACTTTATTCTGCAGTCTTTCTATGACCTCATTAAATTTTTTCTCTGATATGAAAGTCGGCGTCATAACGCTTCGTGGAGGACAGCAACACTCCTGTTCTCCTTGGTTGTTATCTCTTCTGTTTCTAAAATTTTTCCTCCTGGCCCGTAATTCTTCAGTTTTCTCCTTCTGCGCCTCAAGAATCTTCTCTTGCAATTCTTTTAGTTGTTCATCTTTTATAAGCCCGCGGATTTTCAGGAATTCTGGCATGTCTTCATTGATTTTGTAGTCCAAAACGCATTCTGTAATGTAATGAGTTATTATTTTCTAATCAGACTAGTTATATAAGAATAACTTATTATAAGGAATAAACATTGACAGGAAACTAACACACGAAAATTTGGGATTTTCTTAGGTTTGTTGTTCGTTAATCCGCACTAGGCCAGCGTGGTGGACTAGAGCCTCAACCCTCTCAATAGTAGAGGAAGACCGTATCCAGCAGTACGACGTATCCATATACAACAACATATGCTGATAATAATGATTCTCTCATCAGCCTATCGCCGTCCACTGCTGAACGTAGGCCTCCCCTAGAAAGCGCCAACCATCCCGATAATATTGATTATGATCATTAAAAACTATTTACATATTAGGATATATTTGTGAGCCACTTGGCGCGGTAAGCTAGATACCAGCACACGAAACGATCGCTCGGGTTTGATCCCCGCACCGAGACAAATGTTTGTGTGATCCACAAATATTCCGGATGTCTCTTGTAGTTCCTAATACCCGCAAAGACTTGTATCCTAGTGAGGAGTCAGGAGTATGTGACAGTTGAGTATATTTATTTAACAAACTATAAATATTTAGTATAGTATGAAGAAAGTACGCACGAATTACTTCGTCAATCGTCATGTGAAATGAAATACGAACGCATGCCAACAAGCTAATACGTTATTGTTAAAGATGTTCAGACTTGGCTCACTATACGTAAATTGTATACATATACATACTGAATCACGCCTATACATTTAGAGTAGTGGTTTCCATATAACATCACACCTGTATTCAAAGAATTGCACTTCCATAGAAGCATAAAATCTCAGTTTGCCTTGGAAATTCCGAATAATCTTCAAGCTCTAAACCTTTATTCAACAACAACAATTAGACATATAAATAAGAATGTTCTGACAACTACAATAAATAATTATAAACTAGACATTACACACTTAATGAACGCTTTTTGGCTCAATGGAAGTACCACAACTGATTCAATGGTGCAGTCAGGTGCATTTCTGTACCCATTTTTCGCCAACGATATTAGGTACGAAAAGAAGCAAGACTATTGGATGACAATTAATTAATAACACCTGCACCGACCTGAATACTTAAATCGATCTTGAAGTGTCTTCGCAGTCTTGCAGTGTTACTGAGAATTTCCTAACACATAAAACTAAGGATAGCACTTTCCGTTCTAGGAATTGATCCCGGGATCTACCTCTCTCGCGCCAAGGAAACTAATCTGCCGTATTTTATTATTATAATTTCCCCGTTCAGTAAATTACCAATAATGTACAACAAAGTTACAAAGCACATTCTTCTGAAAACATATTAAAACACCATTAAAAATGAAACGAGAAAAACAGACGCGTAACTTTATCTCGCCAAAGTCAAATACAAAACACGATTCCGTGTAAACGAGAACGAGATTAATATTACCGGGTTCATATTTAGTTGCAGCGTGTTTGTGATACATCGGACATACTTCGCGCAACAAAAGGCTCAGACCGAACGCGGAAAGTTTACCAGACCCCCGTGGGTCAGCTGCCTAGAATGTTTAATTGCACATTTCCACTCCATTGTAAAAAATTGTTTGTTACAGCTCCGTCCTGTTGGACTTCACAAAGCGTGTTTCGATGTATCAAACGGATTCACGGCTGTCGTATGGAATGTGGCTTTAACGTGTCGCGAGTTTCGAACCTAATATAAAAGTTAATACACTTTGTGGCACTTCACGGGATTATTCGTTTGCAAATGCGATGCTTTGAGTGGACTGTCGACGGAGTCCATTTGTGATGTAACTTTTCCCTGTATTTTGTGAATGCATGCACGCTTTTAGCCTTAACGAGACTAGGATATTGTTTCCCATCAGATTATTATAATTAAATTCCTTTCCTTTGACTGCTGTGAGTTGTTAGCTGGACGAGGTATGGGCGAGCGAAAAGTTGTTTCTCGTACTATATTAGTTTCCTGGCTATTGTAAATGAAATAAAGTCGTGATGGCTTTGAGGTTACCCTCATTAGGCCAACGTGATGGACTAAGGCCTAGCAGAGGGACGTGTGTATAAGATGATGATGATGAATACGCTGTTTACAATGTCATCTTATTTTATTTCGTAAAGATCTATATCTAAGATCTAATAGTCTGTTGGCATTTAGATAGGAATCACCCTATTTACGTCAGCTTTTAATTATCTTAAACATACACTTGACAACCACATGGCGCAGTTGAATACAAAGCAGCTTGCTAAATGAGAGGATGCATGTTCGAACCCTGCATTGATACAAGGGTTTGCGTGATCCACAAATATTTGTTTCGGCTCTGGCTGTTTGTGAGACTGAAAAGTCTATTGTAGATTTATAAACGGACAACAGAGGACTTGCATCCTGGTGTGGGTTTAGAAGCATTTATGTGTCTCTTGGGTGAATTTATAACTTGTTTTACTTACAAAACTTGCGATAAGTATCATATATACCTTTGCTTGGTGGACATTGACACTGATCATTGGGCGATTTCAACGGCATGTCCTGATGTCTTCTGAAAAAATATTCTATCGGTGCTTGAGGTGCTGCCCACGACCAACCATCCCACGGCATGCTGGCCCAACATGTTGTTGGACCCAACAATAACACCGCCATTATCTGCCAACAACACACCTTCTCAAATGTTTGATCCAATATTATACATACATAAACTCACGCCTGCATTCTCTGATGGGGTGAATCAGAGGTACATTTCTACACCCACATTTCGCTAGTACGTATCAATCCCATATTATAGACATTTCCAGACTCCGTGCTGCTACTGAGAATTTCCAAATGGAAAAACCCAATAACACTTTCCTCGGCCCGAGATTCGAACCCAGGGCCTCTAGATCGCACGGCACATACTTGTATCGCGAGACCACGAGATAGTCCAATACCTATTGCTTAAAATGTACAAGCATAACTAAAAGACAACTATCACATGTGTGGCATAGATTAATATTATATTCCAAGCTTATTAGAAGTGAGTTTATCAGTTTAATTATTATAAAGTGTTGAGTGTCGTTTTAATTAGCTAATAAATAATTATATTTCACATATTATTTGTTTATACACGAGCGTATCTATTTATGTTCATTTATGAAATAAATCATGTTATTTTTGCTTACTGTGTAACATTACCCGTAAAAAGCTTAAAAAGGGGAGTTAATTTTTTAGCTATTTTATTAGAATCAAACTTAACAGCTCGCCCATTTGATCTTATTCATAATATATTTGTTTGTTGCAATTTATATCTAGCTTCACCAGCAAAAAAATTTCGCTGACACCTTACATTCCAATATTTTGTCTCCCACTTTGCTGTAGTGGTACACGGAGGTACATTGTTAAATGATGTAGGTATATATAAGAAAAGGAGGACTGGCCAACTATTCGATAGTTTGATAGAAGTATTGTCAGAGACCGTAGTAGTCACATTCTACAATCAGAATTTCAAATAAAGGACATCAAATTGTATAGAATTTGTAATTGATACTGATGTCAATTTCCATCGTCATCTTCATCATAACACTGCGTCCCACTGGTTACTACTACTGGAATACTGAGAAAGTTTAGGTTTTCGTCCACTACGCAGGGCTAGTATGAACTTTTGGGTGCGCAGGTTTCATTACGATGTTTTTCCTTACCGTTACGGAAAGTATTAACTCATTGTGCATATACACATATTTTCGAAAAGTCAGAGGTCGCCTGGGGTTTGAATCCGCGACCGCCGAAGCGCCGAGACTCTCGACCGCGCGACTATACTTAGAGGTCACTACTTTATACTGTTGATTTTATAACTTTTTTTCAATTATTATAGCGACTACGATTGTCGAATGTGACTTTCTGTAAGCCATCTATTCGGGTTTCTGAAATAACACCCTTCCAAACAAAATTCAAAACAAAGAGTAAATTCCAAATCATTGTGAATAAGGACTACGTACTGCAGTACAATTTTGGAGCTTCCTTTCATAACAGAATGCCCATAGCATTCCCCCGTTTTTACCTCGGGAAATCTAATTAACATGTCTCCCCGTCGGGCGGTATCAGCCCAGAGGCGAACGCCAGACTGACATGAACCCAATGAGGCCTTACCAGTGTTTAGTTAGCAACGAGATCTCCGATACCGTATTCAAATGATACTTCGCTGTTATTAATTAAAACGATTCAATTAAAATACAAACTTTATTGAAATTCAATTGTAAACAAATTTTGTAGCTAGTATAGCATTTATGCAAACTCTAAGAGGCGATAGAGCCCCAACTTGTAATTGATATCTTCGTACTAAATGAGATGGTTCTTGGTGGGACGTTTAAAGAACTTTGGACAATAAGAAGTAGGAACATGTGTGCAGGAAAATATTCGAAAAATGTACTAAATTAAAACGCCAAATCTTCAATAGTTATTTGTCACGAAATAGTCTTCAACTCTCTTCATTTTCTTGGTCATCATCCACCGAGGGATACAAGGTTGGTAACGTACTTCAGTGCAACTTTGCCACTGCCATGGGGCAGTACTTGTTGATTTTGTTCCGTGTTCCTTACAAGGTGTTACTGGTGGACATGTGGCTCTCTCAGTACTTGTCTCGGGATGTTCTGTCGTAGTCATTGTTATTGGAGCAATAGGCCTTGTCTCTACATCCCGTGATTCATCAATATCACTTGAAGTGGATGAAGTGGTCGGTAGAGTGGGACAAAGGGTGTATGGATGTCGAGTACGCCTCCGCTTAAACGGAGCATTAGTTCTATTGGAGTGAAGATTATTGTTATCTCTTTCATACATGTTTTTGTACATATCCCTGGCTTTCTTGCCGTGGTAAAGAGGGAACGCCATAACAAAGTCACCTTCATCACTTTTGCAATCACCACCGTTGCACAGTTTGTAAGGCGCGGTGAATACTATATAGTCTGGATTTTCACTCATCGCTAAAAAGAAGCATTATGTAGACGCTTTATTATTATTTCGATTGACTAATTAATTCTCGTTGGTTATAATAAACCTCTTTTACATCGGCGTCGGGCGAGACGATCGCAATTAATTACGGAGTCTTAGGTTGCGCGGTAACGTCTTAGTTTAGTTTATATTGACCAGGTGTATGTCTGTTTATGTTTATTGTTATCCAAATACTCACAGTTCCCGTTAGCGATTTTCTTAATAAATTTTGCTCCGTCCGTAGCGTCATGATCGATGTCAACAGCTGTCGGGCGATTTTGTTCAGTGTCGCCTAATATAAATGTAAATGAATTATAAACAATGAATATTTTGAAATCCAAAAACTTTACCATTGTTCTGTTTCCCTTGGACATATTTAATTCAATTTTTGACAGTGAACTAGCACCGCCTTGACGAAGATTGCGATTTATCCGCACCGTGTAAGTTTTATGGACGCTTGGCAAAATACTTTGTATGGTTTCGAAACAATTATTTATTTGTGAGAAATGTTACGATAAGAGCCAATTTTGTTTCGCGTTTTGGATAATACATTTATTGAATCAAAGCTCTGTTCAAATTTAGCATCTATTTTGCCGTGCTGATGTGGATCCCAAATAGGCTAAAATATGTGAGCTCATAAATTTATCTTGCCGGGAAGAGCAAATTATCTCCAATTGGCGAAAGAGTACTGCAATTGTTTCACAATGTAAAAATAGACGACCAAGACATTGGGCCAGAATGAGGGAAGGTTACTAATATATCTTAGTCTGGGGCACGAGTCATGTTTTCTGCTTTGTACAAAAGATCGTGCATTTCCAAGAATCGTTCCTCAATGTTTATTTGTATGTGGGATGCTCGAACTGGCAATGTTTCATCTCTCAAAAGATTCATCAAAATCTACATAATTAGGACGTAATGTGGTTTCTGCTAGTACTTTACGTTAATGCAAGCAATATATTGAAGATATCACGCAATTTTCAAGTAATTAACTAATGACTTGATTTCAGTTAATTTCAGACTTCAGACGCATTTTAGTATAACACTTAATTAAAGTGAAAAATAAACTCAAACCTGGTATTCACTAATACAGATAACCTGTAATATCTTGGAAATACTGCATTAAATCTTTAGATTTCAAGTCAATTTACAGACAATAGCAATAGATATAGACCACTGTGGATTCAATTATAATTTAATTAGTTTCCAAAAAACATCTTTTGATGGAATTGCATCTAATATGGACGAAAATTTGCTGATTATTTGTATTCCTAAATATCAGATGCTGTTTATAGCATACCTCCCCAATTAGCAGGGCTTGCGGTAATATATGAGAACACCTTACCGTTAGTCTGCGCAATTCACCGATAAATTGAAACAGACGATTCGGGTAGTAATGGCTACGACTATTGATCTGTCGAAGTTTGATGTGCTGCTAATAGATTTGAGTGCATATGTAAATGAAACACCGTCCGGTATGCGATTGGGCTGCCAAATTGTAGGCATATGGCTGCAAGGTTCGTTTTATTGTTGTGGAGTACTGTACGTGTTGCACATAATGTGAGAGTCCCTAATACGTCGGAGCTATTGTTACGACGCTGTGACGGCCCGGCATCGTCGGCTATTCTTGACAACGAGTGCCTAATCGATGTGTGAGTTGTCTTGGTCATTGTAACATTTAATTATCTTCAATTTGGCCGATTGCCTACCTTACCTGCTAGGTAGTCTAATGTTTTGGCCATGGCCCAACCGATTACATTCACTGAATTGTCAAACATAAGTTATTTTAGATATGTCGACATTGAAATTTTGAACCTCGGTCGCGGAGTGGATGTGTCACACAGACGTGGCATTGGGCGGTTTTTGTTCACTTCATACGTGTACAAATCGTTCGTTTTACAACTGTCTGATCGTGTCATTTGGGTGCTTCATCATTCGAAGCAGCTGTTCCAATTAATCACTTTGGATAATAGAGGAACTGTTAAGATAGTTTAATTGTTTCATCAATCAGCTTTTATTAATTTTGTTCTTCATTAAGGGGGGGGTAGGGTTTTGAGGGTTCAAAAAAAGTGTTTTTTTTTATTGCCTATTATGAAAGTATAGTAACTCAAGAATGTTGTCTGTTAATAGGAAGTCAATCGGAGCAAAACTTACAAAGATATAGCTTTGGAAGTAAGCTTGTCTCGAACGACTTTAAAGCGACGAAAAACTTTAAACGCGTTTTTCTCAAATCGATGTTTTTTGAGTCGGTGCACTCTGTATCTCAAAATCTATTCAACCGATCGTTCTCAAATTTTTTACAGTATTTCCTTACATAATTTATGAGGTAACCCTGTTGAGATTTTTTCGTTTTTGATTTTATTTTTTTTATTATTAACAACAATAGTCATGAATTTAGGCCAAAAATCGGTATTTTCACTTTCAAGTCTTGTAAAAAGTTCAAAAATAAAAAAAAATGGAAAAACTCGACAGAGATACCTAGAGGGACATGAAAATTAAAAAAAAAACTTTGGTTATTTCATTTTAGATGATCCAGTGCTGAGGTATGACGTGCACCGCAAAATGTATTTTTTTTCAGGCGCCTGCGAAGAATTGCTGCCATTCGGTCAATTTTCAATATTTTTCAACCAATATTTCACAGAATAAAGTTCAATTACTACTCTTTAATGTACAATAATCAGAAATAAATTTACTTTCACCGTACGCCCAAAAGAAAATCTGTAAGAGCCTGTTTTTTTCTGCCTTCAAAACCCTACCCCCCCCTTAAACAATACAATGAAAGGTTTTTCATTTTGACGTTAGATAAAAAAGCATGGGGAACAATTTCTAAATCAAGATTCCTAAATTAGAGATAGAATAAAATTCGAATTATATTTAAGTTAACTCAAAAAGTCCATCTCCTTACATATTAGTGCAAAGCCTTAATACCCCCGTAATACCCCCTTTTGGCTGCTCGTTTGCTTGATTTCTGAATGCTGAAAGTACTCCTTAATTTGCATTGAAACTAATAAATGTGTTACTCCGATATAAATTTGTTCATAATTTAATAATTCCGGGAATATAAATTTATATGAAATCTTATTAGTTTGTAAGTACGTCTGTCCAATCGTGTTTAAATTTCAAACAATATTTGAAAACACGTACCACCTTGTGGGGAATATTTTAAAAGCTTTTTAATGTTTGTGTCACAGCCAATACTTTTACGTAAGTTTCTCTACGCACCAGATGTTAATTTTCTTTTGTTATGCGATATGCAAAGTCAAGGTTGAAGACAGACTGCGAGTTGCTATATGGGTTTTTGTTTACAACCTTGTGTAAGAGATTTATGTAGTCCCAATTTACATGTAGGAATAGAGTATTCTAACAGATGTACGTTAATATCCCACAAATTTCAGGTTTAGTAAATCGCATTGCTGTTTGTGACTCTCGCATTGCATTTAATAACATGCATCGAAGAGACTTTTTTAAGGGGGATGCATGCTTAATATGCTACGTCTCACGGAATACACAATACTGTCAATGCAATTACAGTAATGCACTAATTAGACTGGAAGCTGTCTCCTACACTCGTTAACGAAGTCGCAAGCGCAGAAAATGAAACACAATGTAACTTAAATAGAGTTTATTGTCTTACCCAAATAAGACAAAAAATGATTAGGAATGCGGACGGCCTCCGATCAGTAAATGGTCATGTTAGACTCCGTTCAAGCGTCGAGGACTGCATCACGCCAACGAAATCCTGTAACATTGACAAGAAGGTCACGCGAGTCGATCGGAGCGGGGCCACAAAGCGATGGAAGCGGTGCGGTTAGAGCGAAGCTACAGGGACACAGTGTTGAATCCCAGGCTGGAATACTTCCTCGAGATCATGGACTTAGTGTGGTAACGCTGGAACCTGGCGCCTATGGAGATGTGGCGGAGGAGGGCTTTGTCCTTGTTGTTAGTTTGCGCGGTGTAGGTCATGGGGTTGTTGGCACGGTAGGTTCGCAGGGCGCGCTCCGCCCAGGTCTGGGCGCGAGGTCTCTCCACGGGCAGGCCCCTGTTTCGCCGGTCCAGATAGCTGATCACGTCGTCGTAGTAGTTCTTCTGGTAGTTGTACAGGTAATTGTACTGCAGGAATTTCGGCCTGCAATGAGAACGATGTTAGTTGTAGTTTGTTAGTAGCTTCTAAAATTTGTGACTGTTACATTTGTTACTGGTATCAACCGATCCTTCCTGAAATGTGGAAAAGAATTGTTTAGTATCTAAACTACTGTATAAAATCACAATTTATTGTTGATGGTATGTGCTGAGCTTTCGGTAAAATTTTACCTAATCCAGTGCTTGAACACAAGTTTTCTGGGCATCTGCTCGGTGGGTTCCGGTGGTGGGGGCTCGGCTTCCTCGGGCTTAGCCTCTGCAGCGGATTGGCCGCCTTCGCCAGCGGGCTTGTCACCCTCAGCGGCCGCCGCCTCCTCTGCCGGAGCCTCGGGCTGCTCGGGAGTTTCTTCCTCTACGTCATCCCACATCTCGCAAAGGGGTACTCTGCGATGAGAAACCACTAAATTACTAGTTGTCACTTAGCAAGCACAAGTTCACGGCACTATGCACCACGGACCTAACTAGGATTGGAGAAGCGTGCGGAGCGGTTGATCGTTCGTCTGCGACTGGCAGCCACGTCCCCTGATGGCGTTAGCAGCCTCCCGATTTATCTCTCTTCGACCCCACCTGACTGTCGCAAGCGGTTCACTAGACACGTTGCCAATGATGTTCTGTCAATACGTTGACCGTGCATTGTATCGAAAAATTCCTTGTCGTTTTTAATTTGGGTGCCAATTTTTTCTTTTGATCTGAGAAAACACTTACAGTTGATGATTGAATCTGTGTTCTTCAATCTTACGTTAATGTACGTTATAAACTTCGTAAGCATGTATGACCATTTTGTTGTATAAATAGAAATGCGCAAGGTGTTGAGATTATCCAGTCATTCGAAGTCATTACTTAATATTAAATAGGCAGTTTGTTACATATGTCAGATGAAATTAGACAAAACAAAATTATAAATTTACTCCGAGTTGAATGGAAACGAGCCAGATTGTCATTAGCTCCTGTGGATTTTGTAATGCTCTGTGTATTTTATTGATTTATTTTTGTGACATACAATTGTGATTTATGGCGAACGCTTAGTATTACATCAGAGGACGTTGCAAAATATTTGTGCAGTTTATACTTCTGTAAACAAAATTCATCACTTCAAATGTTCGCGATGCTGGTCATCTGTCTTATGCTCTGTAAATGATGCCTATTATTCTTCATAATTTAATTATTTCGAAACCATGCATTCTCTTTCTTGCTTTCTAGTTGTTCATTATAATATTGTTGGAAATGCAAAAGTGATACAGACTACCTTTGCTGCTTATACAGCTTGACCGATTTTAATGATTTTGGAGAGAAGTTACATGGCATCTTGGTAAGGACATAGGGTATATAATTTACATACATTATAAGCATAGTAAGTATTGTGTAGATGCGTCCGCGTAGAGTCGGGCCCTACAGCTAGTACAAATAATATTTCTAGCTAATTCTAAGATGTTGAGTTCCAATAAATTTATCTCATGCATTATTTAAGCTCTTCTCTGTTTCTTATTATGCATCCTTGTTTACATTTAATTGGACGAGAG
Source organism: Cephonodes hylas (assembly GCA_030295005.1). Classification (NCBI taxonomy): domain Eukaryota; kingdom Metazoa; phylum Arthropoda; class Insecta; order Lepidoptera; family Sphingidae; genus Cephonodes; species Cephonodes hylas. Next base: position 18,390,347 of record AP025360.1, read on the forward strand.
CTTAGTTGTAGGCAGATACGGTTAGAGTTAAAACATCAGGAAACAAGACAGTCATTTAAAATCATCCAAATTCTTTTAGCTTTATATGTTGCATACCTTATGTGCAGACATACAGACATACAGCTACAGATTTGTAATATATGGGTTCTAAATAACTTTTCATCTGATAAGTAGTATTCCGGAAAAGATTTTTATTTTGCCATTCCCCCTAAAATATCCATCGTGTAATCTGAAGTATGAAACATGCTTTTTGATAAGGCCTTGCGATGATTAAGGCATTAACCAAAAACGCATTGCTTTTCATATAAAAGAATACATTAAAATTACAACCAGACAATCCAATTTCGTTCCAATAGACAATATTTATTGGAGAGCAATAAATTTTACAATGGTGTCGCATTGAAATGACTTCATCGGCAAGGCGCGACAACAATGGATAAGAAACGCCAAGAGCCGGTGTCCAACACACTGGTATCGGTCACTCTTTCGCTATAAATAACCAGGGCTTGTTAGGTGCTCACAAATTCTACACACGAGACTAATTATAGTAATTATTTGATATTGACGAGGTATTCGGCAGCCGCCCCATAAACTTCAGGTAATGTGACAGCTCTATTAATAATTGACAATGCGAGATGACTTCTCGTCGGCTCGTTTCCGTGTGGTATTGATCTTATCGCGAGGATTTTTATAAATACATTTGAAATGCTCATACCGCTTAATCGGTTTGTATTTATCGAGACAAATATTTGAGAGATCCACAAATATTTGTTTCGGGTCTGGGTGTTTGTGAGACCGAAAAAGTCTCTCGTAGTGTCTGATACCCACGACACAGGTCTTGTAATCTAGTGTGGGATCAGAGCTATGTATGTGACTGTTGGGTGTATTTATTTATTATTTATGTTATTAAAATTTTTGTGGAATTATTTTTAGGATATTTCGTGAGATTTTTAGAAGTTAAAGTAATTTATATAATATTATTCGAAGAACAGCTGAATAGTTTAGAAGGAATAGACAAAATTCTTACGGGACGAGTGTCGCCATTTGTCTGTCACGTATTCATTCTACTACCATTGACGATCAATGATAAAACATTTTAAATAAAAATGAAGAGCTGCTGTTCTCTTTCACTCATTTACAAAAATATTGTTATTACATACTATCTGAAACGCTAAGAAGCTGCTGTCTCACATGTATGACAGTCCAGTTGTAGGTTCGGCACGCTTGGCATGCTGGATGAGGAGCTGAGAGCATTTGTTGAGACGCAGAGAAACTGGGCTGCTTAGGAAATTTCTTAAGGAATTTTCAATAAACTTCCGGAATCGTAAATTGGCTCAGGGTTATTTTCATATTCATTCTTTTAGGCCAGCAAAGCATTAAACTATTAATCTTATGGTTTTGTCGATTCAATTATATCTACTTAGAGACATTACCCACTATACGCGTATATATGTACAGATGTATGTATGTATATTGCAGGTAAAATGTGGTGGTTAAATCTAAAAGATTCGTCGAGTATCCAGATCATCTATATTGACGAACCTTCACCTAAAGCAAGCCTTTATTTTTAATTCAAATATCCATAACCCTTATAATCACAAGAACATCGAAAAACGAACAGAAAGTCATCATTATGACACGGCATATTGGCATTCCTAGTTCTGCTTCTGACTAATTCACACATCAAAATCTGCGAGAAACGGTGCTTACTCCCATAGAGTAATCTCTGAGTATGGATATAAATACATTAGATGTTTGAGACTGCCTCGTGGTCTCGCGGTACAAGTATGTGCCGTGCGATCTAGAGGTCCTGGGTTCGATTTCCGGGTATGGCAAAGTGTTATTGGATTTTTCCATTAGGAATTTCTCAGTAGCAGCACGGAGTCTGGAAATGTCTCTGTACGTGGGACTGATAAATACTGGCGGAATGTGAGTGTAGAAATGCACCTCTGCCTACCCCATCATAGGCGTGAGTTTATGTATATATGTATGTAGATGTTTGAGATTGTTAGCAATAATCCTTATCACTTGCTTAAACGGTGAAGGAAAACATCGTGATGAAACCTGCACACCTAAAAGTTCTTAGGAATTTCTTAGGTGTGTAGTCCGCCAACCCGCACTAGGCCAGCGTGGCGGACTATGGCCTAAACCCTCTCAATGGTAGATGAGACCCGTGCTCAGCAGTGGGCGTATATGGGTTGATGAAGAAGAAAAAGAAGAATCCTTTGAGTACTGCACCAGCATGAAGCCCTAAGATTTCGCAGTTTGTTAATGTGTACGTCTAGATAGCTCAAGGTTGAGCAGACTACATGCAAGATTGCGCTGATTATTTACTATAGTATGATTAATGTGTTATTAACCGGATTTTTTTACGAAACAGGAGCATAACCACGCTTTTATCTTACAAGGGCAGTATGCTATGTTTGCGATCTCTCCAGTCCATCTAACGGTTGTCTGGAAGAAATCTTCGACAGGCCGCCATTTGTGACACTACCTTATTTAAAATTACTTACAACTATGTTGTTTTTATTATAAAGGGTGTATTTAGACCGTGATCGAAAACTGAGGCAGGTAATAGCAATAGTGATTACAAACCCCCTGGCATTAAAGAAAATCCCGACAAAAAATAAAAATTTTGAGGTTTTCCATACAAACCGCATACTTTTAACACCGATGGTTGTATGGAAAACGTCAATTTTTTTAATTTTTGTCGCGATTTTTAATATCGCCACTGGGTTTGTGATCACCCTCGCTATTACTTGCCTCAGTTTTCGATCACGGTCTAAATACACCATGTATGTTGTAAAATCAAGAATAAAAAAAAAACGGCAGGAATTATGAAAACTTTGTTTCTTGAAAATGTTTTCTCTACTTAAAATTAGGCACACCAATATACCTGGAGTAGAGTTATTAGGATTTTTACACATACAGTAAACCATTTGTCTGAAAGGTTCCTAGCAGTGGCGGCACTTCCATAAGAAAAGGCTATGTAACGTCTAGTTTATAATTATTTTATGGGGTCTGGATATTTATCTCCAAGTGTTTTTGTTAAATAGAGATTTGGGTGACGATATCCGCAAGGTGGCTGGCAGCGGTTGGATGAGGAAGACCCAAGATCGAGTCCAGTGGCGTGGCATAGGAGAGGCCTATGTCCAACAGTGGACGAAATAAAGGCTGTTGATCATCAACAAATAAAGATTTACAGCTTTAAGTTGATAATGGCGAATTTTATAAGGAAAGTTGGGCTTTTAGGTTTCTATGGAAATGTTACTTGAGCCACAAGGCTAGGCAGTAGATTAATTATCTATAATGAAATATTTTCGTCCATAATATATTCCAATGTAAATCATTTTGAGTTTCGCTGCGTGTGTGATGCATGGCCTGCCAACATATATCAGGGATAATTAGCACCACTCACCAATCTGTTGAATGGTTTCAACCTTTAATACATCGGGTATATGATCGATTTTGGGGCTTAATTTATATGTTTTTACATAAGTCATTTATAGTTATTAATTCTGACCCCATTATCATTATCACCTCCCATATACATCACACTGCAGTGCATGGACCTCCTCTGTAATAGAAAGGGTTTAAGCTTTAGTTCACTACGCTGGACTAAGACCAAAGATATTCCTAATTCCTTAAATTATTTCAATTCGTAGAGGCGATCACGAATACAAACGTTTTACGTTAATCAATCAATCAGCCTATCGCCGTCCACTGCTGAACGTAGGCCTCCCCTAGAAAGCGCCAACCATCCTGGTCTTTGCGTTAATGACGAACTATTATTACACCTAGACTCGAAAAAGTATTTGTGGATTACAAAAAACATATGAGTCAGTGCAGGGGTACATTTCCAGACTCGGAATAGAATATTGACCTCCGTGACTATACAAATCATTACTTCGAGCCCTTACCGCCGTTTAGCGCAGCCGACAAAATCAAAATTTTACATACATTAATATTTTTTAGACATTTACATATATGATTTTAAAAAACACTTCGGCAGGGATAGGTTCGTTAAGGCTTAAAATAGTAGTTTCGATGAAAAACTCATTTTCGACAAAAGTGTCGCTTACGATAATTTGGCGGTAATGGCTCGACTTGATCGCATTGGAAGATTTTTCCCATGGTAAATACTACACGTGCGAAACGTAGATATAAGCCTTTACCCACCTTTCGCAGAAACAGTTGTTTGTATATAATGTGTTCAACAACATTAAAACCTTTCAATATTTCCTTGATTACAAGAGATTACAGCCCATTAGTGCATTAAATTCACGTTAAATATTCATAATGGTTATTTCCAATATCAAAAAGAGAGTTATTTTCCGAAATGCGTGTTTTATTTAATATTCTGGTAGAATATTATTTATTTCGCCATCCACCAGCGCGGGAACGTATATGATTTAAAAAGGATTACTAAATATTTTCATAAAACTTAATGAGTACAGCAGGAGATTAAACATAATCGGATCCAGAAAATTCATTTGCTCCAGCATTTCGAATAACACGCAAACGTTGTATAAATCGGTAAAAACAGTATTATTTTAACCTTTTAAAATAATCCTCACTTGCATTACCGAAGCAGCCGATAATACAAATAGGTGGGTGGTGGTGGGTGTTGCTCTTTTTTATTAAAAAATAAAAGCTTATATCAATAATTAATAGCAGTTTTATGCGGTAATTAGTAAATTTTTTAAAGTAGAATGTGTTCGTATAAATATTTCCTATTGTTGAAGTTTTTTAGGCATAGTAACATTTTGACAGCCCCGTGACGCAATTGGCTAGACACCAGCTCACGACACACATAAAAAGTTTTGAGATTCACAAATACTTGCTTCGGGTCTGGGTGTTAATGAGACAGAAAAGTCTTTCGTAATTTCTATCAGGTATCAGAAGATACCGACCACACATGACTTGTGACGGTGTGTTGTTAGAACTAGTAATTGTTTATCTTAGTTGGAGTAACTTGTCTGCGTAAACAGATTATATTTAGGCAAATCTACACCAGTTTCTACGTAAGTCCTACTGCTGGGTACTGGCATAATAAGGGTTATTCCTTAATCATTAAAGAACGTGGTAATTAATTAATTACACACATAGCGTGTATGATTAGGCTTTTGATCCCAGCTTCAAGAATTTAGTGTCGATCGCACGCTAATACCTCGAGATCTCGGTACACATATGAAAGATTTAAGGCTTTTACCACTTTTTCTTTCCAATATTTTTCTTCCTTTCCTCTTTTCTGACACTTTCTTCTGTTTTTTCTTACTTCTACTTCTTTCCTCATTACATCTTTGTTTGTTGCAACATTCGATATTCTTATACTTACGCGAGCGTTGACGTTAAATAGGATCGGTAATTGTACACGGGAAAGCTGTTACCCCAATAAATTTTTCACGATAATATTTTTAGCAGCGAATGGATAAATCCAATAGGAATGGAGCCAATAAGTCCATCTGCCTCACCGGAGCTCTAAATACGGTATTCCGACATTACCTTGTGTGTGTGGAGTGAGTTCTATTTACGATGTTGCGGGTATTTTTGCGTCGTCTGTGCTACCAATTTGAATGCATTGTATTCAATGTAATGAAGTAAAAATAATGTATGAAGGATGTGAAATCAAAGTTTTGTATCTAAGTACCCGCCTGGTGTAAGGGGATTAGGCGCGCGGTAGATAATCTCGGCGGTTACGGGTTCAAACTCTAGGCACACATCTTTTACTTTTCGAAGTTATGTGTGTATTTAAAATGAATTATCACGTACTTTAACGGTCAAGGAGAACAGAATGAGAAAACCTATACACCTAAAAAGACCCATCAATAATAATTAACAATCCTTACTCTAGGTTTTCCTTAGTTTAGATTTAGTCGTTTCCTAAATCCTCTTAATTGTAAAGGAGGCCTTTGCCCATCAGTGGGGCGTATATCAGCTGATTTTGTTGATGATCATGATAATGACATGACCACGATGACCACGGTGTTGATGATTTACGCTTGCAATAGAGCTGCATTTCTGCACCATAGTTTTGAGTCATAACAAATCTGGATTTTCAAAGCGATGGTTGTTGTAAAGTGCAGAGTGTGTGTTGGTGTGTTCAACACAAGCGGGAAGCGGTGGAGTTAATTTGTTCCTATTTACCCTTGTTCTCGCGGTTGAAATAGCAGGAACGTTGGGAGCAACTATTGACTGCACTTCAGGATTTTAGGCATTAACGAGCCAAACGCGTGGTTTATTCTCGCTTTGGCTGGGGAATTTGCTTTTACCATAGTAGGGTTTAGTGGTGGCCGCATTGTTTTGAAGAATATGACAGAATCATTTAAGAGCCTAATTGTGAGGAAAACTGCACACCTAAAAGTTTTTAGCTGTGTAGTCCGCTTGCCTGCACTAGGCTAGAATGGTGGACTATGGCCTAAGGCCTATCATTGGTTGATAACAAGTTATTTTCTTTCTTTTCTTTCACATGGCTAATTCTTGGTGATTCGGGTACCGTGCAATATTAGGGCTTTTGTAATTCAGTAAATAACAACACAGCCCTTCATTTTTGTGTGAAATTGCTTTTGAACGTGTGATCGTATATGTAGAAAGTATAGGTGACAAACAAGCGACGACACTTGTATCTATACAAAATACTGGCTATTTCCCCTCTAATATTATTCATTTTGTGGGTAAAATGTAGAAAATTGCGCCCTTTTAATCATTAGTTTCCCTTTATTTATATACAACTCAAATACATACCAACAATGTCTCCTCTACTTTTTGCTATATTTATAAACTCTATCAGCCTTCATCTTCGCTCATCCTACCACCTTTATGCAGATGATCTCCAGATTTATGCTCAAGCCACCACTGACAGAATTAACGTTGCCGTCTCTACGATCAATGATGATATTTCGAATATTTGCGAATGGAGTAGGTCTCATGGTCTTATGGTTAACCCATCCAAAACACAGGCCATTATAATTGGTAGCCCGAAGATGATTGCCAAAATCAACTGGCCTGAATTGCCCCCTGTGTCTTGTGATGGTGTTCACATTGCTTACAGCGACACCGTAAGAAACCTAGGGTTGCATCTGGATAAATGTTTGTCTTGGGGTCCGCAACTGCGTGAGGTTAGCCGTAAATTATTTGCTTCAGCCAGATCCTTGCAAAGATTGCGCAACTTTCTGCCCAATGCCACGAAAATTACGCTTGCACAAACCCTTCTCCTCCCCATCCTTGATTATGCTGATGTCAGCTATCTAAATCTCACGGAAGAACAATTAAACAAACTTGAGCGCCTCCAAAACTTCTGCATCAGATTCATATTTGGTTTGCGAAAATATGATCACGTTTCTGAATTTCGTACTCAGCTCAAGTGGTTACCTATTCGACTTCGCCGGAATACTCACGTTCTTTCTCTCCTATATAACATTCTCTTTAATCCTCTTACTCCTCCCTATCTCAAATCTCGTTTTCGTTTCCTACATGACTCTCATTCAAGGTTCTTGAGGTCATCAGATAACTTGAAACTTAAAACACCAGTCCACACTTCCAGTTTCATGGACAGCTCCTTCACCGTCAAAGCGGCTAGATTGTGGAATTCGCTTCCACTGTCCATTAGACTGGCTAAGTCACTGCCTATTTTTAAAAAGATGTTGAAAGATCATTACTTGTCACATTAAATTAAGAATTGTCTATGTATATATGTTTGTATGTATGTATGTATGTATATATGTATTTATGTATGTATTTATGTATGTATGTATGTATGTAAGTATGTATGTTTATTTGTTAATGAAAATATATTTTTTCTCGTTATCTATTTTTGTACACTTATAACTACCTTCTATTTCTGTTTCTACATGTCCATCCCCGGTTGCCTGGGAGAGATCGCCTCTGGCGATAAGGCCGCCTTTTGTACTTATGTGTTTTGTTTAATGTATGTCATTTTACTTTACTTTGTATGTGTACAATAAAGATTTAAATAAATAAATAAAATAAATACATACCAATATACACTGAAGTTCCACGCCAACTCTTTTGATAAATGGTGATGTCAGAAATTAAACCCGATAGAATATTAATAGGTTTCTGCATGGGTCTCGTCTGGCAATGTTTGTCGCAAAGAGCGAAAATAACAGTCACGAGATTGGGAACAATAAGTGATCATACTTATTAATAACTCTCTATACAAAGAATAGAATCGTCGCCATATTTATGATAATAATATCAATAAGTTGTTTACTGAAGGTCAGTATCAAATCATTTCATCATCACGGCACGGACCTCCGTTACAACTGAGTGGGTTTAGGCATTCGTCGACCACGCTAGCCTAGTCTGGGTTGGCGGACTACACACTTTAGAAATTCCTAAAATAATTTTAGGTGTACATATTTCATCACGTTTTCCTTAACTGTTAAAGGTTAATTCATTGTGAATATAGACTTAACTTCGAAAAGATGGACATCCAACATCGATCATGGATCCTCGATCACATATCTGTGCGCCTTTGGTTTGAATCCCCGATGCTCTGGATTCTCGACTGCGTGTCTAAACCTCGACGCCACCACGACATACAATATCGAGAACAACAAAAAATGTCGAACTTTGAAGTACAAATTTCATTTTCGTATATATAGAAATGATTGCATCTTTATTGATATGTTTTTATCATAATTATTGACTGTTTTATTTTCTTTCCACTTTAACTTTATTCCTATCAAGTTATTTTTAATAATATTATTCAACAGTTTCCTCTTGAAGTCATCGATTTATTGACGCAATTATTTAAAGGTTGCTTACGTCAATTCTTCTGTTTACGAAGCACTATGACATCTTGGCCATCTTGCAAGCTTAAGTAAGACAGTAAAACAATAAATCAGTCTTTATAAATAATATCACACGATCATTTTTGCCAGTTGCTATTATTTTTCATTTGGACTAAGGTCTAAATCCCCTCCGTTGTAAAGGAGGAGCAGGGAGACGTATAAGGGATGATGGTGTTGATGACTTTGATCATGTAAAAATATGTGTTTTTTAACTGTTTTTACTAATGATGGTATAATTTATGATATGATTTCATTAAGTCAGAAAAATACTGACTATCAAAAAATAGTCAATTGTTTGATTTAATTCAGTAAGAAAATTTCCACGTGATAACATTCTGGAGCAAGCAAAAGTAATAAAAAATTGGTAGTCATACCTCCAACAGTTTCCTATTTCCGCGGTTACAGTTCCGCAGTTTATTAGACGTATAATCGACACGCATCATATCTGCGGAGTATAAATATCTTCGGTTCAACTCGGAAGGGTTGTTAGACATTCTGGCACAAACATGCGATGTGTCTGAACGAACATTTCAATCGCTTATTACTGCTTTGTAAAACTTTGCTGGCTTTTTTTTCGCGTAATATTTTTATTTCTATAAAAGTATTTTTTTATTACAGGGGTTTTGAAGGTCATTTGTCTTCGACTTTGGAGCTTGATATAAAATGTAGTTTAAGTGTTGTCGTCTTTGATTTGGTGTAAATCACTTGTGGAGGTATCAATATCTTAGAGAAGTGAATTTCTTCAGTGAAATATTCCGTATTAATACTATCAGTTTTCTTCGTCATTTCAGCTATAGTTTTGTACCTGTAGCTTAGACCCGTGATCGGTTGTATCTCAGAAGGCCATACAGTTTGACCTCAAATTCCTTATCATCAACCCATACGCCCCACTGCTTGGCTCGGGTCTCCTCTACATTGACCAAGACCATTGAGAGGGGTTTAGACCATAGTCAAATGCTTGAGTCAAACTCAAATGATTGAGGGATTTTTAAGGTAGTTAATTGGAATTAATTTACATCGTCAATTTAATAATTAATCCGAACTTTTCTAAAGTACACGATCATAAGGTTTTGCTTTACATTTTAGTATAGACCTAAGGCTTGCTTGTGGCAAGTCTTTATTTATGGATTTCTATGTAAAAAAAACTAATAGATGGCTTTTAGCAAAGAAAAAATAGCAAATAAGAATTTAGCAAAGAGCGTCAAGTAAAAAAGAAAAAAATACCTCTGTCATCTGCGAATTATAATTTCTATTCCATATTATGATTAAGAATTCAGCAGCAATGAAACACATTTGTTTAAAAGCTTATAACTACACATTGTGTACAATAAAGAGTGTAAATAAATAAATAAAATTGAGAGTAGCCGGTGATAGTTTAAAAAATGCAATTGAGCTGACAGCAGCTTAAGTAGAGGTAACAAATAAAAGCGCATTAGGCATGTTTAATAAAATACGTGCAGCGAAATATTAATGTGTAATTAAAGTGTTTCGATGGCTCCGTCCGAACAGTGCTCAAGTAGTTTGTTAGCATTTATTGTTCTTACTACATGCCCGCGTCCAACTTGCGAATGCAGAGCTGGCTTGCTTGTCAGCACTTAATTAGGTGGAGTTTGCGTTTCATGTTTGATTGTGATTGTTTGTGCTGCATCGTCGCTCGTCGCTTGTGTGTTGTCTTCTAGATTCATAGATTCATTTATACCAAGTTTGATGGCTTATATTATGTGTCTTGATCTTATTTTATTCATGGGGATGTCATCAGGGCTTAGACCAAGTCCAAATACTTTTGATTTTTTTAATGTATGTATTTACAATGAATCATCACTTAATCTACGCTGAAGGAAAATATCGTAAGGAACTTGCTCACTCAAAAGTTCTTAGGATTTTTTTGGGTTTGTAGTCCGCCAATCTGTACTAAGCCAGCGCGCTGGACTAGGGTTTAAACAGGGGTCTAGGGTCTTATGCATAAGTAATACGAGTGAGGAAACTAACAAAGCTCAATAGAAATAAGTGCGACACTATTTATAACGTAAATATAAACAATACATACAACTAAATTAAGTCTCACGAATTGCAATAGTGAATGTAATTTCAATATAACGCTTCAATAACCTCATTACTTATCTTCCATAGGTGGAATATGATTATGAAATTCCTAATCACAAATCAGATGAATAACTAAATCAGCTTGCGTCCAATTCAAAATGAAAATTAATTAGATCTTTTCCTTCCTAAGACTAGTTAGCATTTTAGATGATATTTACTGAAGGAAATTTCTAGTTGACCGATTTCTCAGGTTCTCTGTAATAGAAGCGACCGTCTACTGGCAATTACAGGGAAGCCATCCAAGTGCGTGCTGATCCGTTTTTTTTACCTAAGTATTTTGCTTAGTATTTACAAAATCTATTCTCTAATATTAAAAAATTTGACTACCGCCCTGTTATGAGTTCGCACAAATTTATTTTCATACTCGTAAACTTTACGACACAGGAGGCTCACTTTTTGTCGTTTCGTGGGTATATTTCTAGAATCCATGCTACTGAGAATTGAACCTTAATAGCAATCCAAAGGGTATTTGGTATTTTAATATCTTCTAGTAAAGGCAAAAGTTTGTCAAAATTTGATCTTGGGTTGTCTCATTCTTCAGTTTGCTTATATTATGATAGAATCTAGTTTAGCGAAAAGTCAAATTTTCGAAACCTTAATCAAGCCATATTATTACATATACAGGCGACAGAAAACCTTGTGCAGAAACCCTCGAAGAGGTCTTGACAAATAACTTTACAGTCTTGTCAATACTACCAAACCGAATTAGGCCACTAAGACGTTTTAATACAGAAAAAGCTGTCTCCAGTCTATGCCCAGCTGTTAACCGCATATAATGATCGTCATTATCAGTCCGTATAAGTCCCACAGTTGCCTCTTCTCTACCATTAAGGTTTACGCCTTAGTTCACCAGGCTAGTGCGTGAGGGCAGAAACCTAAAAAATTCCTTAACACTTTTACGTGTGCAGGTTCATCACGATGTTTTGCTTAAGAAATAAAAAAAGAGAGTGTTTTATTCTTGGCCATAATAACAACTAATATAAAACAAATAATTAGTAATTTACACAGCCAATAATGATAACGAGAGTAATATTATTTGTAAAAAAAGCCTAAAACAAACAAGACATTTGGACCGTATTGTCTTCTAAGATGTATCGGTAGTTAATATAAATAATCTGGCTTCAATCATTGAGCTGTTACGCCGTGTTGACATCTTGCCAAACTACAGCGTGCTGTAAATAAAAATCTCATAAAACATATTATTACAGACAAATTGACATGTGATTATTGTAAGTGATGATTAGTAGATTGTCCCCTCATCATCACCCTATGTATGTCCAAGGTCTGGGCATGAGCCATTAACGGGATTTAGGCCTCAGTCCACCACGCTGGCCTAATGCTAGTTGGCAGATTACGCAACTAAGAAATTCCTAAGAACTTTAAAGTGTGTGTTTTAACATGTTTCCTTCGCCGTTAAAAAGTTATAATTTCTTCGAATAACTTCGAACAGGCAGAGTGTGCCTGGGGTTCGAACTTGTGGCTACCGAGGTTCGTAACCGTACGTTTAAACGTCGAGGCCATCACTTCTTTTTCCATGTACCAGCGATATTTTTAGTGGTATAGTAACTGTTGGCTATAATTCATTTTTTTTGTAATCTTAAGCAAATTTAGTGAAGAAACTCAATGATGTTCTAGTTGAAACTGCTAGTGCAGAGGTATTGAATGTGATATGCAACAAGTTCCGGCCAACCCTACGCTGCGCTTAGATCAATATACTCAACTAGAGAAACAATTTGGAACTTGAAATTTCTACAATTGTATTTGACTTCTCATGGATAGCTGAGGATCGCATTGTAAGGTTTGATTCAGTCTAGTTATATTTGTCACTAGATCTTGGGAAGGTCTTTGCGGAACCGGTGTTCAGCGGAAGACGAAATAGAAAATTTATAGAATGTTGTACCAGTTTTGGGATGAGGTGACTTTATAAGTGCTTTGTAATCGACGTAACCAACTTTCATAAATGCAATGTACTTTTATAGAAAAAGAAAAATATGGGTCAGACATATTATTAATTCGAGGAAAATTGACGACAAAAACGTCTTTGAACATCAAATTATCGATCCCTTCGAGCTGGCCCATTACGAATAGGTACCTAAATTTCATGTACAAAAAGTGTTTGAGAGTTATTCCTAGGTAGCAGAAAATAGATTTAGGTACTAGTCGTCTAGTGTTTAGAAAAATGGAAATACAATAGAAATATTTATTTATAACAATTTGCCATGATCATGCCGGCATTTAAGTAACCGACTGACTATTTGGAAGTCTTTGGGGAAGGCCTATGTCCAGAAGTTTGTTGATGATGATGATGATGAAACTATACCGCCAGATACGTAACACAAACACGACAAAATAAATAAAACACTACAAATTCACATTCCCATCATGTTCAATATGATATTCAACCAAAATCGCTATGAACCCTTAATAAACAGTCATCGGGAGTGCTTCAACAGTCGGAATGACAGACGTTGAGATGACCACGCTGGCCGACGGGTCAGGAAAGTCACTGCCAGTCAGATTCACATATCGATTAATGCAGTTTTGAACCACGTCATATTTGTTGATTATTTGGTGAATAAAATTCAGTTCATTATGGTTTTGAATAAATACATTTTAATTATAGTGATGTCGGGTTTGATTTAAAAAAATTGGAGTTTGATAACTACATGTTGGCATGGAAATGCAGCAGTGGCAACTATATGCAGTGGCAGTATATCCTTAGAAACATTTGGACCTTTTGCCCCAGTTTTCCTTACGAAATTCCGAATAATTTCTTTAAGTTTAAAATCTTTATTACCTAAAGCAATTAGACATGTAAATGAAAAATAAACTATAATAAACTAGACATTAAAAACTGCACGTAACGCTTTCACGGCTTCTATGGAAGTACCTCCACTGTGTATGTTGGCTGATGATGATGATAATTAAAAACACCCTGTGTACATTTGCGCTCGTTTTCGAAACGGCTGATCCACTTACTCATACCGAGACCTTGAGTTCTCAAATAGTTGCACGTCTGCGAGCGAATTAGGGAATTTAATGACCAGTAATTACTGATTAAAATCGCTATACGCTTTTACTAGAATCCTAATCAGTATCCACGGGAAAAGGGATTTGTTCAAAATACCGATAGTAGCGACATCTAGTTGATTTTTAATCAATTAGAAATATTCTTGCGCGAGAGTCATGTTTATCAAGTGTTGATTAATCGATATTTTGTTTGCATATGTAACGATAGATGGCTCTTTATAGTTCTATGAATTTTGAATCTGAAATAAAAAAAAGTCATAGATAAATAAGTATTTCATCATCATCGCCATCAACAACCTTTCTCTCGTTTACTACATGGAATTGAGCATATTCCATAGCACGACTTTAGGACCGATCTTCGACCCTCTTCATCCAACTTATCGAATTGCATACATCATCACTCCTTATAATCAGAGGGCGCCTTAAACTACGTTTGTTGAGTTTTAGGGGCCCCATACACCTACAATAATATTGAACAATCTTTTTATTGTTCAATAATATTGAACACCCCCTTTGATTTCAGACGTTCAATAAATTCTGTCAATAAAATTGATAAACCACTCTGATCAATATTTTCGTGCGAGCAACATGTCTGACGACGAAGTTTTGGCGACAGCCACGCTGGTGATTTTGTTGAAAAGAAAAAAAAAAGAAATATATTGCGCAATATTAACCCTACACAGCTCCATCAATCTTTTGCTCAATCACGGCGCAATGCTTCAATATTATCCCTACACGTTCAATAATATTTTACAATCAGAATATTGATCAATATTATTGATGGTGTATGGGTCCGGTTAGTCTTCACTCCACTTCATCTTCACTTCACTCCAGGACTTATAAATAAATATAAGTAAATTATAGAAAAGTAGATTAATTATTTTTTTAAACTTGTTAGAATTGAAATAAACCTCTTGACGGTTGTACTAAATGGACTTCACCTTACAATGAAATAACGCTGTTTACAATAACACTTCGTGTGTTAGTCCGCCCTCATTTATTCGTTGCCTAAAAGTCCATCACGCATTACAAAATTCCAAAATTCTTTTGAATCTTAACATTAGCAATTTGACATATAGATGAGAAAATCCTGATCCCACAATATACAATTACAGACGAGATACAATTAACCTGTAATGCTCTTATCCTATGAAAGTACCGCCACTTGTAGGCATGCAAATGCATTCATCTCAAAATGAAGAAAAATAAAACCCTTTTGTAAAAGTGTTAATACACTTACATACTTCACCTTAGGTGTTTAATTATTCATTACTGCATCTCGTTGTAATAAAATTTATTAAAACAATACGATGAATGAAATGAAACGGGATATTGAGTGCTTAATTAATATTGCTGGGGGCGGGGGGTTGCTACGTCCAGCAACCCTCGTGGCGAACCACCCCTGTATTCTCCGTAGAAGCATCCCTCTTATTTTAAATTCTCTGCGGATATAGTTTCAAAGGGTGTAAATAAATATTGAAGTTATTTGCGTACCTGTCTGTGTTTATTGTTTTATTTTGTATTAGCTTCGTAACTTTGTAACTTTGCGTTGTCTTTATTTATTCACATGTCTGTTTTCTGAAGTAAAGAGGGTGGTTTTTAATCGACGGATCTTGTTGCAGTTTTTCCAGTCAGATATTTAGACTGCGTGGCGGTACTGAGTATCTCAACGAACAAGAATATATATGAAAATCAAAGTACAGGTGATCTTTATATATCTGGAAGGATTATTTTATTTCTTTGGTTATAACTATCATCATTTATCAGTAGCCTAGTATACTTTCTACTGCTGGGCATAGGCTTCTAGTTATAACCAACTATTACAGATTAAATGAGGAAAAGAATAAAATAGAGAATAGCATTACCAAATTTTAAATATGCAGTCATTGTTTACGTCTAAAATCTTTGATATCTTTTATCTTGTAAAATATTTCCATAAAAATGTTCCATCGGAAGCAGTCTGCATCCGCTTCTAAAGAAGATAATAAGGATATATTTGAAACCGATAATAAACACTAATAAGATTGATAAGGTCAATAAAAATCAGAGTCTGCCCTGATTCTGTCGATCAATTTGTCTTAGTAATTGGAGGCTGACCTCCAACACTACCATTTCATCAGAGCACTTATAGTAAAGTACATTCATTAGTATTTTACACTTTGCTTGCTATATTTTGCTATTTCCTGGAATTATTTATAACAAATTTAAAAGTATTTTACTTTTTTAACTTTTTAAACGTGAAGAATGGGATAAAAAGGTATTTCACAAATCTATGAATTCTTCTTAAGAAATTAAATTTTATGTAGAAAACATTTCTTTCGTTTAATCTTTATTGAATATCTGGACGAACAAGTGATATTTCTATGAAAGACATAGTGTTTGTTTAAGAAAAGTTATAAATAAGGTCCTTACTTCCCTCATCTTTTAAATATGCAAATAATTATTTTTAAGTCAACTAGCATTGCCAAAGAATTATGTGAACATCACCAAAAATAAGTCTTCCTGAGTGAGGAATTAAACGTAAATTGTTGCCCATTCAAAGTATACAAAAATTTATGTCTACTGAAGCCATAAAGACAATATCCCGTTTGCTTTTTGTTCAAACTGATGCAAAATAATTAAAACACATTGAACTATAAAACTCAATAACCGCTCTGTAAGTAAACAAACTGCAAAGCCATAATTCCAACAGATAAACGAGCCAGCACACCTAACTGTTCAAAAGGGAACATCAATAAACACGAATACATTTCGAAATAAACTATTTATATTTTAATAAATAAAAACAGGGAAAGCGTTTTATTCTATACAGTATAAAATAGAAATCCACTCGATCATTGTACATAGACAAATTGAAGAGCACGCTAACTAGCAACTTTATCTATCGTAGAACTCGCTGCCTCGAGACGGGGTGAGGGCAGGGAGTGGGCCGCGGGTTTAGAAGGTCACTTGCTTCTTCTCCTTTTCAGATCGAATGGTGATTTTTGAGGAGGCGACTGTGGTGTCGGCGCACTCGGAGTCGGCGACAAGGGCTCTCAGGCGTGCGGCGCGCTTCTCTCTCGCAGCGCTTCGTTCGTTCAATTCAGTCATTTCGTCTTCCAAGTCGGACAGACGCGCTCTCGATGCCTTCGCCCGTTGGGCGGCCGCGCTCTCTTCATCAGCGCTCTTGAGAGCTGACCATTTGGTCAGCGACGACTCCTCGTTGAGTCTGCGAGCGATGCGTTTCTCCGTGCGCTCCTCGTTCTCTTGCAGAGCTCTCCTGGCTCCGCTCACTTCGGACTGGCCGATGCCGACGCTCTCCAGAATTTTGTCAGAGATTCTCATGCGGTTCTCGAGGTTGGCCACGCTGGTGTCGAAGTCGACGTCTTCTGCGAAACGGGAACTCTTCTTGCTGGCGCGCAGGCGTTTCAGAGACTCTGCGATCTGAAAACATTGAAGACAAGATATTAGTTCGGTCTGCACATAAAAAATAAAAGAATCCAACACTATTCATCCCTTATAAAAACTGCATTTCCAACGGATATGTCATCAAAGAGAAATATTTCGGACATAGCTTTGAGCGTCACAGGCGAGTTAATAACTATGGTATTGGAATGCTTTCCGTACGGGTGTCGTATTTTTTAATTTGCGTCCTACAAAGAGATTTCATAATCCCTATTTTTGCAGTCACAACAAAACCATATTGATGCCTATTGGCTATAAAAAATCTATTTCGTTTTGAGTAGCTTATGTCATGCGGACTGGCAGCCCTATCGTTTCTAGTGGTTGGCGAGCTATTTCGGACTGAATTCGTTGTACTCGACGCGCGTCTCGGATTTCAGTTCATATAAATGTTTGTTATTTTTTTAATAACGCTCGCCCGCGGGCTACCGTTTAATACTTTGTTAACTGAGTGATGTTACTTGAGCCACACTTGTCGGAAACCGGTGTTTATTTGATATAGATATATTAGAGCTACAGGAACGCTAGTTTGAGTGGTCGATAGACGGGGCTGAAGTTATAACAGATTTTTTGTTATTGAAATATTTTTTGAGTGCTAACGTTATATCTCCGTTAAATCTGATAGTTTTGCCAAACACGAACTCTTTTTAGTCCTTTTAAAATATACATCGTTATTATTTATTGCATTATTTGACAGAAGATTTATGTTGAGTTTATACATGTTAAGATTAATGTCTGGTGAACGAATAATTAGTTCACCTGATGGTTAGTGATCACCGCTTACTCCTCGAATGAACATTACAGATTGTTGGAACTACGCCAGCTCTTACAAGAAATTGAAAAAGGAAGATACATGTGCACTTAAATTATTTGGTGCTGGACGTACTATGAAGATGGTATAGAGGAGATACCATGGTATGGTAAAATACCGTCTATTTACAAGCTGTTAACTCTATCGTAGTTTCTCACACAAAACTTGTATCTTATTCTTAGTTAAACTAAGTATGTTGCATATCGAACTGAACATCTAAAGAGCGCAATATTAATGAATGCTCCCAAAGTTAGGTAATCTTATTACAGTCTCGAAATGAATCTTGCGAAATAGACGAGCTTGAATGCACAGAAATGGTTCGTGATGTTTCCAACTGTAAACTGAACGGAACGTTTCTGTCATCTCTCTAGTTTGTAGTTAACGAGTAACTTTGCTTTACTATTTGCTCATTAATTTATACTTAATGCAAATGGAACTTGGCAGCTTTGAGAATGTGCTAACCTTTATGCCGTAGTTAGTTGTACTAGTTTGGGCTTATTTATGTCTATAAACTAAATGAAAACGTGTGTTGTGCTGTAACATTAAGAGGATTTACTTTGATGTTTTCATTACATTATACATTTTGGGGTGAAAAAAAAATCGGAGGTGTGTGCCTGGGATTCGATCCCGAGACAGCTAAGATACTCGACTGCGCGCCTAAACCTTGACGCCATTACTACTTATTTCACTATTTTACTGTTTATTTGATAACTTTTGGTCAGGGATGCTCCCATCTAGTGGTCATGGTCTGCCCTAGAATGGGTGCTACGAGTACGCGACCTCGGCCCCCGAGCTGCTGCAGTCACTACCAACCTTCCCTTCCGTGACTGCAGTATCCACTCCTACAGGCCACATTTTCCTCTCCCATAACTTCCTCTCTCTCTCACTATTCCCTTCACCCCCGCTTGATGACGGGCAGCAGCGTCATCAATGCGATTCCCCTACTGCGCTCGCCAACCCGCCTGCCAAGCGTGGCGAGTATCGGCAATATCCCCCTCATGATCGAGACTAGGACCAGGCCCCCAGTCCCCGGCAGCCCCACTATTCCTGGCTACGGTAGCGGCCATGGTAACGGTGGGGCGGGGGGTGCTAAGAATCCCCGGGTTGGCCCCGGCTACCACCCCCGACGACGACTGGCCCTGGTAACACACAACGTACGCACTTTGAGGACGGACGAGAAGATTGTCGAACTGGAAGAAGAATTGAGCGGGTTACACTGGGACATTCTGGGGTTGTCGGAAGTCCGCAGGATTGGGGAGGACACGATAACCCTGAAGTCCGGTAACCTGCTCTTCTACCGGGGGGACGACCAACAGTCCAGAGGAGGTGTCGGATTTCTCGTCCACAGGTCTCTCATTAACAACATCGTATCCATCGAAAGTGTGTCGAGCAGGGTAGTGTACCTTATACTCAGAATATCCAAAAGGTATTCGTTGAAGGTCATACAGGTATACGCGCCGACCTCGACACACCCAGATGAAGAAGTAGAGGAGATGTATGAGGACATAAGTCGGGCCATACATACTTCCAAAACCTACTTCAATGTTGTTATGGGAGACTTTAACGCAAAGTTGGGCATGAGGAGCGATGCGGAGTTGAAAGTGGGGCAATTTGGACATGGGCAACGGAACCCCAGGGGTCAGAGGCTGGCCGAATTTCTGGAGAAAGAGGGACTCTTTGCGATGAACTCTTTCTTCCAGAAGCCGCCTCACAGGAAATGGACCTGGCTGAGCCCTGATGGTTCCACGAGAAATGAGATAGATTTCATCTTGACGACGAAACGACGGATATTCAGTGATGTCTCTGTGATCAACAGGGTGAAAACCGGTAGCGATCACCGAATGGTTAGAGGCTCATTGAATATCAACGTCCAATTAGAAAGGCGTCGCTTGATGAAGTCTACGCTCCGACCTACTCGCGCTCATATTCAAAACCCCGAAAGCTTTCAACTCGAGCTGAAAAATCGCTTCGAGTGCCTGGAAGAAAACCTTGCCGTGGACGAGTTAAACAGCGGTTTGGTAGAAGCTGTCCATGCGGTGGGATCTAAGCATTTTAGACCTCGCCGCAGAGATAGACCTCAAAAACTCTCGGTCCACACTCTTGACCTCATGGCCGAACGTCGATCTATGGCGCTGCAGTCTTCCGAGGACGCCGAAGCATATCGTCAGCTCAATAGACGGATCTGGAAGTCCTTGCGACACGATGTCCGTGCTCACAACACTGTGAGCATTAAAGAGATAATGGAGCGGAACGGAGGCTCCAAAGTGTTTGCAAGAGACTTGTCTATTGGGCAAAGACAGTTGTCTAGGCTGAAGACGGAGGGCGGCCGCGTAGTGTCGACGAAGGCAGAGGTTTTAAGGGAGATCGAGAGGTTCTACGGGCAGCTTTACACCTCGGTTGCCAAGCCCGCTGTTCGCTCGGCCGAAGACCCGAGAGCCGAGTTGATCCGCCACTTCAGTGATGATATCCCGGACATCAGCCTGTGTGAGATTGAGATGGCCCTGAAACAACTTAAGAACAACAAGGCGCCGGGTGAGGACGGAATCACTTCAGAGCTTCTGAAAGCGGGCGGAACGCCGGTACTTAAAGTCCTTCAGAGGCTCTTCAATTCCGTTCTCCTCGAGGGCTCAACGCCAGAGGCATGGAGCAGGAGCGTGGTGGTACTGTTCTTCAAAAAAGGTGACAACACCTTGCTGAAGAATTACAGGCCCATCTCGCTCCTGAGCCATGTCTATAAGTTGTTTTCGAGGGTCATCACAAATCGTCTCGAACGCAGGTTTGATGACTTCCAGCCGCCCGAACAAGCTGGTTTCCGAAAAGGCTTTAGCACCATAGACCACATCCATACGCTTCGGCAAGTTATCCAGAAAACCGAGGAATACAACTTGCCGCTTTGTTTAGCGTTTGTGGACTATGAGAAAGCCTTTGATTCGATCGAGACGTGGGCGGTGCTAGAGTCTCTCCAGCGGTGCCACATTGACTGTCGGTACATCGAGGTGTTGAAAAGTATATACAATAACGCCACCATGTCGATCCGAGTACAAGATCAGAGCACGAAGGCTATTCCACTACAGAGAGGCGTGAGACAGGGAGATGTTATATCTCCGAAACTGTTCACTGCCGCGCTGGAAAACGCCTTCAAGCTCTTGGAGTGGAAAGGATTCGGCATCAACATCAACGGCGAGTATATCACACACCTTCGGTTTGCCGACGATATTGTAGTCATGGCAGAATCGCTGGAGGACCTTAGCACTATGCTCGAAGACCTCAATCGAGTCTCCCAACAGGTGGGTCTTAAAATGAACATGGACAAGACGAAAATCATGTCGAATGTCCATGTTGTGCCCACCCCAATCGCAGTTGGGGGCTCGACTCTCGAAGTTGTAGACGAATATGTCTATTTGGGACAAGTGGTCCGGTTAGGCAGGTCCAACTTCGAGAGAGAGGTCAATCGTCGAATCCAACTCGGTTGGGCAGCGTTCGGAAAGTTAGGAGACGTCTTCTCGTCTAATATACCTCAGTGCCTGAAGACGAAAGTCTTCAATAGTTGTGTGTTACCAGTGATGACATATGGCACTGAGACGTGGCCTCTCACTAAAGGCGTCATGGGTCGGCTCAGGGTCACTCAACGAGCTATGGAGAGGGCTATGCTCGGGGTTTCCCTACGTGATCGAATCAGAAATGAGGAGATCCGTAGGAGAACTAAAGTAACCGACATAGCCCAACGGATTAGCTCTTTGAAGTGGCAATGGGCCGGCCACATGGCGCGGAGAACTGATGGCCGATGGGGCCAAAAAGTTCTCCAGTGGAGGCCACGAACGGGAAAGCGCAGCGTGGGACGTCCCCCAACAAGGTGGTCCGATGACCTTGTCAAGGTCGCGGGACGTCGCTGGCTGCAGGAGGCTTCCGACCGTTCCCGGTGGAAGTCATTGGGGGAGGCCTATGTCCAGCAGTGGACAACAATTGGCTGCTAATGATGATGATGATGATGATTGATAACTTTTTTTTACTCCTTCGGTCAATTTATTCCTAGTGTTGTTTGAAACATTTACACATAGAGAATGTTATATGTAATGAAAACAGATTTTCACATATTCTCGTAATATGTAGAAAGCAGTATTAAGCTCAACAATACGCCCACTTTAGTATGTGTATTAGTAAATACTGCTTGTTACAACTTTTTTGTCTCCAAAGGCGCGCTGCAATAAATTTTCTACATTTTCGAATTATTCTCCGAAACACCGCCGATCATAAACGCACCGGACCATGCGCGTTATTTTGTAGAATCCTATGAATATTGTTCATCGCCGGCCGCGAAGCTGCGTCACGTTGAACGTTAATGTATCATAGCGCAATGTACTCGGAAATCAAAATTACTTCCTAATAAATCAATACGTGGTGGTGGTCGTGTTCTGCGTGCGTGTGTTGTTTTGTATGAAGAGTGTAGACAGATGTATTGGAAAATTTACGTAAAACTAAATATATTCAGATAACCCAGGTAAAGTAGGTAGAGGTATACCGTTGTTTGTATACAGGGTGTAGTTCAGACCGTGATCGGAAAATAAGGCAGGCAATATCAAATGTGAGTACAAATTCCCTGGTGTAAAAGAAAATCCCGAAAGATAAAGAAGAAAAACAACGTCAGAAAACTTGCACATCTAAAATTTCTTAGGTGTGATTCCATCAACTCGCACTTGGCCAGCGGGGTGGACCTAAACCTTCGCTGCTGGCGATAAAAGCATACCTACAATTTAATACAAGTTGAATGTGGCACAGACATGTAACAATAATATGAATTACATACATTTATAAAACCTTGCTTTAATACTCAAATAGTAGATTAGGATTACAGCGTATGTAATGCAAGAGATTCTGTGAAATACTTCCAAATTAATTTTACATTTCGCAAGCGAGACGGGGTTAGTGAGATTCACATTAACCCTAACTTGTTTTACTAACAATATGCACTCGTATTTCAACATTATGTATTTCAGTTTGAGGTTTTCATTATGAAAATAAATATATTTAGTGTTGAAATATTTTAGAGCTGAAATATGAAATATTAAGCTTTAGTTCGCTGCTGAGGAACTAGATGGCGCTGCGCGTTACGCTGTGCTAAAACCTGGCAGATATTAGAATTAATAAGATACAGAGTTTCGAAATCCATGATGCTTTGGTTTAGATTCTAAAATTGAAGTTACAAGTGGCAAAAAAGATCTTACTCCGACTGCGTTGATGCCGATCGAGATGTTCTCGGTTTGATGGCCGAGTCGGGCTCAGTTTTATTGGGGTTTTCCGATAGGAAATTCTTAGCGTGTAATCTGCCGAAATGTCTGTTCAGAAATGCATCTCTACCTACTTCTTCCTGTTATGCCGGCGTGAAGTTATATGTACCTATGTTTTATTCTGATTTAGCACCTAAATACACTAAACAAATATTTTCTGATTTAAATATACTAGACTTCGCAACAAAGCCCACTAATCACAATATACGTAGTTAAATGTACAACGGAATATGTAAGTACGGCACACGGCTTCGTGACGTAACCAATTAGGGGCCGAAATTCGGCTCCCAGGAGTGTTGTTGGCCAGAATATTCCAGTTTCAGTAACTTCTTTATGGATACTAGTAACCCGCTAGGATTTGTAGGGTCACTAACTAAAAATAAGCAGGACTGTCTCAATTAGCTTGGACTTTGATGAGTAAAAGGGAAAATGTGATACAAAATATCAAAAATACCTGTGGACATTTTAAAACTAAAATACATTTTAACTAAAACATGTGCCATTTAAGAAATGTGTAATATTTTTAGAAAAACGTGCTTTCACGGTACTAACATTTTTCACCAATAGAGAAGGGCTAGGGGCTGGGCTAATGATGATAGTGATATATAGAATTGCCTTCCTACGTAGGACCAAAACATAATTAGCGAAATATGAGTGCAGAAATACTCTACCTTATCCAACACAAGCTACAGAAGTGCCCGTGAAAGTCTACTAAGTCAAGCTAATTTTGACTTCAATCACAACGGAAATATCAAAAACGCATTAGTATCAATAGGTTCCTGCCATTGGGGAATGTTAGTCGATAGTGGACGTTCAAATCCCCGGGTGACAGGGTAAAGCCTGCCCATAGTCGAGCACCAGTCTAATTAAATCCACCCGTCCACGTTCGTCCATTGAGTCGTGTCCACAAATACGCACATTGTCGGCCTAAATGTAACACCGTACATAGAGGTGTCAACTAGTGGACACACGAATTTACCAAAGTGTCGGAGAGGGGAAATTTCATTCGAATGTTCTAATTCGATGACATTTAATGTAATGTATTTTCAGAGGTGTCGATCTAACGTTATGAAAGGTGTTAAACCGACGGCGGTTGCGAGTTCAAACCACGCACGCATTGGCTTTCCGAAGTTAAATTATATTCACTATGAATGCATGGTTTAAGGGTAAAAGAAAATGTCGTGATGAAACCTGCACACCTAAAAGTTCTTAGGAATTTCTTAGGTGTGTAGTCCGCCAACCCGCATTAGGCCAGCGTGGTGGACTATTAAATATGGGCTGGCAATGAATGTA
Organism: Cephonodes hylas; assembly: GCA_030295005.1. Taxonomy (NCBI): domain Eukaryota; kingdom Metazoa; phylum Arthropoda; class Insecta; order Lepidoptera; family Sphingidae; genus Cephonodes; species Cephonodes hylas. The sequence goes on from AP025360.1 coordinate 18,415,126, forward strand.
CTGTCTGAAGGAGAAGATTTTATGACGTTGTCAGGTGTGATAGTCTTTTTCAAAATAACTAAATGTTTACCCTCGTTAATACCAGAGTATACTTAATTGCAGAGCATATGAATACGAATATTACATCAGTCTTAGATCATTGTGTCTGAAATGTAAAAAAAATCCACATGGGAAACATACGTGATGATTCCTTACCATAAAAATGCATGGCTTTAAATAAAGTTCTAAAAGAGGGGTGTGCCTGAGATTAGAACCTGCGACCCTAGAGATAGTTTCTCTACAAACTGCGCACCTACTCCTAGAGTTACTTCTTTAATATTAATTTAATCTGCAAATTAGTTTAATTACTTACAAAGGACTTTCCTGGACTGTGATGTCGTTTTTCTATCCAGCGAAAAAAGACTGAAAAATATGAATGAAACACTGAAGCGAAACAGAGAAAATGTTTCTCAATTTTAATTATGAATTGGCTAAAGGGAAATATTAGCTTTTGTTGTGACAGATGATTTTTTGCATACGTTTTCAAAAGCATAATGCTTCGATGCCACACTAATTAATTAGATTTTCTTTTACAACGTATTCCAAGTTTGTTTTTTTTAGTATCCAATTCTTGCAATCTTCGTAATGTAAGGACGGTGTGTTGTTTTTGTTGAAATGAGTTTTTGAGTTATGTTAGCTGTAAGCCCGTGGCTTCGTTTGATTCAAATTTTGTGTCGGGTATAAATATAAATGTAAGCACGTACATATAGGTATTGAGACCGTGATTGGATACGAAGGCAGGTAATAGCGACGGTGGTCACAGACCCGTTGGCTTTTAAAAAAAATCACGACAATTTTTTTTTACTTTTTCCATACAACGATAGTACATAAAAACTCTATAAAAATGAAAGTCATTTTGATAAAACCTGCTTCAAAAAAGAAGATACTAAAGATTGTTGAACATTATTTTCTAAAAATATCTATTTTTCTATGTGGTTTTCCAAACCAATTTAATTAAAATTTACTAATATTTTTCATTTTAAATTTACCTATTTTCCAAGGGTATACCTGTAAATAAATACAGGTACATTAACGCACATTAAATATCTAATACCCGTTACCAAAAAAGCGTCAAAACCCAAAACAATCACGACAGGACTAGACTATAACTATGGACAGCAGTCCGGATCGCTGGTTAATGGAAGTATTTTGTCTGCACATTGAATATCTGCGATCCAACGGGCGGCAACAAAGGCCCAGGAATGCAATACTGTAAATACCTGCATACGGGGCAGTTCCAGGTACGATCATGTTAAATTGGACTTGTTTGACTGCTAACTTCATTTCGCTTGCTGTTGAGCCCGCTTTATTGGTTCGGTGTGTAGGAACTTCACAATTGTCAAGTTATAGGGCTAAATGTGCGGTAATGCGTAGGGGAAATGATTTTGAATGCCTATTATTTATTTAGTGTGTAAAAAGATGGTGATCGAAAACTAAGGCCATAGTTATGGTGATTCGAAAACTAAGGGCGTTAAAAAAGCGAAAAAAAATTTTATGACGTGTTCCTAATTGCAGTATTTAATAGTTATTATTCCACTTATTTCTTATGTCTTTGAATAAGAGATCTAATATTTTCATATGGGATCATTACCATGATTAATATCCTCTTCCAATAGGAGGGTTTAGGCCTCAGTCCACCTCGCTGGCCTAGTGCGAATAGGCGGACATTGAATTGTTTAGATTTCATTGCGATGTTTTCCTTCACCGCGTTAATTCATTGTAAATACGTAACTTAGAAAAGTCAGAGGTTCCTCGATAGCATGCCTCAACCTCGAATCCATTACTACATTAAGAAAAGTAATAAACTCGTACAAATCACGATGCGAGAAACATAAATATGATACACTAGTAGAAAATTTCATAAGCACATTACACAGACGTTCAGAAATACTGAGTCAAACATACAAGTTATTTATGTTTAAACAGACGCAGAAACTCATTTCTCATTTACGAGACGCCAGACGTATTGTCAAAGGTAACAGAGGAGCTCAAAGTTCGAGGATAATATATCAATGGAGTAGTTAATATCAATCACTAGCAGAATGACAAATGTATGATTCTTCATTATTATGACTGTCTCGTGGTTACAAGTATGGGAGATTTAAATGTGCTAGCTCTAATTCCCGGTTCAGGCAAAGTATTATTGGGAATTCATTGAGAAATTCTTAGTAAGCAATCGGCCTGGATTAGTGTGTGATTTCTGTGAAAATGGGACGAAGATAATTTGCGGAATTTGGGTGCAGAAATGCACCTTCGCAAAATTTACGAGTTATTAAACAAAATTGCGAGTTTTCAATCGTTATTAAACAAAAGCAATTTTACAAATAACAAACAATTATAAACTAGACATAACAAATTAAAATAACACCCTTCGGCTTTTATGGTTGTACCGTCACTGATATAGAGGTGAAACATAAAAATCGATGATTGTAATCATCCGTTGCGGCTGTAATACACCCATGCGACACAAAATCACACTTGCAGTTGACGGACGCCCAGCAAAATGTCCGCTCGACGTATTCTATCCTTTTAATCTGTGATTCCAGCAGATGTACAGGACAGAGTTAATTAAAAAGCTGAGCATTGTTTTTATCCGTACTGTCGTATGACGGGCGCCGATTGTTTTCGCTAATTATTAACCAGACTGCTGTTTGCACACTTAGTCCGGGCAGCGCTATTGTGAGATCCGAAGGGTTAAACATTTCTCGGCTTCGGATTTTTGTTTGTCACGAGGCAATTTAAAATATTGGCAAAAGGCGACTCCGGCACGTCTTTTTCATTAGCTCGCGCTAACATATTATGAGTCGATGTGGATGGCAAGGAAATTAATTACATAAGAGATTTTTTACCTTTGTAATATTCGCCTTTGTCCATCGAAAACTTTTTGGAATATTGGACGTCGTCGAATGACTGGCCGAATGAATCTGCCACACCTTTGTTCTTTACTTAATTTCCCATCCCACAGTGAGTGTTGGATAATATGAAATAATTTAAAAGTGTAATTCCACGGCGTATTCAAGCTTTGTACGGGTTATTTTATGGGAATGAGCGGTGCCATTTTAATTATAATTATTTTTGGAGCCGCGCCGTGTTTTCATTGTAAGAATTCGTGGGAAATTCCAATAGGTACACTGATTACGGGAGAGTATTGCAAATGTTGCGTGAATATTTTTATTGAATGCGACGTGGGGATAAATTATTAATGGCGGTCTTTATAAGCACCGTTGGCGGGTTGGAAATAAGAACCGAATTATTTTGAATGCAAAATTAAACCTTCGCTCCTGAAATGAAATGAAAGGCTTAATTTTAAATGGAGAACATAAATGTCGTGTTCGTCATCGACCCTTATAGGGTCCATTGCCGGGCACGGGCCTCCTCTACCTTAAGGGTTATTGAATAGAACTTTATCCACAAACAAATAACTACTGGTTGTATCATATAAAAATACACATGGAGTTCTGAGCCACATATGTTGTTCTTTGTTCTGTAGTGCGGGAATCGAATCCACGTCTTGTCATTTCGCAAGCTGGTGTCGAGCCGACTGCGCCACGGGGCTGTCAATTACTTTGTATCTTAGTTTTTCAACTCATACAATAAATATAAATTAAATATAAGAACCACGTGACTATTCCAACACAGGAATCCCGAATGTTTGCAATGAAGAGAATTCAGCAGTATTTCTGTACATAATATCTCTCATATTTGCCATAATATAAACGTCACCACACCTCATATCGCACGGATTACAATCTCCAATATGTTTGTCTAGACCAAGTCAGAAAAATATCATCATTTCAGTACACTCACCTTTGATTATAACCAAAATAATATTAAATATCATAATTTTGACAGCCCCGTGGCGCAGTTAGCTAGACACCAGCTTGGGAAACGAGAGGCAGCGGATTCGATCCCTGCATCAAGACATATGTTTGTGTGATAAACAAATATTTGTTTCGGGTCTGGGTGTTTGTGAGACCGAAGTCTCTCGTAGTGTCTGATACCCACGACACAGGACTCGTATGCTAATGTGGGGTCAGAACTGTGTGTGTTACTGTTGGGTGTATTTATTATTTATAATTTTAATCCACCATGTCATTATTATCAATACACGTTACCACTAGGTATGAGCGTTCACTACGACCTTAAGGGGTAGGCCTTACGTTGGTGATTTAAACAGCGAAAGCAATTTAATCAAATTAGAATTTAGTCGTCTTCCAAGAATGTATTTTAATAGCAAAGTAATAGACAGATATTGTTGCAGTAAATTAGTTTCTATTTATGTAGGCTCCGCGCAATTTTGACATTGTTAAATCTCAATGAATAAGACTTGAAAGGAAAGGTCAACATGCCGAGCGTGCCGAACCTACGCTTGCACTATCATATTTTTGACACGACCGCTTCTTAGTAATTCGGGTTGCGTGTAATATCAAGACTTTTAGAAATGTCTGACAGCCAATTATTTATTTTTGTTTTTAATTTTTTGTCATTGATCGTCTGATAGGTGACCGACAAGCGGCGGCACTCGTCCCCATACAGAATACTGTCTATATCCCTTCTAATCTTACTGTTCTGGATTTCAAACAGCAAAGGTGGATGACGGAATGCCATTTAGATATTGATGCGGCCCGTGGAAACAAAACGAAGTCGACGTCTAATTGTAGCGTTGAGCCCGGGGGCATGAGAGGGTGGTCCGACATTTGTATATGTATAACTATGGCTCTGTATATATGGCTCATTGTTTTGGCTACTGGCGCTGAAATAGAAACAGGCTGTCACAATAGTCCTTGCAAATTCAGCTTATGTGACTATTTAGCATCGAGTTTTATCTCCAATTTCCTTTATTAATTGTTTTTGTAAATACTTCTGTAGTTTTCTATTAAAATATTGATAAAAATATTCAGTTAAAAACAGAGTATTATAATGTAAGCTTGACAACTTAAAGGTTGCAATTTCGAATCCCAGGTACGCATGTATTTCTATTCGTAATTATGTGTGTATTTGCAAAGAGTTTTCACGTAGTTTAACGATTTAAAAAGATATCGCAAAGATATCGACACATCTAAAAATGATTAGGAAATTCCTGAGGTATGGTCCGTCAACCCGCATTAGGAAAGAATGGCGGATCAAGGCATAAACTCTAAATAGTAGAAGAGGAGTCGATATATAAGCTTGATGATGATCCACGATATCTGGCATACCATAGAACAAAACCTTCAATTTGAAATTAAGCTAAACAGAGCGTTGATACTCGACTCCTCAATAACTGCAAACTGATATTCAGTTATTCATACTTGCAACATGTCTATCTGCGATTCAGAGTTTAGCTGAGTGAATGGGCGCCTTTGAAACGTTGGAGCAAATATTTGTCAGACCTACAGGTATTTGCTTAGAGCAAACTTTGTCTACAACATGACGGCACAGAGTGTCAGTCATGTTTAAATGTTAGGTGTTTCTGTATATGTATTATCAAATGGCGGAGAGCCGCTGGATGCAGGCCGGGACTTGAAACTTTGGAAGTGTTTGGGGGAGGCCTATGATCAGTGGACGTCTTGATGATGATGATGATTATAATGAAGATGGTGATGATGATGATAATGATAATTCTCGAGCCGAACAAAAACTTTACTGGAGTTTTTCATTAGGAATTTGGAATTTTTACAGCTGCCGTCGTTAAAAGGTCAGAAATATATGTTTACAAATTAGTACTTGATTATGTGGTATATAAAACGCAATTAGTGATACAAACAGATCTACTCCATAGGCAACATAATAGATAACTGATGTAGACATTTTGTATTAGGTATTCATAGGTTGTCCATCTATAAGGTCGCAGTCAAAGATTAATTATGACACTTTTTTTTATTTAATTGCGTGCTATACGCCTAAAGTATTTCAATAAAGTCTATAAAATAAAACATTGCTTTTTTAATTTAAGGAGAACTATTCACAATATTTTTAAAACTATTATTTTGCCATAACGACAGCATCAAGCATAATCCCCCAGTAAAATTTGCGAATCGATCACTATTTATATCAGAGGCGTATTTCCAAAGTGTTTGTGTCCATTTGCCTGCAAAATTCCCATGAGGGGATCGCAACAGCTCTCAATAACAGCCTTTATACAGCGGCCACCGACTTGAGTGCCTCTTTACAATGCCGAACTTCAATAACATTAAGAGACTCGCCATTAAGATCGCTTCGCGCCAAGCGGGTTGGGGCTCGGCTGTCAGCTTTCAAACTATAGTGGTATAAACAAAATAAATAATACACCCAGCAGTCACATACATAGTTGTAACCCACACTAGAATACAATTCCTGTGTCGTGGATATCAGCAACTACGAGAGACAGTTTGCTCTCAAAAACACTCAGACACGAAACAAATATTGTTTGTTTCGTTGCGGAGATCGAAGCAGCGGCCTCTCGTTTCGTAAGCTGGTGTCTAGCAACTGCGCGACGGGGCTGTCAATATTATGGTAATTATCTTCCTTAAAACTCATGAATATAATCTTGAAAAAGTTGGGAGATATAATATATAATTGTTTTTTAACACGTCAGAGGAGCGAGTCGAATTTCACAATGGAAAACACAAGTAAACTGCCCGATCTGTGAACTGAAGACTATGTTTGTTTAATCACTATATGAACCTATACAGGATTTATTTAGACTGTGTTTGGAAACTTAGGTAGGTAATACCTAAGGTGATTACAAACCGAAGTCGCGGCCTACAGTTAGTTTTGGATAAATTACAAAAATACATTAAAGAGACAATCTCGACATGTTTCTCAGAAAATCGGTTCGAGCCAATTAAAACAGTTTTTGTACCGGTCTGTAGATTCATTCAAATGTCAGGGCTCACTTTCAATACAGTAAATATACATGAGCAACTCTTCGAATACAGTTACTTGGAATAAAAATGTAATAAAATTTGTAATAAAATACAAAATAGACAACACGATTCATGAACACCCACTTTTATTGTGTGCACCAGTGGGCGTTTTATTTTGTTATTATTAGCTTTTACCTGCGACTTCGTCTGCGTAGACTTAACATAATAGAATAATGTTACTTAACAGGGGCTCATTTAGTTCCATATCAAAATCAATCTAAATCTAACAAAAAGTTCAGGCGAGAATGCGTAACTCGTACATAATCACTCTCAAATTCACAACATACACCATTACCACGGGAACATTACAATTTTCAACGAAAAATATCCTTTGTTACTTCGATGGGTCCCATCTATTTCCACACCAAAAATCTTTCGAATGTTGGAGGACATTCGCAACAATGACTAAAAACCTTTTCTCTTTATAATAGGTACCTAGTATAGATTCCTTCATCAACCCATATTCGCCCACTGCTGAGCACGGGTCTCCTCTACCATTGAGAGGGTTTAGGCCATAGTCCTAGTATAGATTGCACTCAAAGTTTTGCACGTGGGAAGAAACCTTGTATTCCTACTTCTACGTTCAACAGACCATGTAATTGGCGAACGTAATAATGAATAATTTGCAACCTCTGCGGCTGTTACTAATTGATATTAATTTAAAAAGGTGCACGCTTCATTAGATGTGTGTGTCCCAACGGTAATATTACTGCTCGGACTCTTTGTAAACAGTCAAAGCGAGGGGAGTGATGTTCATCGTTTAATTGGACGCTATACAGACTCGTCATGTTTTTACAATTGATTGATATTCGTATCAATTGAAGCTGCTGTTATTTTCGGAGTTCAGTAGTAAGACTTAATTCAAGCGCTGTAATCGCTTTATAGTTGACTCACGCTTCGATTCCTAATCACTGTGTAATAACACTTGGCTCCTCGTCGGTTGAAGACCGTACTTTAGCAGCTGTCCAAACCGAAGGCCGAACAGGTGATTTGAGTTAGCTCTCAAATTGAAATTTTATTCTGGCTCGCCTGCCAAAATTGCTTGTCGAGTTCGGTGAAGCGGTGAGGCCATTAGAGGGTTGAAAACATTTCTCTTTCTTTGATTTTGTGCATAGCGTGAGTTGTCGTGTTTCATTTTAATTTAGATACTAGCGATCATGGCCAACGAAAATATTATAAGGTTTTAATTATGTTATTTACACAGGTTTTGGAAGTAGAAGGATTGCCTTCTTAGGCCTAAGGAGGTCTATCTAGGTATTAACAATATTTATAGTTGATCGGATTGTCTATAATAAGTAGGTACATTGAATGAGAAAATGTCGAGCAAAATTATATACATATAACACACCGTAGCATAAATCTTAGCCCTAAAGCCGACGACAATAAATATGGAAGCTCAGCGTTGCCAGAGGAGTCTCAAAAATGACAAAAATAACATTCGTGAAGATTTTTGCGCTATTTTCTATAGGAGCGCAATTTTTATCTAAGCGTAAAGGCAAAAGTGCAAAACGAAGATCAAAGGACAGACAGGGATAGGTAAAGTTGCATTCCTAAGCGTCGTTCCTATGCGCCATTTTTTGCGCCATATAAAATTATTAATGCTTGCTCTTCATATTTTGAGTATTGTAGTCCAACATCGTCTAACTTCGAAACGCTGGACAAATTTGAACGTTTCATGAAATATATTTTGGTACTTTTTGTCCAAAGTATAAATTTCGTCGTTAAAAACGGACTTAAAAGGAAATTTTGATTTTTGTTTCTAAGCGTGTGTGCAGTAGGTTATTTTATGCTTCCGTACTTTGGAAGGAAAATATGTTGTTGAAAACATCCTAATGTTTTTTGTAAATTCTTGCATATTTGAATATCATTTTGAGAAATCATTCCGACGGCCTGATTGGCACGTATTTAAACTTATAGATTTCAATAATCAATTTTTAAAAATCTCTACTGAATGAATTTAGAATGAACTCCGATTAACGTTATATGATGACTAGCAATTTTCAATTTGATTGGTATATTGTGTTGTGCTGCTAAATAACCCTTCCACGCTACGTTCTATCCATCTATCTACGATCAATCGTAGATCATAGGCTTAGCAAAAAGAGAACAATAGGCCAAGCAATCACATCCAAAACATGATTCAATATTCGATGAGATTTTTAATACAATTGTCATAGTGCACACACTATCATTGCAACAATGTCGTATCTTCGGCTCCATTCCAAGAATATTCTTGAGCGTGAATGCACTTCTATTTTTAGCGTATTTACAAATTTGGCTTAATCATGAACTATTTATAAAAACTGTTGCACGTTTTGGCAAAGATTTGTTCATCCTACACATTGGTGTCGTGACAAAGATATGATTAACGATTTTAATTTTGGACCGAGTTTGTTTCTCCGCTTGAAAAAGCGATGTTTTTTGTTTCAGTTTTATGAACTAAGCAGTAAGTGCAGATTATGACGTAAGTTATCACTAACCAATAGATTCAATAGTTCAGTAGATTATTTTTACATCTTTTTCGAAGCTTTCTATATGATGTTGAGATATCGCTTTTCGTCATCCACTTAGAAATGAAATAATAAAATGGCGGTTCTAATTACGTTATGCTAGCTACAATAAGTGTAGTGAGGCTAATATAAAAAAAAAAACATTTATAAAACAAATGAAAAAAGTGAACAAACAAATTGGCAGTATTAAATAAAGAGGTAGGCCACTAAAAACTGCAGCTGAAACAATTTTATTCATGGGTACCGATGTCGCGTAAAACCCTCGTACACGCCATAAGAACGGAGTCAATTCACGTCGATTAGCATGCGAGGTACCGTCGATTGGCGTTGTTGGTTTGTTCGAAATAGATAAGCCATCAATTAAAAGTGGGATGCGTTGGCCTTTCATCGTTCATTAATTGAGTGTTTGTCAAGGCCTTGTTCAGTTAGACTGGCTATTGCTTTGTTAGCACTACTTTGCGGTTGAAGATCGTTTTAGTCAACTCTTTTTATTGGGTGTGTCTTCTGGTGCTACTCCTTCAAGGTGTAGTACAGTGTTATTAGTATGATATATGATATGTATTTATACATCAGGATAGATACTATTTGTCATTTGCTTCTACAGAACAAAATGATTTGGATTCACATCAATGTCTTCGGACTTGTTGGTAGGTTCTTGTAGTTAAGGCGATTTTAGTCATATCAATTCCTTGTATTATTTCTTATCAATTTTATGTCAGCTTTTTGAATAATTAGGGGTCATAAAAATAACATTAAAAAAGGATAATGTTATTTTTGTAACGTCAACATAAACAGTAGTGGATTGATTGTTATTGAAATTTCGTAACAAGCATCTCATTAAGTTCTGGTACGTGCCTTGCATTCCTAAATGACAGCTGAAAGGACCTAATTCGGACTTCCCAATGCATACAAATACTATGGACATCGTGTATCATAGCTTTGCGAAAAATCGACATTATTTTTGATATTTAATAAAGGATTAAAGGACTATGAAATTAAATATTTGAAAACGTGAATGCTTTAAGCTACTCCTGTAAAGATCATAGTTGACAATATCGCCGTAACAGGTTTTAGGAACTAAACTTATAACATTTTTCAACTGTATACAAATATTTCAATATTAAAGATCGAACGCAGTTTTGTAATAGGGAAACCTTGGATAAAAATTCGTTAATTTTCTAATATTGCTCTGTTGTCTCATGAAATAAATGGGCGACCTGCGATCGAGAGTTCTGCGTAGGAATCCTTGTTATTGCTTTTTATCAGGACTTATCAGATTCTGGAAATGTGACCGAAAACGGTTATAGGCTTGCTTCCTATCACTGACAAAATGTGTATATTTCTAATATGAGTAAATTCAAGCACAAAAGCGTGTCTGTATTGTTGATATTAAACATTCTAAGTGGCAAAGTATTTTTGAAAATAAGATGCCTTGAGTGGTCAATATCCAGTAGTATTTTCTTACTAAAAAATTAGCCTGAGTCAAAATAGAATCTTTTTTTTTTATTGACTAACATTACAAGCATTACAACCTTAAAATCAGTTCTTATTTCAGCCTCCTTCTGTAGTTGAATTTTAGAAAGCCCAACTCTGAATCTCTTTTTAATTCCTTATTTGTATAATGAGAAAATCCCCGAGGCAGGATTATTTCGATCCCTATCTATGTCATATGAGTTAGTACTGGGTTGCGACTTGCGACCCACTAAAACAGATTTCACCGTTTTTACATTGCGTACCGAAGTCATCTAGGCGATTACAGTCATCCCATCACCAGCATACAGTTTATCCGCCCGAAGAGTTTTATTTCAACAAGTAAAAATGATATCGGGCTTACAATCCGTGCGCCGGTAGAAATTTTAATTTGTGTTGACGCATCAAAGGGGATTTAACGAGTGGTTACGGAGTTTTGTTAATTGAAAGAACACTGTTTGTGTGGAATAAATCGGTGCAGTTTCCAATCCCACGGATCCCTTTGAAAATGATTTTTTTTTGGGTATTTTATTTTTATCTGATATTTGTGCAGTCTATCAAACGGTTGCCAATGCTAGTCGCGATTGCTGTGTTTACTTTGAACAGGATATTCGTTTGGTTAGAAGGCGTTATTGGTGTTTCATTCGAGATCCCGCTTTCAATCTGGCGCAAACTTAAGTTATAATTCCCTTATTCATCTGATGCTTCAGTCGAAAATCCGCTTTTCGCCAAATCCTTTCCGAGCGCTGGCTTAATTACGTATAATATTTACGTATGTGCGCCTGTGTGCGTTATTTATTAATAATTTACTTTGAAGGCATTATCTTATGGTATCTTGACGTATTTGCAGCATATATTATCTTTTAGTCATGTCTTGATATGTCTTGAAATAACATTTTCATAACAAAAAGACTATTATCTCATAGTCTAATAAACTGTCGACCTGATTGATCCGATTTTAATTCCTGGTTTGGGCAAACTGTTAACGGGTTTTCTCAATAAGAAATTTCTTAATTACACCGTGAAGACTTTAATCGGCACGAGAAACATAAATAGACTTGCAGTTTTTTTTACGCGAAGTTTAGGTTCAGAAATCCACCTCTATCAACCTCTTTAGACGCACAAGCTTATATATATATTCTGTAGCCAAAATTTCTAAAAATTTCCATAGCTCTTGGTTATTCGTTTAAGGTTTTCAGAATTCAAATCTTTTCAATTATAAAGATTAAAGTTAACTTAGTGCATGTAGGCACGAGTACAAATTCTCGTCTAGACGTCAATTTTAGAGCATCGCACGCCACCTGCGTATGTTACCGCACGGTATTAGTATAACGGTCGTGTCGCTGTGCGTTGCAGAATCAGGAATTTCGTGTAATGTCTGATTCTATAAACGTTGCTTAAAACAGCCTACACATGCTTCGTTCCAGTAGTGCTTTGAGAAGCCTAAAAGCGTTAAAAAATGTCCAGTTTCGTCTAAATGGCTTTGGTTAAGGATTATTATTCGGTATTTTGTCAGGCAAGCTGGGCTTCTGGGATTCTATTCTATTCTATTCTATTCTATTCTGGAGTTTCGTCGCTAAATAATACTCTGTTCATTGAATGAGTTGATAGAACATGAGACAAACAATGTTAAAGTCGGTTTAAATTTTAAAAAGTTTCGTGTGTTATTTTTATATTCAAATTCCAGTTCTGTATATTAGCAAACAATATTCAGAGTCACGTTTTCGATCCCTTTTTGTTTCGTATTTTTGTACTGTATGTAAAATAATATTACAAATCCTTTTCTTCACGAACATATAACTCTAATGATACCGTAGAGAACGTAATAACTGTAACTCTGTTTGAAACTAGCGCAGTTAGAGCCTTTTTTATTGTGAATTATGAGTTAAATAATTTTCTGTTTGTACTTGTTTTCTTTTAAATTATTTATTTACCTTATTAGATTATTGTTTCATCATCTGCCCATATATAGACGTACTGCTATTGAGCACGGGCCTCGTCTACAATTAAAGGGCTGTAGTCTATCACGCCGGCTAAGTGCGGGCTGGCGGACTACACACTTAAGAAATTCCTAAGTACTTTTAGGTGTGCAAGTTTCATCACTCTGTTTTCCTTCACCGTTAAAGTAAGTGATAATTATTTGTGAATATACACATAAGTTCAAAAAGTCAGAGGTGTGACCAAGGAGTTTGATGCTGTGACCGCCGACATTCTCAACCACGCGCCTAAAACTCAAGGCTACTTTATTCTATCTACATTCTTAAAGCTTTCCAAAACTTATTTTTACAATCTAGAAAAAAAAATTGTGTCTTATGGATAAACCAGAATCAGTATTATTATTGACTGTGGCTAGACGAAACGAACTGAAATAAAATTTAAGCGTTTGAAACTGAGACATTATCGACATTGGCGTATTCCTCATATGTCTGCTACATCTATAACTGTATTTGCGAACGTGGCAGGAACGACATTTCTTGATTTGTTGACTGAACGACGCAGCTCGGCCGGGAATCGTGCTTTCATTTTGATATATTTACAAGCGATGCATAAAAACATCGCATGACAAAAAACATAGTTCTTTAAACTAATCGGTCAATCAGAATGTTTTTTTGAAATGCTCGTACAAAAAGTTTTTCTCTTAGACTTAAAAGCAGAATTGCGGTAGACCGTCGCTTGTATTAGCATGTAACAGGATATATACCTACGTATAAAGAAAAATATATGTATATGTACTTAAACATACAGGCTGTATTCAGACCGCTACACCTGCCTTAGTTTCCGATCACGGTCTTTATAAACCCCGTACATATCAACCTGTTGAAAAGTGGCTTAAGAGCGTTGTGTACACTGCTTTTAAAGTTCCACCGAATAGAAAGTAAACCTGTTGCAGCTTGTCAAGCAAAACAGATTTCCTGTTTCTGTTAAATTAACTCAGAATAAAATATATTTTCCCGAACCTGTAGACTTCAGGACTTTCAATAACTGTATAGTTACTAAAGTTGTCTTTTCAATTTAAACATTTATAAGGATAAATAACGAATCAAACTGCAAGACATTTTAGTTGAGAATTCTTAACGATATCCATGAGTGTTTTTTAAAAGACATTCCATGTCACATTTTCAATGTCACAAGTGAAATTATACGGTACATTACATTCGAAGAAGTTAACACGAGTTGACAATTTTCAAACTTAAATTTATTTAATGTATTTTCTGCAAACATTCCCAGGTATATGCACTTTTTATATCTCAGACAGTTTTCACAAAATTTCGAATTACAGAATGAATTTTTGTTAAAGTAAATAAGCTAAGTTGCTTTCACCGGCTGAAGAGTACAGATTAACGTCCTTAAAAGCTAGTTAATAACTCACAGTTCATGCATGTTTTGTCTTGCTCTACTGAATTACCTCTCGCGCGAGAGTAAGCGAGACAAACCGTTTAAATTGTCCATAATTTAATGAATGTTTCTAAGTAGTATTGTTTGTTATATGTTTGTCAATTAAGTATGTATATGTACTTATTTATATTGTATTTAATAGGACATTTTGTTGATTTCGATTTTTGGTTTTTAATCCACTTTACTATTAATCGTCTTATTTTCGATCATCGTGTTTTTCACCTTGTATATATTTTCTCGAAGACGATGATACATTCAAACCACTTTTTTGGCAACAACTACCGATATCGCTTCTATACCACAAGCAAACAAACATTAAAATCAATTCTAAATTCTAATTACTAATATTAATCAGCACAAACGGATAATACAAAGGATAAAGCGATTTAGATTTTCAATTTCATAGTTTCGGTCAATCTGGCTCGTTATTACTAAATGTCTGCAAATACAACCGCTGTCAAATGTTTTAATATGTCCCTTGTTGAATAGGTTTTGATTATGGCGAAATTACTCTGTCGCATTATTTGCCCTTTGACATAGGACTAGTGATGGAAGAATGTAATCGACTGATACAATCGATAGTCAATTTTTGATATCGATAACGATTTTTGAGGGCTGTATGTTTCTTGTGTAACATTTATTTATATGTGTACAAGCGGTTTTCACTTATCTACAGCTTTTACGGAGAATTGTTAATTATTGAGATATCTTATGACATTTTGTTATAACGTCAAATATTGTTTGAATTTGAACGAACGTCGCCCTGATTCAAATCTGTGAATGCCGAAACGGTTCCTAAAAATAAATTAAAATGTAACTCATTTGATAAATTACACAAATCTGCATCCCTGAAGAGATAAATACGTTGGCTAATTGTTTCAAATTCTAACTCACTTATAGCCTTTTAAAGTACCTTACAAGATTCTAAGTTACAAACTTGTTTTAGAAGAAAAAAAAACCTTGCCCAAATCGGGAATCGAACCAAGGGCCGCACTTTGCCGCATGGCCACAAGGCAGGGGCTAAACAAAAAGCTAATTATTAGCCGGGCTATGCATGACGCCCCTCACCGTACGTCGCTATTTATCAAATAACCTACACTGGTATAATTAAAATGACTGCCATAGCACGCATTTCCAATATCTGCCCATCATTAATTAATGTATAGATTTCAGAATAATTTTCTGTAATATTCGTCGAGGTGGTTTAAATAGGAAGTCTTTACAAATATTAATTTTATATTTGTAATAATTTAGTTGAACTGAATTTATTTTGAAGTTTAGTGGGATTATAAATATGAAAAGTAACGAGTTTACTTTTAGATACATCAAAACAAACAATTCGTATAGCAATATTGCTATACAAAAGCTTTATCGCTGTTATCTCCAGAATTGCTATTCTCAGTCAAAGTTTTTAAGGAGATCCGTCTGAAGGTTCATTAATATAAAAAAAATACTCTAAATATAGGTATTTATGTACCTCTTTCCTCTGAACCATCCCAAGGTTCAATCAATATATATATTAAGTAAGGTATAAGGGTAAATAAATACGGTACTCACATCTTCGGAGAATTCGTCTTCCAACGCGGAGGACAGGGGCCTGCCCCTCTGAGCGCGGGCACCTCTGAAGTCGAAAAGGTCGTCAGTAGACGGCGATTCGATGTCGTCAAGGGCATTCTTGATTCGGTTCTCGACGTCGCTTCGGATTCTCTCACGTTCCGGCTCGGGAGCGACGGGCACTTTGCCGTCCAACCGGTCCAGCACGGGCCGGTAGTAGCTCTCGCCTTTGTTGTAGTTGCAATCGTAGACGCGGGTGCGCCGTGTTCGACCTACGCGGCTCATTGTGCTTGTCCTGTGGAGTAAACGAAGTTGTTCAGTTGCATAATAGCTTTAAAAAATCACAGTGTTATCTTTTTTGTGTCCCTTTTTAGGAAGAAGTTATGGGGTGCTGCTTCGTGGTGTAATACACATCAAATTTTTGCCACTAAATGCTGAATAAACCACGCAATTATTAAAAATTCCAAACCTACCGATCAGAGAACTATCAGCGTTGATATTTGGAGTATATTTGACGAATTTAGAACCGACGCGTCTTTATAAAGCTCGTGTTGTGATTTTGTTTATTTATATTACGATGATAGTATAAAGGAGCGGGCGGCAAGTGATGACACATTGGGAATGACGTGAATTTCACGTAAGTGGACCGATCAGCCCACGAGATGGAAGAAAAATATATACGCCGCTAAAAATAGCCAGCCTTCGTCAATGCATCGGTGGCCTACTAAACAATGATGAAATTGGGACGGCAGTAACTTATTCACTGGCAGATGATGCTGGGATATTCAGCGTATTCAAACCGAGATCGAAAACTGAGGTAAGTAATAGCTAGAACGATTACGAACCTATTGGAATTTAAAAAAATCTCTACAAAAAATAGTTTTCGTATGTTTTCTTAACTACCAATGTACATTTAATACCTACGGTTGTATGGAAAACGACATAATTTTTATTTTTTGTCGGGATTTTTTTAACGCCAATGGATTTGTGATGGCCTCGAGGCTTAGGCGCGCGGTCGCGGGTTCAAACCCCAGGCACACACCTCTGACTTTTCGAAAGTTATGTGTGTATTCAAATTGAATTATCACTTGCTTTAACGGTGAAGGAAAACATCGTGATAAAACCTGCACACCTAAAAGTTCTTAGGAATTACTTAGGTGTGTAGTCCGCCAACCCGCACTAGGCCAGCGTGGTGGACTATGGCCTAAACCCTCTCAATGGTAGATGAGACCCGTGCTCAGCAGTGAGCGTATATGGGTTGATGAAGAAGGATTTGTGATCGCCATAGCTATTACCTGCGTTAGTTTCCGATCACGGTCTATATACAGTAACTGGAATATCAGAGTTATTGCAAACATCGCGTACAAAACTGTGCTCTGTCCCTGTGAAAGTCATTGGAAGAAGCCTATAGTCAGCAGTCTCTTATGACTGATAGATAGGTAGAAACTGCTCGATAAAAGCGTTCTTTGTAGGTACAGAAAACATAATGGTAATTTTTTTCTTGAGAAAGATGTCCGATGTAAAATGAATGCTTAATATCTTCGCTTACTCTAAAAACATTGGAAATTCGTTAAGGTGTAATACAAAGTTGAAAAAAATTCATTACTCCTTGGACCTAATAAAGTCCATACCGACGTAATCCTAGGCAAAAGTTATTTGTAATTAAGAACGCCTTTGTACCTAACACATTCTAGCAACGCGAAGTTTCTAAAAATTCCACAGTTTTTCGATTCGATAGCTATTGTTAATCATTTAACTTAAGATTAAAGTCATTCAGACAAAAGAACCAGTAGGGGGAACTGAATAGTTTTTATTTTTTTATTTTATTTTTTCGTATTTGAAACCATTACTATTCTTGCAAATAATTACCGATTTTTCTGAATATAACGTAATAGAATTTACCATATTTACCTAATTTTAAAACTATTTTACTTCACTTTGTGCTGGTTCAGCTATTTCTAGTAGTCGTTATTATTCTTCGGTTACTTTTAGAGTAAAATATGTAATAGATATATTTAAAAACTTCTTATTTTATTCTATGGTCATTAAAATTATATCTGTCAATTTTTACTAACATCGGTAATGAAGAAGAAAATATTTGTTCTAAATTCAATTCAATTAGTAGGTATCGGATACCTTAATAATTTTGCAAGCAAGACTTCAGACTGAATATTCAATGGCAGACAAACACAAACCCAGATGTATAGGAGTTTGAGACGTCACGAAATTGGTTTTGAATATTCCTGCTTTGATCCATGGGGTGTAGACGGGGTCCTCTCCTTATTGTCGATACCGTCGGTAGGAGCCAGCGACGCGAAATCTTCGCTTCACTTATGCACTGTATTTTATCGATAAGTGGAAATAACTCTGGCATTTCGAGACTGTATCTGGCATTTCGTAAGAGACGGTAACTTCCGCACCACGGTACAGAAGTTTAAATATCATTTGATTTGTTATTAAATGTATAACTGCTATAACCGTAATTGTTGTCATAAACGACTTTAATCGCCCAATTTCTGACAAATTTCGACTTGTAGATAGTTCGACCTATGCATCGAATAAAGTTATATGTGCTTTTGCACAACTTCTCTTTCTCAGCGATTTAAACTTAATTGGGCACAAAATTGTCAGTAAATTTTTATGTTCTTCAAACAACAACAAAATTTATGATCATTATTACTTTACTAGTGCAATATATAAACGATTTTAACTCTATTATAGACATAAAAAGTACTTTGGTGTTATAGTCATAAGTAACCTTATTCGATGCATAGGTCGAGTTAGTAGGTACTCTGTAGAGATGCTGTCATTGATCTGATGAAAAGTTTCATATCTTTTCTTTGAGACGGGAATCGATCCCAAGGACTCTCGATTATACGTCGCAGGACCAAAGAAAAACTAAATGTAACCGCTATATTAAATTTACACTAACAAGCATTGCGAACTAACGGATACCCTTCAATTTGGATATACGAATTTGAAACAAAAATATTTAGATGACATTACAAGCATAAATTTATTATTAAACTATTACAAAATACCCAAAGGTAGAACTAATTACTATGTCCGCGCGAACGTGCAAAGTCATTGGTGACGCCTCGTCATTTACTAGTGACATTCAATATTTATTTAAAGACGCCCTTAATATCTAAAGACATCGGGATAATCACCTCCCACCTTCGTCAAAAGTGAAAGTAGGTGGTGCAGTTCATTCGGAGCGATTTTACGAGGGTCCTAAACTGAAGGCTCAAATTTCGCGTCTAACTAATTTCAGGCACGAGAGCTATTGAGTAAATACAGACGCTGTTTTTTTTATATCTTCAGCCCATTTACGGCCCACTGCAGAGCACGAGCCTCCTCTACCATTGATAGGCCTTAGTCCACTTGGCATAGTGCGGGTTGGCAGACCACAGACCTAAGAAAACTCTAATTTTTATAACGCTCCTTGCTGTTTTCCTAAGGTGAATACACTTATTCAGGCGCGCGAAATTGAATGATTTTCAATACGGATATTTAGTTTTATCTGCAACGCCTCCGATAAATTGGAGATGGATTTTTTATTTATTCCATAGTATATGCCGATTTTAATGTATATGGCTTTGTGTTTATGTGACATTATGAATAGTAGTAATTGAGAATAGTAGTAATAGTTGAATTGAGAATAACAAATGGATTAAAACAACTGTTTACTTTGAAAAACATAGGTAAATAATGATAAAGTTAGTCCTAAGTTCATATGAAAATTGTAAATGTAATTAAATGCAGCAATATGTGTCTTTAAGAACAAATCGGCGACATGTAGGTAACTTTTTGACTTTGATTTGTTCACTATTAATTTTGTTTAGACATTCTTTACTTTTTCTATTCATGTAGCTGTCAAAGTAAAGACATATTTTCGATTTTAATGTAACATGTACTAATAAATATAATGAAGCTCAATAAAATTATTTCCATCGCCTTAATTAATAATAGATATGCAGATAATATATTCAAAATATTAAATGCAGCCCGAAATATTTTCTGACCAATACAATTCTCATCTTCTATACCGCGTACAAGCAGTAATTTACATTAAACTCAATATCACTGAAATTATTATGCCCTCCGGCATCTGCGTGTTGACATTTGATCCGAATGTCATAATAGTGCGCCCGGTATTTCAATAACGACTGGCAATCAAAAGCCTTCCGCGAAATTTCAATTCACAGCAAAATTAAATATTATTTTTCTGAACAGAACTGTTTTTTCAATAAAATAAACTGCGCAATATTATTTTATAAATTGGAAAAAGAGGATACACACATGCTTATTGTACGTATCGTATGTACGAGGTCAACCTAGTAAGGAAGGCAGAGATTGTAGAGAATACACTACTTTTTTTTTTTTTTTTTTTTATTACACGAGGAAATCCCTTTACGGATCGTCCCCGAGCATGAGACTCGGAGGTATGTCGGACTCACCGTTCTAATACACTACTATTCTGACAAACATATCTTTCCTGCCTCTTCTAAAATCACACATCTTATCATAATATATAGTTTAAATGATTGTGTGTTTCAACAAAAGAAGTCTCCTCAGGCAGTCCTTTCCTGAACTTTCATCTAAATTGCATGCATATGAATAAGAAACCACATCTGTATGCATATCTATTTTAATTTGAGGCACCTCAGAATCTTTACCAAATTATGCTACATCACCCTATATTTAGTTCTGTCTAAAAACTACGACGTTATTATTTTTTAAACGTACAATTTAAAATTATTTCACTTCAATATCGACCTCACTATACTCGATGAGTGTCCATAGTAAAAGAATAATAAAATCAAAACTGTTTTTAATAACGTACGAAATACAAATACTATTAAAAAAATAGTCCCGGCTTATTTACCGAATACGAGCAAATTAAACAAGTCTGAACGTTTGGAACGATCAAAAACTCATTTTTGTAAATCGAAACTTTATTAAATTGGTCATAACGTGGATTTATTTATTCAGTGTGGGAATGTAGTGTAAATCCTACCAGAGCGCAGGTGAATCGCCTGGGGGTTCGCAAATAGCTCTACGGGCCTGTGGTGCACGAAATTTTGCCCGAGGCGACACCCGTGTCATCAAACAAACTGCATATTTTTAGATGTTGCTTACCAATCGCTAGTATCGTTGGTTCTGCTGTAAGTTGGGAGGCAATTACCGGGTCAGGAATATGATTGTGTTAACGAATCTCGTAATATTAGTACCGGTGGCGGTACATCCATAGAAGCCAAAAACGTTACACGTATGTACATGCAGTGATGGCCTCGAGGTTTGGGCGCGCGGTCGAGAATGTCGGCGGTCGCGGCTTCGAACCCCAGGCACACACCTCTGACTTTTCGAAGTAATGTGTGTATTCACATTGAATTATCACTTGCTTTAACGGTGAAGGAAAACATCGTGATAAAACCTTCACATCTAAGAGTTCTTAGGAATTTCTTAGGTAGTCCGCCAACCCGCACTAGGCCAGCGTGGCGGACTATGGCCTAAACCCTCTCAATGGTAGAGGAGACCCGTGCTCAGCAGTGGGCGAATATGGGTTGATGAAGAAGTATGTACATGTAATGTCTTGATTACAATTGTTGATTGTAGGGACATTATATTTGCTTTTATAAAGTTTTAAAGCTTAAAGATGATTATTTAGAAGTTTTTGAGGATAACTTTCTTTGGAAGTACCCTCACTGATGAATACGAAGAATAGCGTAGCTTATAGGACCGCACAAGTCGTTAAATGCTTATTTGTGATGAATGCGATGAAGTGTCCGAGAAATGTCAATCCTGTCGTTACGTATGACCCAAATATTTCTTTAATGTCTGGGTGTTTCTCAGACAGAATTGTCTCGCGTATTTATACCATCACAAAAGACTTCGTAGTGGGGCGATCAGTACTAAGAATTTGACTGTGTAATCAAATTATTTGGGTATATTTATAAAAACTGGGTATTCCAGAATTATTAGTCATCATACTGCAATATTGGAATAGGACGGTATGACACATATTGATCTAGAAATGGTCCAGAAATCAGTACCTAGCGGTACTTCCACAGAAGGGCAAATAATTTGTAAGGCAAACTGAAGTTATGGGCTTCTACGGAAGCGCAGACACTAATTATATTACAAAAGACATTATAACTTCATTATTTCATTAGAGCTACCTAGAGAACTAGCAGAAGACCGGGATGGTTGGCGTTTTCTTGGGAGGCCTACGTTCAGCAGTGGACGGCGATAGGCTGATGAGAGAGAGAACTAGTTAAATAATGATTTAAAGCTTAAAATTAAAAATGTTATAAGTCGAACTATACTATTGGGCTTCTATGGAAGTACCGCCACTGTCAGAAAAACTTAAAGGATATAATTGTGAAGAAAAGTATGTATTTCAACGAAATACTATTATTGAGAAAGAATTAACGAGTGTTGAAATAATTACATCGATGTGTAGAACAACGACACCGGATTTTTGGAATCGGTGCCAAACCATTTTTACTATTGTGTTATTTTTATTATTTCGTGCGTTTGAATTTCGTTTGAAGACCGATGACCCGCTTTACTTTGCAACCGTCTACATTTTTTATCATTACTAAAAGCTAATACTAATAACGTTTATCGGCGGAACAGTCTTCGGATTTATTTTAGTGTGAGCACTTTTCTTCGCATATGTGGTGTATTTAAACAAACTATTTAAGTTCCATAAGGAGAATCTTGATATTCTTGTCTGTTTATCTCACTACTCAAATTTAGCGTTTAATTACTTCATCATCATTATCAACCTTTATGTCCCACTGTTGGGCCCGGGCCTCCTCTAGCATTGAAAGGATTTAGACCTTAGCTCGCCACTTTGGCCTAGTTCTGGTTGGCACACCTAAGAAATCCCTAATAACTGAATAAAACCTGCATCCCTTTACAACTTACTGTTAAGAATATTAATACCTCGTGTAGCCCGGTCTCACTTGGGAGTGACGACATAATTCTTAACTTGCAGTCTCTGGATATTGTAACGGTATCAAGATAACTTCTGTTAGTTCCTGGTAATGACCGAGAATGTTTAATTGTCACCTTGAGAGCGTCGCATAAGTCCGTGTTTGAATTGAACGGGGAGAGTTCCAGTTAATTGGAGCCTGTGATGCATCTAGCTTTTATGAGTTGTGTTAGAGTTTAATTAATCAGTCCCCAGCCATTGCTTCGTCTGTTTGTGAAGTATTAGGAGTAGAAAGAACTAAGCTTAGTAAAAATATCTATGGGTTTCGTAAATCTTGTTTTCGTTTTACAGAAAGCTTACAGTTTTGTAAAGGAAATTCAATCTATTAAGATTGTGGTAGCGTATATTTTAGAACTGACTTCGAATAATACAGATAGCAAATTATATGTATGTAATCCTTTTTACGGTAATCGTGGGAGCAATATAAAATCAACTAATTAAAAAAATACCGAATTGACTAACTCGTAGTCTAGAAGATCAAATATATCACGTAATGATCTGTAGCGTTTGTTTTCAAGGATTAATATGCTTATTTTTCTTCATAAGAATCTGTACAAATAAAAAGGCTTAAACAATGTCGCAGAATCTTAGTAGCTTTTACATTACTGGCTAAAGAGTTCGTTCATAATTGATAATTTGTTACAACCTAAAATTTTAACATAGCGATATCATCACATGAACATTATCTTCTTTCTAATTCTATTTGAGATGGGCATAGTATGTCTTATCTTTTCAAATATTCCCGTGAGCTCTTTTGTTCTCGGTCACCCCTTGTTACTCCTTCTTTCATACCTTCCCTCATATTCTCGCTTCATTTCTTCATTCGCCTTCTCTGCTTGTCCATCCTTCAACTCTCACATTATTGTCATACGCAAATGTGTTTTATCGTTTCTCATAATGTGCACATACCTAGACATACGTTTTCCTTTCAGATTGTCTATCATCCCGAGTAGAAATCAAATAAGGCACAACCAGATCATGTATCGGGTCCTGATCAGGATAGAATAAGGCATGCCCGATCCGGCAAGCCCGATCAGGACCCGATCGGGACCTGATCAGGATAGCCTTATTTTAAATGTTTTAAAGTATTGTAAGGCAAGCCCGATCAGGACCAGATCGGGACCTGATCAGGATAGCCTTATTTTAAATGTTTTCAAGTATTGTAAGGCAAGCCCGATCAGGACCAGATCGGGACCTGATCAGGATAGCATTATTTTAAATGTTTTCAAGTATTGTACGGCAAGCCCGATCAGGACCAGATCGGGACCTGATCAGGATAGCCTTATGTTAAATGTTTTCAAGTATTGTAAGGCAAGCCCGATCAGGACCAGATCGGGACCTGATCAGGATAGCCTTATGTTAAATGTTATCAAATATTGTAAGGCAAGCCCGATCAGGACCAAATCGGGATAGCCTTATGTTAAATGTTGTCAAGTATTGTACGACAAGCCCGATCAGGACCAGATCGGGACCTGATCAGGATAGCCTTATGTTAAATGTTTTCAAGTATTGTACGGCCAGCCCGATCAGGATCAGATCGGGACCAGATCAGGATAGCCTTATGTTAAATGTTTTCAAGTATTGTACGGCCAGCCCGATCAGGACCAGATCGGGACCTGATCAGGATAGCCTTATGTTAAATGTTTTCAAGTATTGTACGGCCAGCCCGATCAGGATCAGATCGGGACCAGATCAGGATAGCCTTATGTTAAATGTTTTCAAGTATTGTACGGCCAGCCCGATCAGGACCAGATCGGGACCTGATCAGGATAGCCTTATGTTAAATGTTATCAAATATTGTAAGGCAAGCCCGATCAGGACCAGATCGGGACCTGATCAGGATAGCCTTTTGTTAAATGTTATCAAATATTGTAAGGCAAGCCCGATCAGGACCAGATCGGGACCTGATCAGGATAGCCTTATGTTAAATGTTTTCAAGTATTGTAAGGCAAGCCCGATCAGGACCAGATCGGGACCTGATCAGGATAGCCTTATGTTAAATGTTATCAAATATTGTAAGGCAAGCCCGATCAGGACCAGATCGGGACCTGATCAGGATAGCCTTATGTTAAATGTTATCAAATATTGTAAGGCAAGCCCGATCAGGACCAGATCGGGACCTGATCAGAATAGCCTTATGTTAAATGTTTTCAAGTATTGTAAGGCAAGCCCGATCAGGACCAGATCGGGACCAGATCAGGATAGCCTTATGTTAAATGTTATCAAATATTGTAAGGTATATTGGATCAGGACCAGATCGGGACCAGGTAAGGATAGCCTTATGTTAAATGTTATCAAGTATTGTAAGGTATATTGGATCAGGACCAGATCGGGACCAGATCAGGATAGCCTTATGTTAAATGTTTTCAAGTATTGTAAGGCATACTGCATTAGGCCAAGGTCTGGATCAAATAGGGCTAGCCTGGTATTAAAAAATATTCAGTATGATAAGACATGTAGTATCAAGCCCAGATACCGTTATCCTAATTGTCAAAGCAAGAAAAGATGCTTTTAGACATATATTCCAGAAATACAATTCAAAACTTATTATTGTTTTGGACGTGAACGGTGAAACTCAACTCATGACGTGTATCATATCATGATTGCCATATTTATGTCACGGTGTAAATTTTATTTGCATCAGATCAGGTTATACTGGTAATTTATTTTACCAAAATCTTTTACCATAAATTTTGCTTGTCAATAACGAATTTCTACAACGTTACAAATTCACAAACATTATCTCTTTATAATATTAGTATAGATTTGATAACGCATGAAAAGTATTTTATTTGTTATGGCAACATTAGGTACTTGATAAACCGACAGGCGACAACAGGAAGTGTAGGAATTAGGTGCATAAATAGAAAGTTACTTATTATCGTATTTATTTTTTTCCAGAAAATGTTAGGTAAAATAATACGTGATAAAACCATTATAATTAAAAACAAGTATTGCGGATGTTACTAACTTGGTGCGCAACTTAAAATAATGCAATACCGCTTTTGGGCATTTCCCGCCTTTTACTACAAACGGCAATTCTACATACAGTTTATAGAACACGGGAGTTAATTTTTATTTTATGTCAAGAAGACGGTATCAGTGGATTGAATTGATTGAATATGCCGATTGGTATATTAATGTAAAGATTAAATAAGTTCATTACAAAAACTAAATCGCCTTAACAGTAGTTACAGAATAATTAATATATTGTGTGTTTACCAAAACAAAGTGTATCAAGGACTATAAACTTATATCTAGACATTTACTAAGTGTGTATTGTGTATAAAATACTAAATTGTGGAGTAAACTACTTAAGTAGATAAAAATTTACATGTTGTGTGTAAAGTTTCGTTATTAAATTGAATTACCTAAAACATTCAAGGATAGTAAAAAAGTATTTAAAAATACATTACAATTCTTTGCTATTTTTCATTATAAATTTATATTTCAATAATCCGTATTTTTTTTCAGATGACATTATAGTTTTATTTGTAAATGATTTATCCAATGAAGTAATTGATATAGTATCAAGTTCTTGGTTAGATCATTACATGGAATATAGTGGTACTGGATGTAAATATTATATGCCTGCATCATTGTTAAAAAGTACTAAGTATTGTAAATTATTACAAACAATAGTGAAACATTGTGAAGAGCCTGATCCGACAAGACCAACATTTCATGTTCAAATATGTGGCACAGCAGGTAATTTATTGTTATTTGAATTATAGATTTATGAGAATTGATATTGTGAAAACAATAAAACAGTAATTAATTTATACAATTAATGTTATCAGAAACTATGAAAGAGGCAGAGGAAAAATTAATAAGATTGGAAAAATAACCCTATGCTTTCTCTACTGATAATGAGCAGTCCACTAAAGCAAAAGCAGCTGCTGTTGAAAAAACTTTCAAAATAAAAGCATTATCAAAGAATCAATTAAAAATAGATAAAATATTCAGCCAAACAGCTTTGGAGTTAACCGATAAACCCACTGAAATTTGAGGTAATATCTCTTATTTAAAATGTAAATATTGTTGATTAATTTCTTATATTTTTTTACTAATGATTTTTTTTAACAAAGCATATTAACTGACATATTTTTATTATTGTTAATTTTGATACAAATAATTAAGTTATACTACTGTTGTTTTACTTCTAATAATAATAGTACATTATCAATAATTGCTGATAATCTATTTAGCATCTTTATAGTAATAAATCCAAAACAGAAACTGAAATGACTATATTAGCAGCTAGATCATCAACAAAAAATACTGTATCCAATGGTAAAAAACAAATTAATCATTACAATACCTATCTAATAATTATTAGTAACCAAGGTCATAATATGGATTCTATTCTGAAATTGTGGAGTGTTGTAATTGTTATAATATTTATATTTACATCAGTGTTGGAATTTTGATATTTTAATAAATGTATAATCAGTGTAAAAATTTGTATTAATATATATTTTATTTTTAACAGATTCTTTGCTTGAATGTTTCAGGCATAATTATAACAGTCTATCAAAACAATTAGGGAATTTAAAAGGTCAAATTGTAAGCATATCTGCTGTTGTTGCCCAAATCCTGTCTGAAATTAAAAAGAATAACAGTACTCAACTGTTAGATTCCAGTCGAATAGATACTGAAGGATCAACAGATGTGGCTCAAAAATTAGAATTTCCACTATCAACAATGGAAAACTTTGATAAATTCAATGAAAAGTTGAAAGACAATAAAAAAATGTGAGTTTCTAAAAAACTATACTCTTATATATAAATATATGAAAGAACTAATATTTGCTCTATCTGACCATATTATTGAAATTGTCATATTTAAAAAAATGCTTCTCATTATAAATAATAATAAATTTGCTTTTCCAGAATAAACTTATATACTTTTCCATTGATGGAAAACACTATTACCCATAATATGGACAATATTATTCATTTTTTACATTTCAAGAGATATGGCCATGTCATATGTAGCTGCAACTCCAAAAAAAGTTTTAAAAGATACAACTTTTTTCACTTTGGTAAAAAGTATGTTAATCATTATATAGTGCAGGATACTTTCATTGATACCAAATTAATTATTTCTTAATTGTATGTTATTACTTTATAAATATTAATATTTTTTATTATTATTACTTATTAAATTACAACATAATTGAATCAAATTTTGTATTTCAGCTGCAATGAGACAGAAATTTCTAAATAAGCGAGATATTCCTGACAGTAAATTACAGCAAGCATTGTCGTCAATATTAAATAAAGCTAACGATTGGGATGGTTACTGCTTAAAAAGCCTTTTTAAGAAGGTCAATAAAAGACACTAACAGCTTTTATTTCAATTCCTTGTATTTTTTTTTTATTGTTTAAATATGTTTTACCATACAAAAAATAAATAAATTCATTAATATTGAGTTGTTAATTATTATTATTTATTATAATATTCAATATTTATAAAATCATTGATAATTAAATAAATAACGAATTGATAAAAAATAAATAAAATGTTAAGTAACATATTTATAATAACAATTCATATTTTTTTAACAAACAATTTTTTCATGACTATAATATTATATTCATGTTTTTTAAAAGGACCGGACTGGGCATACTCAATTTGGATCAGGCAAGGTATTACATGATACAGATGATTGATTGGGACCCGATCAGGCATTCCTAGTTTGGACCCGATCAGGCATTCCTAGTCTGGACCCGATCAGCCATTCCTAGTCTGGACCCGATCAGGCATGCCCGATCTGGACCCGATCAGGCATTCCTGATCGGGTCCAGACCAATGTTCTGCGTTACATGCCCGATCTGGACCCGATCAGGCATGCCCGATCTGGACCCGATCAGGCATGCCCGATCTGGACCCGATCAGGCTTGCCCGATCTGGACCCGATCAGGCATGCCCGATCTGGACCCGATCAGGCATGCCCGATCTGGACCCGATCAGGCATGCCTGATCGGGTCCAGACCAATGTTCTGCGTTACATGCCTTATCTGGACCCGATCAGGCATTCCTGATCGGGTCCAGATCAGGAACACGAAAAAATTTCTACTCGGGATAGGAGCCACTTTCAAACTTTTTAACAAAGAAATTAGAATCAATACCAGAAAAATGAAAGATTAGTATCTTAGAGTCTAGTAAGAATCGTCAACTATTGCCTGTGCTTTTTATTATTGCGTATTAAATTAAGGTATGACATTATTACAATAAAATGAATGTTTCATTTGGGGGGATTTGAAACTGATTTGAAAGGTGGCGGGAAACGGATGGATGAGGGCTGCTCGAGACCGGGATAGTTGGCGCTTTCTTGGGGAGGCCTACGTTCAGCAGTGGACGGCGATAGGCTGATTGATTGATTGATTGAATCTTTTATGCATTAATAGCGCAGTTGGCTTGCTTGCGAAATGACTTGGAATGGTTCTGGGGATAAAATATATCTGTGTGATCCACAAATATTTTATTTGGATTTGAGTGCTTGTGAGACCTGAAAGTTACTCATACCCACGACACTTGTATCCTAGGTGGATTCAGAATTTTGTGTGTGATTGTGTGTATTATTATTAAACACAAGTGACTATTGACATTCAATTATAACGATCATATCAATTCTTCCACTAGGTTTGTGCGTATTACAATCAATGTAAATTACAAATAATTGTCTTGGGAATGGGAATCACGGCGTCTCAATTTAGTTAGTCTTCATCCAATTGCGCAGAGAAGATTAGCAATTGAATTGTGATAGTTTGAAATGTACAATCGTTTCTTAATATTCCCAGGATTTTTGAATGCATACACAATGTTTTATGACTTAATCGCGAATTTGTTGTTGGTTAAAAATAGGCATACTGATGTCCCAAAAGAATGAATTAAAAAATTGTTACAAATTATGAGCAATCATTTGGTACATAATAGATGACTAGTATTTGAAATGATATAAATGGATAGACAAAGGTAGTTCCACTGTACGTTTCAAGAACTTTCTTTGTAAGTCCCATGTAAGGTCCTGTTCGAGCACACTACCCGTGATTTGAACTATGCTAGTACCCAATTAGTCTCAGTATACTAGGTATCGTCAATCATACATTACAGTCATACGGGTACATTTAAGTTTGAAATAAAATAACGCATCCATAAATACATGACAATAATTTCTCTAAAAGATAATATTGGACTGAATTCTCTAAACGGCTTTTACATGGAATTTTGGCTGACTTTTGCTCAAATTGAAACTCGTAACAAAATATTCATTTTACTGTATTTAGTGACTAGCTGCGATTAGTAATCATAGTTGGGAGTGATATTAAGATAAATATGAATTTCCTATATAGGTAGTATTAAGTGATTAGATTGCCTTTTCATATATTCTCTTTTTCATCTCGAGGATGAGACAATATAATAATATATACAGAAATAATTAAAGTTAGTACAGTATTACTGTACTTGGTTTAGAGTACCGCTTATAAGTAAGATTTAAATTTATAGGAAACATATTATTTAAATCTTGAAATAAAAATTAAAGCATTATAATATCAAATAATTAAAATATAAAATATAAAGTCAGTGATAAATGCGAATTACATTTTTAAATTTAATACATTTTTTTTTCATTTCGTTTCTAAGGAATGCAATAAAAATTCCATTAATGAATTAATCGAACTCGCTCATTTTTTTCGAACACAAATCAAGTAAAATTAAAAATATTTTTCTTACACACACGTTTCTTATTACCCAAGTAATTTAGAGGCGTCGTATATGGAATGTTCGTAAGAATTTATTAAACTGAAACACTCAAATAGCTGTTTAGTTCTACAACAATGCGATATTTAATTGTCTTTTATTCATTTAAAGTTTTTTCAGTACGCACATAGCATTCTATTATACAACACACGAACATCAAGTTTTTCAGAGTTCGAAATTCGGAGATTAGTTTTTGTCATTTGCTTAAACTTTCATCTAGTAACCAAATCACCAGGTGATTTCCTAAATATGTTCTATAGTATTGCACCTCTAACGAAAATTTAATCTAATCTGTGTTTGAGACTATAAAAATCGCAGTTTGTTTTACGATCACGGCGTCAGATAGTCAGCCGTAAAAACAATATGTTGTACATTAAAAGCTGTTACGACGCATGCGCAGGGTCAAACAATACGTAACATCCTGTTGGCGAAACTGAACCGTTAATGTAAACTAATAACACCAGAAAACGGACGAAAATAGAGCCAGCGCATTTTTATTTGACAAGACATATAGCCAGTTGTTGCGTGTTGACGTAATTTTATCTATCTACACAAAGTAATGTAGGTGAGCTCCAGCATTTATATTCAATGAAATTCCTCCAACGTTTTTTATAAACAGCTGGATGTTTACTAATGCCGCGGTCGCAGCGACTTGTCGCCGACCACGCGACACACACATTACATAACAAAGCGGAACGGCACCTAGCATAAAACTCAACATAGACTACATCACTGTTAACGGATAACAATTTCCAACACCGCACGCCTACCGCACTGGTACAAATTAGAAATAGAATTCGCAAACATTCGATATGTGGATATTTTTAGTATCGAAAACCCGGTTTTTGTTCGCCTCACTTGGGGTATTGTAATGTGCACTGGTTGTATGAACGGCAGAGCTAAAAATAATCGCACATTCGATATCCGAACGCGCATTGCCGGTAAACCATTCTGAAATTTAATTTCGATAATGGAACGAGTTGACACAGATACCGCAAACAAAACACTGGCTAGACAAAAAAGATACTCGTCGCACAGCCATAGTATGAAATTCGCTGAGGTAAAGATCACAAGATAGCTGGTTTAAAATATGGACTAACCTGGAGCGTGTTTAGGCGTCGAGAAAGCAAATTGGACTGGGGAGTCGAGTGGCGGCGGTTCGGCGCGCGAGCAGTGTGGGCGAGACTATGTTTAAACGCGAGCCACACCGAAATATACTGACTTTTGTTCCGAATCATTTCCTTGTGTGAAAAATGAAGTACCGCATTAACAGGAAGTCGGGCCCGTTTGCCGCTCACCTAGAAATGTCAAAGTTCTACTAATGCATTTCGAATATGAGTTATCTAGAAATGAAAAAAAAAAATTGGCACCTGACAGATGTAGTCTTTATGAAAAAAGTCATTAAGATCTGCACCTGAGAGCATTGCTCGGAACCTCAATGACAGTTTTTTCCCGTGTTTGTGGAGTCATGTTTTGTTACATGAAAAAAATATGATTTTAGTTTTAGTATACAGTTTACGAATTACGATCCAATCCCCTGAATAATTCTCTTTAGACATGGACATAATAAAAAGTATTCCAATATCACACTTGGATAATCTAAAAAAAATACTATTTTTCTAATAAACAAAATACTCTAGCTATCTGAGTGTAAAATTATATCCAAATCCGTTTAGCTGTTTGTTTATTTACAATCTACTATTTTTATCATCATCATCAGCTCTGATACATTTCACTGCTATATGGAAATCTTCAACTGAGAGCGTAAAGGCCTTAGTCCACCTCACTGGCTTAGTATAGATTCGCGGACAACACTTCTAAGAAATTCCCTAAAACTTTTAGGTGCCCCATACACCTACAATAATATTGCACAACATTTTGATTGTACAATATTATTGAACGTGTCGGGATAATATTGAAACATTGCGCAGTGATTGAACAAAAGATTGAGGGAGCTTAATTTTTATTGTGCAATATTTTTTTATTGCGCTGTGTAGGCTTAATATTGCGCAATATATTTCTTTTTTTTCTTTCAACAAAATCACCAGTGTAGCTGCCGCCAAAACTTCGTCGTCAGACATGTTGCTCGCACGAAAATATTGATCAGACTGGTTAGTCAATTTTATTGACAGAATTTATTGAACGTTTGGAATCCAAGGGGGTGTTCAATATTATTGAACAATAAAAAGATTGTGCAATATTATTGTAGGTGTATGGGACGCCTTAGATGTGCAGGTTTCTTCACAATGCTTTCCTTTACTGTTAAAGTATGTAATAATATAATGTTATAACGCATAGCATGAAAAAAATGTATGCCTCTTTAGTATTCTAAAAAATATTATAATATTTGGTACAACAGATATGTGAGTGTCAAATTGAATACAAATCTGTTTAGCCGTTTATTCCTGGTCTAGAATCAAGTATTCTATATCTAATTCCGTAATTCATTAAATTGTTACGGGTTTAGTATCCCGGATACGCATATAAATGTCAGAAAGCGTTAGCGTCTTCATTAATTGGTCATCATGTTTTATTTATAGGCTATTACACGCATTATACAACTACGCAATCAAAAACTGTTCAGACGAAATCATTTAAATAATTTCGGTGTGAAGTTTCATCATTATCTTACAATTTTTTATATCAAAGAATTGGATATTGCTAAATCTTATCAAAGCGCAGCGTGTGTCTTTGCTGGTATTTAATGTCGATTAAGAAAAAAGTAGATACTTTGATGGAAACAAAAACCAAAGAGAAGATGAAAAAGAATAGGTGTTTTTAAACAATTCTCTTAATTCATATCAACTTAACCTTAGGCTGACATTTTTAGCTGTGGAGTGGTTTAACAACAATGGTCATTTGACGTATGGAATCGGAAAGTAAAGTTCCATTCCACCACATACATATATCTATGGTTGTTAGAAAAACTTTTTTTTAATTTCTGTCGGAATTTTCTTTAACAGGGGTTGTAATTATCTTAGCTTAAGCCAAGTTTTCCACTACGGCGTAAATATGTATATATGATGTGTTATAAATAAAATGATATGAATGATAAATAAGGTTGACTGGAAGATAATGCCATCGGCATTAAGTCCGCCTGTATACATTGTTAGTATATGAAGTTTAAATAAATAAAATAAATAAATGAGGCGAGGTTTTGTTTCATTCTGTAATGCTTGTAAACAACTGATCACGATGTTTTTATAGTTTCCCAAAAATAAATATGCCGACATTGTTTACAGTATCTTTCGCTTGGCAATGACGTATCTACATGGCAAACGTAATATTTTGATGTTTCTCATATACATACACACTCACGCTTATATTCCAGGAAAAGGTAGGCAGAGGTGCTTTTCTGAAATGAAATGAAATGGAATAATATTTATTGAATCTATAAAATGTCAAATACATCACTTATTCAGTCATTTCAATATTTACCAACCCGTTCGGAAGCCAGTCGTTACTAGAGAAGAACGGGCGAGAAACTCTAGTGTTGCTCTTTTCCAATCAAGAGATAGTTTACAATATTGATACAAAGACTCAATTTCCTGAATTAGAGCAGCTCATTAATACAATGTGGCGTGCCATGAGAGAGGCCTATGTCCAACAGTGGACGTGAAAGGCTGTTGATGATGATGATGATGATGATGATTAATACAATATCAGAATGTTGTATTGCATAGTCATCTGCACCCACATTTCGTCCATTCGTCCAATGTAGTTGAGGCTATGTACTCAAATACTTATTCATATTTCAAGCTGACGCTGAGAATTTCCTAAGGAAGAATTTGGTAATACTAACCCCTACCCGGTAATCGAACCAATTCACATTGGACCAATAATAAAGTATATATATTTAGTACACATAAAAGCTGAATAAGATTAGAAGGGAAACAGATAGTATTTTGTACGACGAGTGTAGCCGCTTGTCTGTCACCTATTCGTCCTAATGTGATCACACAATTTCGACAAAACGGCAATAAGCTCGGCTCCTAATGCAAGGGACATACCTGGTGAAATGGTGGTGCAGAAATGCACCACTGCCTACCTTTCAGGGAATACATGGGTGAGGTGTGTGTGTAAATAGAAGAAAAACCATGAAGGGTCAGAATTTGGAATGATCTGTGAAGATATGAAAGTAACACGAGAAATATATGGCGAAGAAAAAATCAAAGCGGTCAGGCAAAGCTTGGTCGAGCTACTGTTATTTACTACGAAACAAACAAGAATGTTGATTCAAATGAAATTTTAATGCGACACTATTCAATCATATCATATTTTACTAAATAATTATCAGAGTTTCTACATTAATATGCAGTAATTTGATGGCCCGCGGTCCACGTGCGTGTTTTAATATTAACTAATCATTGAAATATTCAAAAAGGTATTTCCTATTTCTATTTCATAATTACAGTCGTGGGTATGAATTTAATATATTTGAAAAGCGATATTAATTATGCTGTTCACTAAATTTGGGTTATATATTTGCGTTTTGAATGTGAGCCTCTATAACTGTGGGTTCGAATCCCAGACTACGAAATTATAGTGTCGTATTGAATTAGCAGTTACTTCCACAAAGGAAAAATACATACAGATCCTCACGCTTACGTTTCCCGGAGGCGTAGGCAGAGGTGCATTTCTGCACTAACATTTCGCCATATTTCAGTCAAACTTAATAGGGAGTGAGTCTATTGCAATTTTTCGGGCACATTTTCCCGTGTTGCTGCTAAGAATTTCCTAACGAAAAACCGCAATAACACTTTACCCGATTTGGAAATCGAACCCAGGAGCTCTAGATCGCACACATTAGAGTTGCGAGACATCGATTAAATGAGTAAGTCAACGACACTATTGATAACAAGCCTTCAACAGCTACATTTACGTCTAATCACGTACTATCCAACATGTGTATTATTATCATCACCAAGAGACAATAGCCAGGGTTGCGGTGGCGATCGTAAGCCAATCATCAACAGGTTTGTTTACATCGCCGGCTTACAATCAGCAAATTGAATGTTTGCGTTGCTGAGACGGTCATGTATTGCGTACAAATCGTTTGGACTGCGATCCCGTGACGATTTCGGGACGCACGTGACAGATAAGGTAACAAGCAGTATTGACGTTTATTTGTTACGCAAAATGTATCACTTTACATCTGATTTAGTCTTTGACACGTAAAGGGTCAATCATCATCAACCCATTTATGATCCACTGCTGGGCACGAGCCTCCTCTAATATTGAAAAGGATTAGATCTTAGTCCAATGGGCTAATGTTAACAATATTTTGATTAAAACTAAACTGAATGGTTGTTATTGGTTGTCAAACATTTATAAAATTCTTGATATTTCTCGCTACCTAAATTACTAAGAAGCGGCCATGTTAAACATATGATAGTCAATCGTAGGCATGGACGTAATATATATATTACGTCCATGATCGTAGGTTCGAAACGCGTGGCATGCTGACATTACCTTTCTAGTTTTATTCAACTGTTCTGTTTTCATTGGTATCAGGATTACAAGGCATGGCGCAAATACTTGCGATCAAATCATATTGGCATTATTAAAAAATAATCTCGCTGCAGGTATTAATACCACAACGTCCCATGCTCATTCTGTATTGAGCTATCCCAATAAAACTGTCAATACAAATCTATTTCTATCTCCATTTAAAAGTTAATCCAAATTTTATGCGACCAAACCACACCCTTTATGAAATTTGACGGGATTGTCTGCTGCGTAGTTTAATTTACAATCCAGTGCAGACAAAACTGCAGGCGCCCTCAAGGGAGACAGGTTTTCAATTATGGCCCCAACTTTCGGCTTTTAAACCGCAAAATAATTTAAAACTCCTCTCAACGAGAAATAATTACACTGTGAATGGTTTATTTATTGGTCTCATATGATTATATTTTTGGTATGCATTGAGCTACGAGTTTTGTGTATCTTGGTTCCGTGGTATGCAATAGGGAAGTCCTGAATTAGATTTTTTAACAGGAGAAAGTGTTCGTGCGCTTTTTAAAAAAAAAATGTCATCAGCAGGTAGTAATTTTGGGACGCGTTCTAAACTGCAATAGATTTCGTCTCCTAAGTCCTATTTAAAAGATAACTAGCAATTCGTGGGTGTAATATACATACCTGTACCTAAACCTTCGAGGATACAAGCGTGATATTACATACATAACCTCAACCCTGTATTCTTCGAAGGTGTGGGCATAGGTGCATTTATGCACTTATATTTCGCTAGGTGTGTATCGTTACCACGTAATAGGGACCAGACTTATGCTGTTTTCGGACATTTTCAACTTCCATGCCTCTTTGACCCTAATCGAAGCAAGAACCTATAAACCGCATGGTACATACTTGCAATCGACCATTTATATCACATGTTATCAGTAGGTATAGATCGTGATTCGATGACGCAATCAGCGACAATCATACATTTTTGTGGCAATATCAATCAAACAATTTGAATTCAAAAGAATCTGTTCTGGCAATAACTGAATGTATTTTTGGCCCAGACGTTTCTTTTTCGACAAATGATCAACTCAGTTAGGAATTGGAAATTCAGGTAAGCAATAGTACTTTACATCTGCTGCTTTTCTGATCCCAGAAGAGAAAAGAGGGAGTCATGATGTATACGATCTGCTGTCAACAGGACAAAAGACAAATGAGAGTTTGTCGAGAAATGGATGTAAATATATCTCTAAGAAATAATTTCAATATGTACTGAGTGAAATAATCAAAGAATCTATTAGATATTTGTAACTTTTTATGTAAGACGTGCAAAAATTATTTATTTTATCAATATTATCTTAATTATAAAAAGTACAGAGAATAGAAACTGTATTGCAACGGCGCGCTGCTAAGATTGGCTCCAATAATAAATGGAAGAAACGCAAGGAAAAGCAGAACTATTGTTAGATTCTTAGAAAAAAGCTGCACGATTGCCCTGTTGGTAAAGTGGCATTGATAAATAATAATATTCTGAATAGCACTAACTTAGATAATAATAGAAATAAATTGAAATTCAATATTTTGTTTGCGTAAAACTTGAACTGCAATACCAGTTTTTCAATTTTTTATATTTTATGATTTATTGATAATACTGAGAGAGTTTTATGAGCCTATAATATTATTCCCTTCTCAGAAATCATTTGCTACGAGACCCCAAAATAGTCCTAATGGACGCGTACCAAAGAACACCTGAATAAGATTAGAAGGGAAATAGATAGTATTTTGTATGAAGAAGACTGTGGCCACTTGTCTGTCACCTATTCATTCTACTACGATCACACAACCAATTTTAAAAAATCAAACAAAAATAAAAAGCTGCTAGTGTTTATGTCATATTTACAAGTCTTTATTACACGCTACCGAGTAATCAATAAGCGGCGAAGCAATCAGATGGTTGTCTAATCGCAGTATCGCTCGGCTGACATTCCTTTCTAGTCTTATTCAACTGTTCAATGGTGCCTACACTACAGTTATGATTAAGCCATCGCACATTCGCTAATGTTGTATCCATCAACGAGATAGCCACGAGTAGGCTTCCAATGATCAATCACATGCATCGGATACCAGAGCCGGTACCACAGACAAGGGCTTTTAGCGTCCGTGGTAATTCATAACGTGTGTTTCAGAACTTGAGGCACATCCATCAGATTTTGAAGTGTGAAAAATGGATGGTGTTGATGAGTTATTACTTTTGTGACGTATAAACTATTGGAAGTGGATAAGGCATTTTAGATTCTACAAGCAAAATCCATCAATATGCATCGCATTTCTGGACACAGGCGTCCATTACAGCTGAGGGGGTTTTGACATTAGTCCACAACTTCGGCCTAGTTTGGTTAGATGGACTACTCACCAAAGAATTTCCTGAGAACTTATTCCCGTAGTTACTCACTTTCAATAAAGAAGAGTTAATCAGTTTATCTAAGCTCATAGGAATTTCGTCTGCATTCGTGTAAGATATTTATCCGCACCGAGCCATCGTGTTGTCGCCTGGCCCCTGTGTATGGACTAATATAGATCGATAGATAAATGCTTGATTAGATTAAAACGATAACTTGGTTAAAACAGGGGTCTCGAAGGCCTCAATAAAATAAAGTAGTGATATGACGTCACAAGAAACTAAAGAGAGCACAAAAAACTATGAATATTATGCAATCCATTGCAGTAATTAAAAAAAAGACAAATTACAACTCATTAGCGTGTTATACAATCCTTAATCTTTGATATCAGCTTTTGTCTGCTGTTTTCCGGACAGTTCTCTGAATTATGTCCGTTCAAATTAAAAATGCTGCATAGGTTTCTCGGCTAATTGGACTATACGTCTCTATAATAACAAACTTCGCCGTCAAAGATTGCGAAACAATATTTTTTTTAGATAAACAGAATGTTTTTGTTGAATAAGTTCACAACATTGAAGTGTGTCATCAAATTCTTGTGGTGACTGACTTTTCTCTTAAGTAAAGTCCTACCATTAAAGCATAGTCAAAACAAAAAAGGCAACAAAAGTCAGACAGGCAAAGGCTTGTGTTAGCATTCGATTACGGTCTTTATTATATATGAAGTTATAAAATATTCAAACAAAAATAATGCCATGCTCGTGGTTAATACAGCGAACGCGGTGATTCACAATCATGCAACTACGCCTCTAAGCCATCACCACTTAAAATAAAATGTTGATTACTAATTACTAATAGGCGTCAGTATCACGCTTCAAAAAAACAAAAGATTTTCTTTCACAACACACGTTCCTTTGCCTTCAAAGTCAACCCAGGTGGGGTCGAGACGGCTGTTTACAAATAGATTTAAGCAATCTGTCCGTCTGAATACGTGAAACCATTCTCAAATCAAGCATGGATTGGGGGTAAACACAAAAGTGGGCAAATAAACACTGCTTGCTACAGAATTTCGCGTGTTTACTCTACTGTAAGCAGTGATGGCCTCGAGGTTTGGGCGCGCGGTCGAGAATCTCGGCGGTCGCGGGTTCGAACCCCAGGCACACACCTCTGACTTTTCGAAGTTATGTGTGTATTCACATTGAATTATCACTTGCTTTAACGGTGAAGGAAAACATCGTGATAAAACCTGCACACGTAAGAGTTCTTAGGAATTTCTTAGGTGTGTAGTCC
Organism: Cephonodes hylas; assembly: GCA_030295005.1. Lineage (NCBI taxonomy): Eukaryota > Metazoa > Arthropoda > Insecta > Lepidoptera > Sphingidae > Cephonodes > Cephonodes hylas. The sequence goes on from AP025360.1 coordinate 18,454,895, forward strand.
GCCAACCCGCACTAGGCCAGCGTGGTGGACTATGGCCTAAACCCTCTCAATGGTAGAGGAGACCCGTGCTCAGCAGTGGGCGTATATGGGTTGATGAAGAAGAAGAAGAAGAAGACTCTACTGTGTTTGGGTAACGTGAGGCTCGTATGGCATCCTCCCATTAGTTATGTTTTCATTACGTGAATGTACATATAATAAACCACTGATGTACCGAAATAAACTGTCGTAACGGCATATAGGTTAAGTATGCAGCCGTAAACACGATTTTGAGACGTTTCTTTTCAACTATTCGTAAATTATACCTATGCATTCACAAAGCATTCTCAGTTTTATTGATTTGGATACGGATTACGACTACCACTTAAATTGAAATAATACCTGCATTCCCACTCGCGTGAATGATATGATGAATATAAAAGTGGAGAGATGGACGAGCCGAGGAAGGCCAAAGAAATGGTAGATGAAATGCGTGACTGAAGATATGAAAGAGAAAGGGGTGAATGAAGACATGACGGGTGATAGAAATGTATGGATGTCTAAAACATACTGCGCCGACCCCAAATAAACTGGGAACAGGGTAAGAAGAAGGAGAAATTCCCAGTCGCGTGTTAATTACAGGTGTAAGAGGTACATTCCTGCACCGTTATTATTTTTTTATATTAGGGTGCGGGCCTAATACCGGTATAACGGTACAAATTTACATTAATAACTGTATTATATAGAACACTTTGAAAGTCTCTGGTGGAGGCCTATGACCAGCAGTGGACGCCTTTTGGCTGATGAAGATGATGATGATTATGATAATGTCATTTTTCTGCCTCTTGGTCTTGCGGTAATATATGCATGTGATCCATAGGTCATGTGATCATGTGATCCATAGGTAGGTAGACAAAAGTGGTTATAAAGTTTTAGTATTAGGGAATTTTCAGTAGCAGCAGAGAGTCTTTACATATTATGGTCGTAAAAAATGCAATATGCTCGCATATATATCGTGGGACGAAAACGCAAAATTTGCCAATATAGTGGTGCAGAAATGCACCTACCACCCCATTGGTATTAGGCAAATGAGTATTTATTTCAAAGACAATTTTATTTCGCTTATTTTTATAGAACACTAGCATAATAAAAGCAATCCTTTGCACTATCGATTTCGCTATTTATATCGTCTTGCTACGGTGTTTCATTTTGTAGAGAATCTTTTTCCCACCCACTATCTGATACAGATGCGAGAGGTTACTATCGAATAGGTCAATATTATATACAACCCTTTTATAAGCTAGAGAGTACTCGAACTTCGCACTTGAAAAGGGCATCGACATTATGAACGCTTTTTTATTATACTTAGAACACAATAAGATCAGCTGTTATGGGCTTAGAACGTACCTTTTTTTGGCAGAGCTCTGTGGGCGTCTAGCGGCAAAAAAAAACAATAAAAGATATAATAACAAAAAGTAAAGAATGTATAAGTAATTATAATATTAATTTGTAATTAATACTATAAAGAATTGATAATTTAATAACATAATTATGTAATCGATGATGACAAAAATAAAATTTTAATGAATATGTATTCAATATGCATCAATAATATCGATTAATCAAAGCAATTACAAAATAAGATGCATTTAAAAAAATGTTTCAACAAAATCATTAAAAAGAAAGGGAACCAAAATACAAAAGTTTTAAAAATATAACAGTAAGCCCAAAGACTTGTTTAAAAGGCGAAAAATATTCAAAACCTAAGCAGAGGGAGTAATGAGTACCAAAATAAATACGCCTTCAGGTTACAGATGTCTGAATCTGTATATCTTTTTTTAATCAGAAGAAATAATATAAAAAAGTTATCCCCAGTGTTTTGTTTTAGACACAGACCTAAGGCTTAAAAATCTTGATACCCACGCAAGCTTAGGCTGTTATTATGTAGCGGGATCAAAGCAAGAGATTTTGAATTCTAATTTAATTTCTACTCATAAGCTTGCAAACCAAGAGGCCCTGGGTTCGATTCCCGCACCGAGTTCAGTTTTAATTTCACACAAACAGATGTTAAGATGTTTGTGTGAACTAAAATATTTGTTTCGGGTCTGAGTGTTTGTGGCACCGAAAAATGTCTCGTAGTTTCTGATATCCACAACATAAGACTTGTAGCTTAATATATAATAGATACATGTGAATATTGTTTTTTTTAATGAATAATGGGTCGAATTTTATTTTGAGTGCGGTAACGAAGAAGCCGGCATTATATTTTCGTTAAGAGATAGTTGTAATCTTTTCTTCCTAATCTTCAGTGTTAACGGCCTTTTGTCGGTCCGATCAATATATGATTCTATTTTTTTATTACCTGGTAACAAATTATAAACGCAGATATTGAAGAGAACGTAAAGGTGATTGTTTAAAACCATAAAAAGCACAGAACAGTTGAATAAGACTAGAAAGGATATGTCAGCATGCCGAGCGTGCCGAACCTACGATTACACTAGCGCAGGGGTTCACCAACTTATTTACACTATGACGCCCTATATGATAATTATTTTTCTTGCGACACCCCCCCCCCCCCCATTATCAAAACTACCTACTTTACTGGAAATAAAAACAAAAAATACGGACAGCAAATGTTTGCCGATCGCCACGCGACGCCCCTCGGATGTTGCCGCATGTAGACATATAAGAAGCAACACACGTCCCCATAGAAAATACTGTTCATTTCCCTTGAAATTTTACTTAGTCTTTAATAAAGATGAAACTCAATTAATTTAAACAAGATGCCGACATTACTCCAGGCAGTCTAGTGAATATTATAAACTTAGCTAGTGGCACGTATTGATTTCCCCACCCCCCTGAGGTAAGGGTTGAAGATACACCGATAATGACCGTCAGACACTAATTGGATATTCCTGTGGATGATTCGATTGTAATGTGAACCAAGCCTTGTAGGCAGGTTCCGTAGACATCTAAACCAGCAGATATGTACATCATGTTCCAAAACTTAACAATAATGCTAATACCTGAAACCACATTTTGTATCAGCCTATATACCTACGTCGGCTAGGCACGGGCCTCCTCTACCATTGTAAGGGCCTTAGTCCACCACGCTGGCCTAGGTTAGCGCACTACACACCTAAGAAATTCCTAAGAACTATGTAAGGTTTTGTCATGATGTTTCTCTTCATAGTTAAAGGAAGGGATAATTCATTGTGAATACACATATTATCATCATCATCATCATCATCATCAGCCAAAGGACGTCCACTGCTGGACATAGGCCTCCCCCAGAGACTTCCAAAGCGCTCTATCGGAAGTGGCCTGCATTATGTTCAGGTAAGCGCAGTGTGCCAACCCGCACTAGGCCAGCGTGGCGGACTATGGCCTAAACCCTCTCAATGGTAGAGGAGACCCGTGCTCAGCAGTGGGCGTATATGGGTTGCTGATGATGATGATGAAGCGCAGTGTTGGACGTCCACCCACAAGGTGGACCGACGATTTGGTAAATACACATATAACTTCGAAAAATCAGAGGTGTGTGTCTGAGGTTTGAACATGTGACCGCCGAGATTCTCGACCGCGTGCCTAAACGTCGAGGCCATCAATGCTTTTATTTACAAAAAAAACTAGTCATAAGAATTAAGGAATATTAAAAAAAAATCGCAATTTTTTTGTTAATTTTCGAGTGGCTGTAATTCGGCGAAAAATGATCGTAGAATAATTTAAGCCAGTCTCTAGCCCACGGCGCTACAGTTCAGTCATATTATACTTTATTGCTAAATTGAGTATGTACTTTTTAATCAGTGAGAGTATTAAAACAAATTTCATTTCTCGCCATCTATATATCTTAAAAATGAGTCTTTTAAAAGTATCGCCTTGAAACTATTCAAGGTGCGTCTCTCCGTTGGAACAAAAGTATATTTAATTTCAACAGACTTTCAAATCTGTTGAATTCAATTCAAAAACTTTTTCTATTCTCATTTTCCCGCGTGCAAAAAAATCCAATTGTAATTTTAAAATATTGAAACGTATACTTTACAGAGGCACACAGTTGTGCAGGAACTGTATTAAAACCAGAAGGAATTTCTATTATAACGCTCTGATTTCTATTCCATAGCGTTGGTGGCGCAGTTGGCTAAACACCAGCTTCCGAAACGGGGAACCGTTGGTTTGATTCTCGGACCGAGACAAATGTTTGTGCTACCCTAAAATATTTACTAATGTTTATTCCTACAAATATTTATTTCGGATCTGTGTTTTTGTGATTCAGAAAACATTCTCGTGATTCTTGATACCAAGACACAATCAATCAATCGATCAATCAGGCTATCGCCGTCCACTGCTGAACGTAGGCCTCCCCAAGAAAGCGCCAACCATCCCGGTCTTGAGCCCTCATCCATCCGTTTCCCGCCACCTTTATCAAGTCGTCGGTCCATCGTGCTACAGAACAAGACACAAGTAGGTACTAATTGTTGAGAGTACTTTGTGCTTCTTCGACATAAAATCTTAGCATTATTATTATTATCAAGTCTTCATTCATAACAAGTCAAACAAAATGGTGAAAATTTCAAACCTAATATATTGAAAATTGCTTACACATTGGATCACTCTGTATACAACACGCAGCTTCGTTGCAGCATACGATCAAGATATTAAATTCAGACACCATAATTTGAATGTGTTCTGTTTCAGGCAAATTCGATAATTGGATGTTAGTTATAATAGTTAAAGCTAGTACAGTATCTACTAGTCAGAAATGAGCAAGCAAGTTATCTATAAGTAGGCAGAGATGCTTCAAGTTTGATTCCCGGAAAAGTCATAGGACTGAATAATTCACTGAAGTATCGCGTATAAAACTCTGAATGTATTTATAATATGTTTGTACTGTTTTAGTAAGAAGAGATACATTTTTGTATCCACTTTCGCTAGCTATTTTAATAATAATGTTATCAAAAATGATCAAAATAATGTTCAAAGTATCCTAACTAACTAACTACGGACCTATTTTGACTCAAGAATTGTATGTCTGTTTTCTACAAGAAAAAACATTGAATCAAATTGTTACGCAATTGTAAATTAAAATATGAATAAAAACGCAAAAATGTAGCGATATGGCGGGAGGTTACAGGAAGCCCATGAGCGAATCGAACCCACGTCCTCCGCGGCATTAGCGCGGCGCTCGACCAACTGAGCCAATGGGCCTACACAAGTATCGACAAAATTATCCTTCTCAATGGAAATATACACATTTTGTTTGTGCATTTTGAGGATGTTATCGATTTTCTTGGAATTTTGTTTCCAGCGTCCTGCGTCGCTTGACACTTAAAGTTACACTCGCAAGAATAATTACAGAAAAATTCACATTATTTTAGAAATTGAAGATAGAAAATTTAAAAAAGCTGAATTAACCCTAGAGGAATCAGAGCCGTTAACGTCAAATTAATTTGACATCAAACATTATTGATAGCTTATAGCGTTTTTACCATTTCTGTAAAAAATGACTGGCCCATAGTAAAAAAAAAAAAAAAAATTTTATAAGCATGCTATATAGACCAGTCGCCGTTAATTTGAAATTTCAAAAACTTTACGAAAAACTGTTTCTTTTAATTTTTGTTTATTGACATTACGTTCGAACTTCAATCGATTTTTAGAAAGATACTGTGGTGTGTTAATGGCATTTAAATGTGTTTTAAATAGCCAATCGTCGACTTCAAAAACTGATGAGGATGCGTTGTGTTTGTTTGCGTGACTTAAAAGGCGCTGTTTTTTTTTTGGGTAATGCATGTTTCACTGTGAAGTGTCGTGGTATATATGATTATGTGCTGGCAAGGAAACGAGGCTTCGCTATTGGATACGATAGCCTGTTCCTTGCCAGTTTGTGTGTCATTCATTCTGGTAGTGTGTTTGTGTGTGTGTGGTGAGTCCAGTCAGGTGGTGTATATTGGGTTTCTTATTTATTAAAATAAATTGAGACAGGGTATAAAATAAAAGTGAACAAATAAAATGTTAACAATAAAAAGTAAAACACTATGGACTAAAGTCTAAACTTAAAGCTAATACATGGGTACACGCGAGGTTTAAATGATACAAGAGTCGCAGTCTCTATACAAATACAAAATAATAAATAGTAAATTAGTAAATACAAATAGTAAATTTAAAACAAATAGGTAAAAGATAAAAATAGAAGTTATACATGACAAAGAAAATAAAAATAATTAAGGTTACTAAATAAATTGGTTCGGGTTGTGCGGGCGCTGGTTGGATAATGACTACCTCGTGGTCTCGCGGTACAAGTATGTGCCGTGCGATCTAGAGGTCCTGGGTTCGATTCCCGGGTCGGGCAAAGTGTTATAGGACTTTTTAATTAGGAAATTTTCAGTAGCAGCACGGAGTCTGGAAAATGGCCCGAAGAACGGCAATAGGCTCGCCCCCTATTACGCGGGACTGATACATACTTGGCGAAATGTGGGTGCAGAAATGCACCTCTATCTACCCCTTGGGGAATATAGGCGTGAGATTATGTATGTATGTATGATGATGATAATGAATGCGTTGAGAAATAACGGATAATATGGAATTGAATTCCACACTTTCCACACGGTTGACGAATTTATAGTTCAGTACTGATGTATATTTTATGAACGTCACCAGCCCAAGTACGTCCTACTGCTGGACGCGGGTCTCCTCTAACTCAAGGGGGTAAGAATTTAGTCCACCGCACAGGACTAATGACAGTTGGCGAAATAGTAAACAATTTCCCTCCTCAAACCTTGAAATATTACTCTATCATGACTGCGATCGGCTGCATACAAATTTTGCACGGAAAAAAAGCACTTTATATATTTTTGGAAATATACGGATTATTTTAAGCGCCTTGACGAAATACTCGTATAGCTTTTAAAACTTGTGTACCTGATGGATGCATAGTTAATCTGAATGATCGATCCGAATATCCGGATATGATGCCGCCGGTATAGCCTTATCCGGTTTTTCGATCTGCGTGTGGCTTAAAAATTCCGGAAAGTAAAATAACGTTCCATGTTGGTGGGGATTTAAAAAATAGATATCCGGTAAAGGGAATAAACTGTAAATATTTTCCAGTTCCAATGATATCGTATTATCCTCCATTTTATTATGTGAGGTTACATATTAAAGCATATGCCTGTATTTCGTAAGCGTAGGTAGAGGCTATTGAGCGCCACAAGTTTCTTTGTATCGACAGTTCCCTGGCTTGGGTGGCTAGACACCAGCTTGCGTAACAAGAGGTCGCGAGTTCGATCTCCACACCGAGACAAATGTGAGGCCTATAAAATCAAAGGCAGCTAAATCCAAGTGAGTCAAATATTCAGTAATCTACAAAAATCGATAACTTTGTTTAGGTGGCTATGATATTTTATATTTTAAAAGAGATTTATAAAGAATGTGAATACCACTAAAAATCAGAATTTTAAATTATAAAAATACCACAATATTTGAGTACAGACTGAATAAATTTGTATTTAACTGTCTTTGATTCCAACTGGCGTTTAGCTGGTGTTGATTTTATAGGCCTCATGTGTGGGTGTTTGTTAGATAAAGAAACTCATAATCAGTGCCGTAACTAGACTTTTATGCACCCGGTGCGAGCCTTCAAAGCTGCGCCCCCGAAATATGCTCTAATCAGGCTTAGCTAACATGCAAGAGATAAAACTAGATACCTATACTAGTCTGGTCATTTCTGCGCCCCTCCAGGGTCTGCGCCCTGTGCCTGGGCACTGCTGGCACCGCCCTAGTTACGGCACTGCTCATAATGTTTTATTGTGGGGTCATAACTATGTATATGATGTCTGGGTATGTGTGTATGATATCAATTAATTTATTTATCTACACTCACGGATTCTATCATCGTTGTGAGTTACAAGAGCTTCGGTGATTATTTCCGTCACTAGAGACATTTGTAAAGAAAACAAATGAAGTCTTGTTACTATTGAGTATATTTGATCGAGGATTGAGTACTCTTATCATATTAAATTTGATACCGATGTTTGTATAGAAATCGTAATTTTTTTAAATTCTATATCGGGATTTTTTTGTTGACGGGGGATTTTTAATGATCATTTCTATTAACTGCCTTAGTTTCCTATCATCGTGAATACATCCTGTGTATCAAAACTTTATTTTTTGAGAGGAGTATACATGTCTTATCAATTTATTTTTATAATTTTGTGTTTGGCGGCTACGTTGGTTGAAGCTTAGGAAAATTCTCATCACAACCATAGCAATGTGTGGGTTTCTAGACAGAATTCAATCCGGCTTAGGTCGGATTTTACTAAAAACGTAACGCTGCTATTTGTTCATTGATATAAAATTAAATGATATTTATTAAACCTATAAAATATCAAATACGTAGCTAAGATTCAGTCATTTCAAAATTTACCACCCTGTTCGGAAGGCAGTCATCAATAGAGAAGAACAGGCAATTTTTTTCATGTTAAGTATCTACTTCTAGATTTTATTTCTCGCTCCAGGATAACCCATGATTAATAAATCACCTTTTTTCGAAAAAGTATATATTTGCACAACCCGGGAATCTGACCGGAGCCCTCTTAATTTTATGCCGTAGACTTAAGTACGCAACCAACAAGGTAGTCATGTCAATAAAGACAGCCACTCCTTTAAACAAAACTTGCTAAATATACAAAAAAAAAGAAGTAAAGCATTGTGCAATGTCATGTTTTCGCCAACAGCACAAAAACTTTTTTTGCGTCCTCACCTTCTCAAAATATATATAACTGTACTAAATAAAAAGTAGGCAATCTCAATTTCTCAATTACTTGACCGTTGCGCAATTGGAAGTCGTACAAATGTTTTGAAACTGAATTCTAAGTATAGTTTACACGGCTTCGATGTTACAAAGCAAATGTTCAGCCCATGGGATTTTTTAGCCTAAAATAAGACACGGCCGAGATGTAAAAGTTCCATTTTCAAGTCGGGCAAAATGTTATTAGATTCCAGTTGTAATTCATCACCATAAGCCTTCATACGTCCAATGGGACGTACAAAGTCAGGAGTGGCTGGGCACGGGTCTCCCCTACAGCTGAGAGGTTTTAAGCCTTAGTCTAGTGAGGATTGGCGAAGTACTCACCTAAGAAATTCTTAGGTATTTTTGGGGCGCAATTTTCCTCTTGATATTTTCCCTCACCGTTAATGTAATTGTTGATCCATTGCGACTGCACACATACTCGTAACTTAGGCCGTAGGTTTGATCCCCGCACTTAGAGTAATGTTGGAGTAATCCAAAAATACTAAAATTCTTATTTCTATCATTTAGAATCAGAACTACGAACGAATCTGTTGGATATATTTAATATAGATTTATTTATATAAAACTACGCCTTTGGAGACTAACATGAAACATTCCCCACGTTTTATTTAAAACAATTGCCTATAATACAGGGAGAAAATAGGCACGTATACCCATGGGAGTCAAAAGCCCACCTCAAAACTTAGTTGGAAAACAGTAAATTATTCTAGTGCCTGCGGGACTCTAGGGACTAAAGAATAACCGAAGGTACCGCGAGACTGCGAGCTATCGATTCATTCTCCATCAAGAAAACATTGATTTGTTGGAATGATATATCACTCGTGTATAACTTTCTGAATACAGATAATTGATACATCGGTGAATATTTTTAAACAAAGTAACAAGTCTTTTGAAAGCTTTGGCGTTGGATACGAGCTGGCGTACGAAAGTATATCTACAAGAATATTAGTATGTTGTTCTGATATTATTGAGTTTGGAAATGTCTGTAAGTCCCTATTACGTGGGATCTAAACGAAATGGACATTGTATAAACAAATCACACTCACACTCATCCTGACTGATTTGTTTAATATTATAAATGTAATAAATAAAATATTTTAAATTACTTATGATACAAGTTCTATCCTAGTACAGGGCTCAGAGTGAAATGCTAGGACAGATGTATGTACAATTTAAACTGTAACCATAAACTACAACTAACCTCCTTGCGTTAGAGAAAATCTCATAAAAAAAATTGCCGGTTTTCATCCATACGAACATTTCAATTTTTTCTTTAACGCCAGGGGGGCTTTGATCACCTTAGCTGTGACCTACCATAGTTTCCGATCACGGTCTGAATACACCCTGTATTCGTTTTTTTTATTTAAATTGAAATGGCAGTGCCACTGAGCATTCGCCGCATTTACTTCTTCGAAAACGTGAGTCTAAAACAAGGGAGCAACAAGAAAAAATCACAGTAATGAAATATCACGTGTCTTTTTTCGCCGAACGTACGATTTCTAAACCAAACAACCGCACGTGGCCATGACTCCGGGTTTTTATTATTATAAAAAATAAACGTGATTTTAGCTGACGGGACGAGGGAGGGGCCAATCTAGAACTTCAACACATATCAACGGTTATTTCAGGGGCTACCATTTAGCCAGCTTGGATTAGTACTGCTGTATCTCAGAATATCGCCTTGAAATAATATTGAGTTTCATTCATCGCCATCAGCCCGTTTACGTCCCTCTGCTAGACACGGGCTGCTTGGCTAAACTGAAAAGTGTTTGTTTTTTTTTTATAAATAATCCGCTGCAGGAAAGACGATCTAAGTGTATCATCATCAACCCATGTACGTCTCAATGCTTGGCCCGAGCCACGTCTACCATTGACAGTGTTTAGGCCTTAGTCCATCACGCTGGCCTAGAACGGGTTGGTGGATCACACCTAAGAAATCCCTAAAAACGTTTTTAGGTGTGCAGGTTTCATCAAGAATGTTTTCCTTCACCATTAAAGCTAATGAATATTCATCGTGAATACAGACATAACTGCAAATAGTTATGGGTGTGTGCCTGGAGTTTGAACTCGCGGGCGCTGAGAGTCTCGTTCGTGTGCCTAAGCCTCGAGGCTATTACTGCTGAGTTTCATCCAGTGAGTGAGATTGCTATAGGCATTATTTATTTATTCAGTATGGAAGACTAGCAGCCACCTTAAACTGGGATAAAACACAGAAAAATTACAAAGGAGCCAATAAAAAGTCTTCGCTTATAGCTACAGATCGTTATGACAAACATTCACATGCCCGGGTCCACCAGATAGGGAAAAAACTACTATAGTTACGCAAAAGTATGTCGCCTTTCATGGTCTACTTTGGATTATTCCGTTTGCTTAAGACCAGCATAAGAGCACGAAATGGTGGGGGACGTTCCAAGCAGTTTCTTGCCAGTCTGTTTGAGCCGTAACCAACCATTAGTTACATTGTTGCAATCCAAGTATTCGTGTATGTAAAATGTGCATGTCCCAATTTCTTCGGAGTTCGAAGTTTCCCCTTTTACACAGTTTATTTATACTTTAAAATCCGCAGTTGTAAAAGTAAGGCTTTCGACTACTCGTAAAACAGCTCTTAATAGAAATTAAGAGGATTTATAAAAAAGGGTTTCTAAGGATTCTTTCATCTTTTTGTGTTTTACAACACTTTTGTTGGGATAAGAATAGTAAAGAAATCTCGAATGAACACTGTACTCTTACATCGACAGACGGACAAGCAGACGACATTTCCACAACAAAGAACACAATCCGATCCTTTGAGCAAGGATTTATCTAAAAATAATATACAAAGGATACGAGTTTGAACACAACCTACTTCCACGCAGTATTGTCTATACCGCTGTGAAAATAAATCAATATTTTGACAAACAGAACTTTTGTGACAACTATTTGAAAAGATTATGCTATGTATTAATTATTTTAGATTTTAATAATTCAAGAAATCATTATTATATTATATTTCCTTTAGAATTTTAGGTGAGTCGCTTTTAATATATATTTTCTTGTGTTATGGACACATGTAGTTTTTTAACTACGTCATAACGTTAACCTTGACTAGTTCTCCGGACGGATTTCCTTAATCAAAATAATTTTATTAAATTCACATTTACATGATATGTACTAATGGCTTGTAATAAAATAATCTTTTGAAATTATATTAAAATCCGTTGTGTGGTTTAGAACAAACAAAGCAACAGAAATTAGCAACAAAGTAAATACAACGACTTACGAGTATTATATAAACACAATCGGTAGAATAAATTGAATAACCCGAGAAACAAATATAATTTCATAACAATTTTGAATAATCTAAGAAGAATCGTAGTATTGGTTTTAAAAATCATACTCGCAAAGACATTATTAAAATTACTATCACGATTGACAAGTATAACGAAGTTTGAAGAGTTTTGAAGAATCAAATGTATATAAAAAGTGTTGTTTCAGATCAAGATGGGCCATATGCTGAGGAGTGACAACATGACCTTCTGCGAGATGTTCTTGCAGCCAGAAGCCGCGTACGAGATTATATCGCAGCTAGGAGAGATGAGCTGTGTCCAGTTTCTAGATGTTCGTTACTTTCAATTATATAAATCATCATAACCATTCTCAGCTAAAAGAGGTCTCCTGTTAGACATACACCCAACGAACCTCGAGGTTTAGGCGCACGTTTGACAATCTCGACGGTCGCGGGTTCAAACCCCAGGCACACACTTTTGACTTTTGGAAATTGTGTGTGTATTCACATTGAATTATCACTTGCTTTAACGGTGAAGGAAAACATCGTGATAAAACCTGCATACCTAACAAGTTCTTAGAAATTTCTTAGGTGTATAGTCCGCCAACCCGCAACAAGCCAGCGTGGTGGACTATGGCCTAAACACTCTCAATGGTAGAGGAGACCCGTGCCCAGCAGTGGGACGTATATGGGTCGATGATGATGATTTTTTTTTTTTTTTTTTTTTTTTTTTTTTCTTTAAACGCCTTAGCAGGCAGACGAGCAGACGGCCCGCCTGATGGAAAGCGGTCACCGCCGCTCATGGACTTGGCAATGCCAGGGGCACAGCCACGCCGCTGCCTACCGTGAGGAGAATACTCTTTTTAAGCCTCGTTTGAAGAAGGCCATGTCATAGCGCTCGGGGAACACCGAGGCAGGGAGTTCATTCCAGAGCTTGCACGTACGTGGTAAAAATGACCTCTGGAAACGCACCGTACGCGTACGGTACGTCTCCAGGTGATATGGATGAACTCCACTGCGGTGACGGGTGGTGCGATGGTAGAACGGCGATGCCGGTACCAACCCGAACAGTTCCTCGGAGCATTCCCCATGGAACAGCCGGTAGAACACACAAAGAGACCCAAAGTCTCTCCGCAGCCCTAACGGCTGTAGTTTCTCCGTGAGATTGGGATCATCGACGATGCGAACGGCCCGTCGCTGTAAGGAGTCAAGTGGGTCGAGCTGGTATTTTGGGGCACCTGCCCAGAGATGCGAGCAGTACTCCACGTGGGGCCGGATTTGCGCCTTGTAGAGCGACAATCTGTGACCCGACGTGAAGTACCGCTTGGCTCTGTTCAGGATACCCAACTTTTTACTCGCCAATTTGGCTTTGTCCTCCAAATGACTCCTAAACTGGACTGAGCTCGAAATTTCGACGCCGAGGATCCCAATACTCTCGGAGATCTGGAGAGATACTCCTTGGAACTGTGGCGCTATGACGAATGGATCCTTCTTCGCAGTGAACGCGCAAACTTGTGTCTTCGTAGGGTTGAATTGAACTAGGTTCTTTTCTCCCCATTCGAGAGCCCGCCCCAGAGAGCTCTCGACTTCAGACACAAGTTGTGACCGTCTTTCCCCAACGGTACTCCGAGGGACATTCTGTTGGCCGATGTATCGCGCGTCACTCGTACTATCATCTGCATAGCAATGCATGCTTTCGATAGAAAGCATGTCATTGATATGCAGGATAAAGAGTGTCGGCGATAGCACCGAACCTTGAGGAACGCCAGCATTAATGGTCATGGTCTCGGAGCAACAGCCGTCAACGACGACCTGGATGCTCCGACCATCCAAAAAGCTGGCGATCCACTTGCAGAGTCCCTCGGGGATCCCGTATGCTGGAAGCTTCGCCAGAAGGGCGCCGTGCCACACTCGGTCGAACGCCTTCGCAATGTCGAGGCCGACGGCAATAGCCTCACCCCCGCTCTCCAAGGCCTCCGCCCAGCGGTGCGTAAGGTACACGAGAAGATCGCCAGTTGATCGACCATGTCGAAAGCCATATTGGCGGTCGTTGATCAGCTGGCGATCCTCAAGGTATCTCAGGATCTGAGTGTTAATTACTCGTTCCATGACCTTGGAGAGAAGGGATGTGACCGCTATCGGCCTATAGTTGGAAGGGTCCGACCGGTCACCCTTTTTAGGGATTGGGTGGACACGTGCGACCTTCCAAGAAGCTGGGACCCTGTTGGTTTTGTAGGAAAGGCGGTACAGGCGCGTTAGCACGGGGGTCAACTCAGGGGCGCACGTCTTAAGAACCACCGCGGGGATGCAATCCGGCCCACTCGACTTTCGGATGTCGAGAAGCCCGAGCTCCCGTCTGACGACACGATGATTGAATCTAATGTCAGACAGGAAACTCTCACACCTGGGTAAAACTGGTGGAATGGCTCCCCCGTCATCCAGTGTCGAGTTCGAGGCAAAGGATTGGGCCAGGAGATCGGCCTTCTCCTTTGCACTATGGGCCAGACTGTGATCATCCTTACGCAGTGGCGGGAGACTAGGCTGGCAAAAATTACCTTCGACAGCCTTGGCGAGCGACCAGAAAGCTCGACTTCCAGAGGGATAACTTTCGAGTCGCTCGCCAATTCGTCGAACGTGTTCCGCCTTGGCCCTAGCGATAGCCCTCTTGTTGGATCTAGAAGCGGCATTGAATTTTCGCTTCTCCTCCTTCGCGTTAGGATCCCGACGTTTTCGGGCTTCCTGCCATGCCTTAAATGCGGACTGCTTGAGGCGCGCAGCATCGGCACAAACTTGGTTGTACCAAGGTCGGCTGCGGCGCCCCACGGGTATTTTGGAACTGGGGATGAAAACATCCATCCCCAGGATTATTGTATCCCTTACGCAGTCCGCACAGGCGTCAGGATCATCAGAGGAGAAGCAGAGCCGCTTCCATGGGTAGGATGCGTAGAACTCGCGCAGTCCATCCCAATCTGCTGACCTATAACGCCAGACTCTGCGAGTCCCAGTAGCTGAAGGACGACTGGGACGCACAACAGGGGCCCATGAACGGACAAGGCAGTGATCAGATGACCCTAGAGGGGCTTCGATCACCACCCTGTATCCGTCAGGATGAGTAGTCAGCAGAAGATCCAACAGAGAGGGCTCATGGCTCTCAACATCCGGAACACGGGTAGGCTGTGTTACCAGCTGTGAGAAGCCATATGCCAGGGCCAACTCGTAGGCCGACCGACCCGGGAGATCAGTGATCCTGGACCCCAACCACTCTTTGTGGTGGGCGTTGAAGTCACCCAGGACCACCACCTCCGCGGACGGGCACTGCTCGAGAATGCAACTAGTCCCCACTTGGACGTTCTCAAACAGTAGAGAAGACCCCGAATCACTGGCATGGGACCTGTAAAGGCACGCGTATACGCGGGTACGACCCCCGTGGTCTATGCGAAGCCATAATACTGACAGGTCCCGATGCTCGAGGCCCCGAAGGCGGCGACAACAAATATCACCCCTGACGAAGACGCACACCCCGGCTTTACGTACAAATGCATGTTCCAATACGTAGCCGGGGTAGTTAAGGTACGATACGTCGTCAGGGGTAGATATTTGTGTCTCCGTTAAAAAGAGCAGGGCAGGCCGCGCCGTCTCGAGGTGGTGATGGACGGCGTCGAGGTTGCTGTGTAGACCCCTGACATTGCAGAAGTCCACTGGAATTGTGGATGGTTTTACCGCCGTGGGTTGCCTGCTATTTATCCTTTTTCGGGTCATTAAAAAAAAAGAGATTTATGGGAGGGGGGTGAGGATGGATGCGGTGGGTTCAGAGCGGATCCTTAATGATGGAATAATATAAAAAAAAATTTTCAATGTGAGGCAGCACACGGCCAAATGAGAGGCCTCCGCGAGGCACGGAAGGGCCCCCGGTGCCCCCCCGCGTACAGTCGCCGGGATCCACCCCAGTCTCCCACTCTGGCACGACGACTGCACGACGGGATTTTCGCCGGTTGGCGGGACAGCTTCCCGAGGCGGGAGTTAAAAGAGAGCGGGTCCCCGGGTTCAGGTCCCCTACTGACCGGCAGGCGGCCGACGGAAACCGTTCCCACCGGGTCTCCCTGTACCCCGCATCAACCCCCAAGGCCGCATGCCACCCCAAACACCGGAGTAGTGCCGTTGCAACTCACCAGCACCCAAGAAGGTAGGTGGAGGGACAATGAAGGAACGGCTATCCAGTCCTTCCGCCGGAACGCATTCCTGCTTTGCGGTAGAAATAGACTGGACGGTGGTACCAATCCGCTCGGGTTCAACATTGAGTAAATAAATACTCACTATTAAACCCTACCACCAGTGGTGGGTGAGGGAAGGGACACCAAAGCTGCGGAAAGGACAGTGATTGCAGCAATGGTGGCTCGAGGGGCCGGGGTCGCGTACCCGTGCCATTTTATAAGCCAACCGGACAAGTTGGCAGAAAAATGACCCTCTGACATTAAGATTTAAATACAAATAATAAATAAATAAATACACCCAACAGTCACATACATAGTTTTGACTTTAGCCTAGGTTACAAGTCCTGTGTAGTGAGTATTGGTGACGAAAGACTTTTTCAGTCTCACAAACACCCAGTATCGAAAAAAATATGAGTATTTGTGGATCACACAACCTTTTGTCTATTAAAGACCTATGCATAGAACAGTTAAGTAAAATTAGAAAGGAAATGTCCCAAGCGTGCTGAACCTAGGATAAGACTATCGTATGTTCGATATGACCGCTTCTTAGTAGTTCGCGTAGGATGTAATAACAAGGGTTTTATAAACGCATGAAAACTAATAGTAAAGCTTCATTTTTGTTTGTTTTTTTTTTATTATTCATCGTGTTATGGTAGTAGAAACGTGACAGACAAGTGGCGACACTCTTCGCCATAGAAAAAAATGTCTATTTTCCATTTAATCTTATTCAGCTGTTCTGTTGAATCACGCAAAGGAGGAAAGAGGTACAGCAATGACACAACTAAGAATGGAAAATTCCAATATCACATGTATCAAGAAGGATGCTGCCGTCAATTTCTACATTTTAACGGTTTCTTTGTACATACTACGAGTAGTAAATATTTTTAGTCGGTCCATAGCTGAACGCGTCCATTCACACCATTGGGACGTAATTGGCAATTTCAGTTGAACTCCGATATGCAACCTTATCAAAGGAGTTACGTTGCGGAAGTGTGTCGTTGTGCTGAAATGGAACGCAAACTGCACTATATGGAGGCGGAGATGTTGAAAGATGATATTGAAATACCAGAAATTGATAAAGAGCCGAGAGCCCTGCATCCTAATGAACTGATGACGTATGAGGTAATTGAAATTGACTCGACCTTAACAAAGTTTTTATTAGGTGCAAAATGTCAGATATCTGTTGCATTTTTGCTTTTGCTTCTGCTTTTTTCTGTTCTCCTGGTAAAGTGTACGCAAAATTCTATGTTTTCTGAATTTAAAGTTTGTGAATATGACAATTAAAGTCTATTGTCATTAATAATGATTACCATGAAGAATAATATCGTTTTCACGATAGTGTAGGTAGAGGTTTATCTGCAAATCATCAGATCTTTATTTAAGTCGCATTGCTAGTTTTCGAGCACTCATTCTGGACTTATTGTGGGTACTGAACCTGATGAATAACCAAAATATTGTTCTGCGATATTGAGTCAATAAAAAAGGCATATATGTAACTTTTTCACGATTAAAGAATTAGGCTTATTATGATACCTGTATGATCGAAATTTAAAGTTTCAGAATCATGAGAGTCTAGCTTTTTATTGACAAAAACTTAAAGTAAATGCATTATCGGGCTTGTCATACAGATCACGGTTCATTTGCGCTGAAACTAAATCAACGCAGTGGAAACTGCCTGACAATCTATGTGTTCAATGCAAATTCTGGTGAATACACTTTACTCTTTAGTGACATGAAACCAAATTAAATTAAGCCACAAACGATTATTTTTTTAAATTTAATTAAATGACGTAATTAATTTTAAGTTGAAACTTTTTAATGGTCCTATTGTCAATTTGGCAGATTTCGCCAAGGCTGCACTGTTTATTTGCCTATTTTTTAAAATGAATTATATGTTAATAAATAATTTGTTTTTTATGAAAATTAAAACAAAATCCACGCGACAATAAATGCTGTCCGTGGAACCTGACATACATAGTTTTATAAGTTAATTTATAATAGGTACAACATGTTTCTGTTTTTTTTTTTTGTTAAAACGTTTAATATCATTCATTAGGCCGTGACCGTAATGTTTGGAAAAATAAATTCTCAAACCGTCGAATTATTAAACTCTTCTAGCTGTGACATAAAAGTCCCTGGTGTAAAATTTAGCCGATTCATTAAAATGCCATTTTTTTCACCGCTAAGATTACCTGAAGTAATGTGTGGCTCTGTAGCCGATTCTTTACCAGTCGACAAAATATTTTAAAGTGTTATTGCAAACAACATTGGGTGCTAAGAATTTTTAATAATAAAAGCTGTATAACACTCGTTAAACGTTATAAGATAACTTTATTTCTATAAAGTTTACAATCAATAACAGTATTAGTAATTAATTACTTTAGAATACCATATAATGACATTGATACAGGTTTTACTATTGATAACACTCGTTGCGTGGGGCGAGCGCGGCCGACTACTACTCGCGGTGCCCCGGCGCACCTCTTCCCGCCCTCCGCAGGGTGACCCCGCTCGGACCCTACGTAGTACCAACGCGGAAATAATAAAATGAGCGCGTTACAGCTGCTAAATTTATAAAAATTATTGCAGACATTATTCGAGAAATGGGAAGAAGATATATCAGAGATGTCGGCCAACCAAACGAATTTGATGAAAAACTTTTTGGAAATCACGGAGATGCACTATTTGCTAAGCAATATTGGCCCCTTGTTAGGAGACGCTGAAATTAATAAAAGCATTGTTTCCAGGTAATTTTACTTAAAATCATTTTAAAAGAACAATAAATAATAATTAATTCCTTTGATTTCTTTTTCCACGTTTCATTGCAACCTAGATGACGTCTTTGGTTTGAAAAGCAATTAAATATAATAGGTTCGTTTACGTATTGAGTCTTTTTATGTGTTTCGGAAAAAGAAAAGTGTGTGTTTTAATGCGTTCAACATAAGACTAGTGTAGAATATATTGCTAGATCATACGTAAGATTCATTGAATAGTGAAAGAAATCATTGCAAAGGACCCTTCATAATTATATATACATTTATTAAAGGCATTTTTGGAACTACGACCCACGTCATAAATGGTCACTTTAAGTGTCGTGTCGCTTCATAAACCTAAAAAAATTGGCTAGACTTTGATTCACCAATGAAAGCCCCCATGGGCTTATAAAACATGGAACATATTCCCATATTGTGTTAATGGAATAATTTATATTCTTTGCAATAGCAAAAGCAAACAGGCAGGAGGAGACATCGGCTCGGGCGGTCGGCTTGCGGTGATGACAGGCGTAGTAAAGAGGAGTAGAACATTCCCTCTAGAAATGATGCTTTGGAGGATATCCCGAGGGAATATCTACTACAGACAGGCAGCCAAGGATAAAATTTTACAGGATCCAGCCACTGTTAGTGTATTTGAAACAGTGTATACAAAAAATAATAAAATGGAGAGAAGCAGTCAGGGTAAAAAAGGGTAATGACGAGTTTAAAATGGGTAATATGAAGAGTCGGCGAAACCGAAGTGCATGTATGAAGACGATAATGTCAGTGGATGAAGCGAAAGGGGTGTGTTTGGACCATGGCATTTGGCGCTCTATAGTCTCTGCTAACCTAACCTAACCTAACGGGAGACAGGCATGAGTGTATGTATGTATGTACGAGTATGTGGACAGAAGCAATGTTTTCCTGAGATTCATAAGATTCGTATCTTAATTAACAGGGTCAAGAAATCAGAAAAGTAGCCTTTTTAGCCATTTGTCAAGGGGAACAACTAGAGCACCGTATGTACAAAATTTTCAACGGTTTCCGAGTGAACACTTATCCATGCCCTGAGACTTTGCAAGAACGAGAAGACATCATGTATGATTTAAACATTAGACTCTACGATCTGGAAGAGGTAAGATAGTTTTTGTTTCGCCATTGATTTCTTCTTATTTTTTATTAATCATCATCATCGGTCCAAAGACGTATTCAGCTACTTTTATGAGGTCGTCAGTTCTTTTAATTTAGTTTAGGTATTAAGTATAAAATAGGTTAGTTGGTCGTGTTTATTCTACGAAGGTTTACTTTTATCTAAGTAATTTGTATTTAATGGTTCACACATAGAAAATCTACTGCTGTCCTCATAAATAACTCGTGGAACACCGAGGGTCTGCCAACCACAGACTAAAACATATGACCTAGATGAAGAATGTATAGATTAAATGCTAGGTAAAATGCGAACAGGGGTGATGGCTTGCGTAAAGGACACCTCAGATTCAAACGCAGGATGTAATAACGACATTCACAAGAGAAAAGTATCTCGTACCATATGTCGAGACATGGTGTTTGAGTATTGGACGAATTTGTCTATTAGCCTTATATACAAACATAATGTTGGGCATGTACAGTGCTGGTATTGTACGTGTAATCACCGCTATCTGGCTTAATTTCCATCGTGCAAGTGAAGCGTGGGCGTTGTGCCCAGATCTATTGTCTGTGCGTTTAGTCCGTGAGATCGTCGATACAGAATTACGTATGTGTATGTTCACATCTGGCGATAGGGTGAGCGGGTACAATGAGCTGGGTCGCTCGCCAAGATTGCATCAGTGGTTCGTCTAACTGGCTGCACTTTCCTTGATTACATCCCAAGATGTCATTGTGTCTTGACGGGTTTCGGCATTGCTGCAGAGCCTCTTTGACTCGCGATCTTTGCAGGAGATTAGTGCTGCTGAATGTAACCTATTGTGTTTCTCATTGCCCTCCCACTTCCAATGTTCCTTAGTAACGTTAATTAATTAAGGTGAGTCAATGCAGCCTTTAATACCTTTACATTTTAGTAGGGCGTACTGGGCTTTTAATGTTAGTTTTCGTAGACGTTCAAGAAACAAAAATGTAGAAATGTTGGTCAGACTCGCGGACTATGACTACGGTCGTACAGTAAATGATGGAATTCCTACGAATATTATTAATTAAATTTTAATTTTTACACGCCTTGAACCAATTTGACTTTGAGAATGATGTTGTCGTGTCTTACTTAGTAAAAAAAATATCTATAGTACGCTTAAAAATCTATATCTTTCTCCCTTATTTTAAAACCTGGAAAACTTGTCAATTATAGTTATTATGGGTGACAGTGGCTACTTTATATGTAAGATTTATACCCAATTCTCTTTGTTTTTTCTTCTCTCCACTTCTATAAGTCAATGCCCTAAATCAGACTTTAATACCCAATACTATTGAATGAATGTTCCCATTGTAATCCTGGCCGATGGTACATTTGTACACGATTGCATGTTCAGTGTTTTGTTTGCCTCATCCATTATCCGTCAGTCGCAATTTAATTTTGTTGTTCCGTTTATCCGTACCGTCGCAGTTGCGTTTTATCCAGCAAAACGAAGGATTAAACACGAAATGGGTTCAGATTTACCCTCAGCGTTTGCGTTTGGATATAGTAATAGTTCAAATAATTTACTCGTAAAATCGTCACGTTCCCTGACGGGTTAGTGTGTAAATTGAACGGATCGCTAATTCCCTTGCAATTTGCCAACGCGTATTTGCATTGTCGGTTGGTACGGACAAGTCTTGTGTAATGAATTCTTGTTAATGTCACTTCATCTAGATTCTGCGAAGCGATGCTTTTACTATTTAACTTAATACAGAGTACTGTTTGATTGTTCACTGAAACTGTGTATGAGATGTTTGAGTAGTAGTGGTTTTATATGAGAATGTAAATAAAGAGAGATGAGTCCTATTAATAAAGAACTTTAATTAAAGTTATAAAGATACAATTATACACACTCACGCCTGAATTCTCGGAAAAGATGGGCAGAGATGCATTTCTCGTGTTTGAGTATGATTGTATGAGCATATTCATTTTTTTGGTCTCATTTGCAGACAACGGTTTGCCATCGAGAATTTCTTATAAATATAGGTATAGGTAATAATGTGTGTATAACTGTGTATGTTTATAAATTATTTATTTGCGCACCTACACGCTTATCATCTCTGCATCACCCAAGGTTTGACTGGTAGAGAATGCCTCAGGCAAGTCCGCCTTTGCAATATGAATTGTAAAAAGTGTAAATAAAGAAATAAATAAATATATATTGTTATAAAAAATAAACCGAACAACACATTGCTCGACCTGAAAATTGAACCCGAGTCATTTAGAACGAGAGATGAGAACACGGGACATTTCTAGTAAAGTTACATCGAAAGGTTTTGTCTAATTTACGTGATTCAAATGGTGCTTGATATTGTTAATTCATCGGTTTAGAAAATAATACAATAACAATAGTAATGCTTGTTAGAAAACGTCTTCTTACGGTTATTTCTTCTGTAACTTAACATTCCCTTGGCGTTTCTGCCTACAGTTTTTGATTATCATGTTCCCGTGTCTTTTTATTTTCTTCTGTAATTTGATTAATTAATTTTTTGAATGCAACCGTGCCCAGTGGGACGTAGTTGGGCTGACGATGATAATGAGTATAATTTTCTAAATAATCAGTCATGACTGGCCAAGCCCATAATATCATTTTCAGGTGATGGAAAAGACAAAGTACCATCGTTACAAAACACTGGAAACGGTAAGTCAACAATGGAGGCATTGGTCAATACAAGTGAGGAAAGCCAAGGCAATATACCACACGATGAATAAATTCAACATAGATATTACCAAGAAATGTTTGATAGGACAGTGCTGGATACCAAATGGAGATTTAAAGAGGGTTCAAGATACGCTGGAAACTTGTTCGGTAGATTTACTGTTATTTTTGTATACTTATTTTTTTGTGCATTACTATTATATAAGATAATATTGTAGCAGTGATGGCCTCGAGGTTTGGGCGCGCGGTCGAGAATCTCGGCGGTCGCGGGTTCGAACCCCATGCACACACCTCTGACTTTTCGAAGTTATGTATGAATTATCACTTGCTTAAACAGTGAAGGAAAACATCGTGATGAAACCTGCACACCTAATAGTTCTTAGGAATTTCTTAGGTGTGTAGTCCGCCAACCCGCACTAGGCCAGCGTGATGGACTATGGCCTAAACCCTCTCAATGTTAGAGGAGACCGGTGCCCAGCTGTGGGACACGTATATGGGTTGATGAGAAGATAATATTGTTAATCTTCGATCACAATATATTTTCACTGCTGTAGGTGGATCGCCACTATAGATATGAAGTTCTAAAATTTGTATTAGACCGATTGTCTGTCTTCTTTATGTTGGTTCAAAAGTGCATTCAGGATTCATTGTACAAATTGTAAAGCCAAAGTGCCTGAGTAAGTAAGTGAGAGAGTTTAATGCGCTTGTTTGTTTATAATTATAAGCAGCGACGATGGTTGTGTGTAAGATGAATGCATTAAATGTATCTGTAAGAGAGGACAGCAACGAAATACGTGCTTCGTATTGTTATTTGGTTTACTATTTTCTGATTTAATGTAGTCGTATCGACCGTTTCATGGAAATAAAATAAAAATACCTGTGGTTATCTTTAACTTGAGAATATTTTCAGGAAACCCTTGGAACTAATGTCTCCTCGTTTATGACTAAAACAGAATCGTTCTCAACACCGCCTACGTACCATCGCACTAATAAGTTTACTCACGGCTTTCAAACACTAATCAATGCTTACGGCGATTCCGCTTACCGAGAACTCAACCCGGGTAAGATATTCTAACGTTGATTAGATTTATAGAGAAACAGGACGATAATAGCCTTTGAAGATGGATGCGCTTGTACCACTTAAGGACCTTACTCCGAGAAATACTATGGAAATTATTTGCATTCTTGGAATTAATTCTAGTCTTTGAATCTTTTATGAAAATAAATAGTGGAATTTATCTAATGCTCTTCTTGCTAGTAGGTAAAGGCAAAATGAAGAAGGTATTCTTTTGTTCTCACAGTGTAAAATTCTGATGTAAATGCATTTAAAATTTAATATTTAAAAAGTTATGCAGCGGGTTTTTCAAGCAATAATTCTTTGTTTTAAGGCTTGTATACTATAACGACGTTTCCATTTTTATTTGCTGTAATGTTTGGCGACGTTGGTCACGCCTTGATCATGCTTGCGTTCGCCCTTTGGATGGTGAAGAGTGAGAATAAATATATGGGTAAAAAGTCGAATAACGAGATATGGAATATATTATTCGGTGGTAAGTCGAAATCTTTGAATTTGATGAATATGTGCGCAGCATTTTATTGTGGTGTGTTGTAGTAAGTAATTAAGTTGTTAGGAATTTCTTAGGTGTGTAGTCCACCTTCCCGCACTCAGCTACCATGGTGGACTAGGACCTAAACACTCTCAGTAGGGGAGGCCTGTCCCCAGCAGAAGGATGTACATGATGGGCTGATGAAACCATTCATATTTTTAGCAGGTGAAAACAAAACTTCAACACGAGGCTCTGTAGCTAGCATAAGCCCTCATTAAAAATATTTACAGCATTAAAATCCCTTTGCAAATGCGCAATCTGTCTGATCTCTTCTGCATCAGCCAACCCACGCGCGATCGTGCTCATGTTTATTCCATTTTGAAACCTTAACGTAAATAGAAGATATAATCCCTTGCAGAAAATATTACACGTTTAGAAAAATATCTTAGAAAAACTCTAATTGATGTAGACAGCTGTAGGTAGATGAGAGGAGGATTTGAGCTTAGATATGAATGTAACAAGGGATTAAAGGTTACTCTGCTTATAAATATAGCTTTTTTTATATTTAAATACGGTATTTAATCTAGCATAGAAAACTAAGAAGTAAATCACGATGACACAAGCTTAACGTTAGGAAACCTGCGCAAACCGAGTACGAATTGTAGTCCGCCACCACGAACTTAGACTGCGTGGTAGACTAATGCCTAAACTCTCAAGATAATAGAAGATGTCGGTGCCCAGTAGTGGGACGAGTATAACGTGATGATAATGGTTTTAGCTCCAATGAGGTCAAAGTTACTATGCTACAATTAGCTGTTAATGTTTTAAATTCAAGGAATCCATTTCTTACTAGTTTTAGTTATATTTTCCAAACTATAGTAACTTTTGCTTAATAATCTCGCCAATTTCTCGTCCTCAGTACGCCAGTTAAGTTCGAACACTAATTGCTTGAATATTCTATTACGTAGGCAAAAAATATATTTCATAAACCCTTTTTAAGTGTTTGACAAAGTTTACTATAAGGGGGTCTTAATGAAACTTTATGAAGCGAAATTATATTGCAACTGATATTTAATGATGAGGAGAAAAGTGGAAGGGACGAAACGCATACGTAAAACTGTTGGGGGACCTTTATCATCTGATGATGATTCATCAGCCCAAATACGTCCCACTGCTGGGCACGAGCCTCCTCTACCGTTGAGACGGTTTAGTCCACTACGCTAGCCTAGTTTTCTCTTAGATCGAGGTAATTGCTTAGTTTTGTCAAGACACCTCAAACTCACCAAAAATTTCAAAGTCTGCTTGTGTTCTTCAATACTCAATACGATAGACTTATCAATTAATCATTTACTTGTCCAACTTCGTAGCGTAATTGGTATGACACTATGTTGAGAATGTGAGGTGAAACATTTGTCTCTGTGTGGGTTTCGATACCCACACAGAAACAAATGTGTATTCGGGTCTGGGTATATGTGAGGCATCGTAAAATTTCTCATAGTCAAAACTACGTTTATGACTGGCTGTTTTATTTATATAGTAACTTTTCTCCTTGATAAAGAACAGGTGGCCTTGCCTCAAAATAATCGAATTTGGCTTTGACTCTATCACATAAAGCTCACATTTAATCGGATTATATTCACAGGTCGATACGTCATTCTATTAATGGGTTGCTTCGGCGTATACACGGGATTTATATACAACGACATCTTCGGAAAATGCATGGCACTTACTAATTCCTACTGGGTGAACTCTTATTCAAAAGAAGAGCTTGCGAAAGATAAATATTTGCTTCTGAATCCGTCTGATCCTTCAAAACACCCATACGTCTTCGGTGTGGATCCCTTGATAATTGTACGTATTATACTCAAACATGCCTAAGCTTCTGACGTAATGACAGCAATATTCATAGGCTCAAAATTTGCACAATTTGTCTTTGAGTAACAAGCAAGAGTGAGTCTACGACTGTTTACCGCTTACGTTGACGAGTATTATTTCAACAAAAATGAAATAATACTGTTGGACTCGAACTACTAGATCACAGGAAAGGCACATGTGAACATGAAATAGTCGTAATTACAACAGGATTATTAGTTACTTGATATATTAATACTGATTGGATTTCATTTTAGTTTGGGTTTATAGAATCAAAACTTTGAAATAAATTGTAGCTTTATGTGTTGCCAGTCCCGTGGTCCAGTTGGTTAGATACTAGCTTGCAAAAAAAGATGCCGAGGGTTCAATCCCCACATCGCGGCGATTTGTGTGATCCACAAATAAAGTCTGGGTGTTGGTGAGATCGAAAAGTCTCTCGTATTTTCTGATACCCAAGAACCTGTGTCTTGTATTCTAGTGTGTTGACTGCTGGGCGTATCTGTTTTTTGTTTATAGCTGAACCTGTGACTAACTTCAAAAAAATAATGACATTTTATGCTTTGCAGCTATCAAAAAACAAGATCTTGATACAAAACTCTATAAAAATGAAACTTGCCATTATCCTAGGCATCGTGCAAATGATGTTTGGAATAATACTAAGTATCTTCAACCACATGTAAGAATAATCTTATAAAATCTATTTATTAAAAAAAAAACTACCACCTATGGTTAACTGATCATATTAATTTTTCAGATATTTCAAGCAATACTATTTAATATACCTGCAATTTATACCAGAAATGCTGATTATGCTAAGCATTCTGTTTTGGTTGGTGTTCCTCATATACTACAAATGGTTCAATTATAGCTCCAAATCTAGTAAGTTTTGTTTTTACCATATCTATAATCGAATGCCTCGTACTGTTGTAAAAAAAGGATATACGATGCAATCTAGTGGTCATGGATCCGATTCCTGGGTTGGAAAAAGTGTTGTTAGGTTTTTCTATTAGGAAATTCTCAGTAGCAGCAAGGAGTCTTGAAATGGGTTGGTCATTTCCCGGTTTGTTATTAGGGTCTTCCAAAGAATTCATTATTGCGTAATTCTGCTACGTTTCTTTATAATACGTTTCTTTGCATATTTTTTAGGGATTTACAGTCTTGGATGAGCACAACGTACTTGTTACACAATTGTGTCTAATTCAAAATAGACACTTGTTCATCATCAGCCAATATTGGTCCACCGCTGGACAAAGGCCTCCCCCAATGATTTCAACCGGGAACGGTCGGAAGCCTCCTGCAGCCAGCGACGTCCCGCGACCTTGACAAGGTCCTCGGACCACCTTGTCGATGGGCGTCCCACGCTGCGCTTTCCAGTACGCGGCCTCCACTGGAGAACTTTCTGGCCCCATCGGCCATCAGTTCTCCGCGCCATGTGGGCGACCCATTGCCACTTCAACGAGCTAATCCGTCCGGCCATGTCGGTTACTTTAGTTCTCCTACGGCTCTCCTCATTCCTGAGGCGATCTCGTAGGGAAATCCCGTGCATAGCCCATAGCTCGTTGAGTGACTCTGAGCCCTCCAATAACGCCTTTAGTGAGTGGCCACGTCTCAGTGCCGTAAGTCATCACTGGTAACACACAACTATTGAAGACTTTCGTCTTCAGGCACTGAGGTATTTCGGACGAGAAAACGTCGCGTAGTTTCCCGAACGCTGCCCAACCGAGTTGGATTCGACGATCGACCTCTCTCTCGAAGTTGGACCTGCCTAACCGGACCACTTGTCCCAAATAGACATATTTGTCTACAACTTCGAGAGTCGAGCCCCCTACTGTGATTGGGGTGGGCACAACATGGATATTCGACATGATTTTCGTCTTGTCATTGTTCATTTTGGTTCCACCTGTTGGGAGACTCGATTGAGGTCTTTCAGCATAGTGCTAAGGTCCTCCAGCGATTTTGCATGACTGCAATATCGTAGGCAAACCGAAGGTGTGTGATATACTCGCCGTTGATGTTGATGCCGAATTCTTTCCACTCATGTTCATATATGACAAAAAAACCGATTGTTAATTTCTAATTACTGAT
Organism: Cephonodes hylas; assembly: GCA_030295005.1. Taxonomy (NCBI): domain Eukaryota; kingdom Metazoa; phylum Arthropoda; class Insecta; order Lepidoptera; family Sphingidae; genus Cephonodes; species Cephonodes hylas. Next base: position 18,483,234 of record AP025360.1, read on the forward strand.
TAAAAAATAACTGGATACTTACTGTGCTATATTACGGAATTTAAAATCGTTATGAAAATTTACAATCACTTTCCAAAAAACTTTGAAATATAATAATATAACTTAATACTTTTTGCGATTTTTTACATTTGTGTTTTTATCTGACGTATATAAGGTTGGTAAAATTATCTCGACTAGTGAGTGACAATCTTACTGTGTTCTTCTACAAAACAGTGTACTTGGCCACGAAATATTATTATCATTAATCCCGTTAATATTATGAAATATAATATACATACTCGACGATAAAGGGACAAAAGAGATCAAAAAAATATTATCGGCATTCAAAATGTGCATGAAATTATGACACTAGGAATATGTGCTTAAAACAAAAGGGCATAGAATCCCTTTCACGTCATCCCATCTTATGGATAAATAAAAGCAAAACTTCTCAATTTTCGAATCTGCCCTCGGAAAAATCCGACGAAAGCGTTCAAAATCTATGATACCGGGGCCAGTTTCATAGAGCTTGTCGGGTTATCGATGTACAAGCGAGGTGCGGGGCTGTGAAGCGTGAGGTGTCGGGTTCAATTCCACATATCCTTTGTATTTTCGGCTCAAAAAACACCCTTTGTACTGGAATGCGTTTGCATCTGATATTGACTGTGTCCACACAATAGGGATCAAAAATATTTTTCGAACTACATCCGTATAGCCTTGCTGGCACTGCGACTAGGCACGAACTGCAGTGGTTTTGAAGTTTATGTCATCTCCTGTTTTCACAGAATTTAATATATAATACATAGCTGATGGCCTCGAGGTTTAGGCGCGCGGTCGAGAATCTCGGCGGTCGCGGGTTCAAACCCCAGGCACACACCTCTGACTTTTCGAAAGTTATGTGTGTATTCAAATTGAATTATCACTTGCTTTAACGGTGAAGGAAAACATCGTGATAAAACCTGCACACCTAAAAGTTCTTAGGAATTTCTTAGGTGTGTAGTCCGCCAACCCGCACTAGGCCAGCGTGGTGGACTATGGCCTAAAACCCTCTCAATGGTAGAGGAGACCCGTGCTCAGCAGTGGGTGTATATGGGTTGATGAAGAAGAAGAAGAAGAAGAAGATACAATTATTGTAGTTACGTATTTATTTGTGTACTTAAAATATTTCTTGAGTCTGTGCCTGTCAGTTGGACGTATATTATAGTCATCATCAATAGAAGATGATGATAAAGCTCAAGAATTTCCTACTTAGGTGTCACGAGCTAATGTTATTCATTCGATTTATTGTTGAATATTTATTTCTCGTTATCTAATACGCAATTATTAGATTGCATGAGTTCGCAATCGAAGCGTTCACGAGCGATCTCATTTTGTACATCATTCGTGTAGATAATTTCAAGTTATAACAGTATTTGATCGGAGGTTTGATGTGAGCGCAAGTCATTAAATAGAGCGAGGAGATACACTATTGTCTTGCGCGATCTTTCACTCAATAGACGACACACAGTTCTTACACAAACACCTAATTCATTAGAAGTGCTATCAGAACCAGTGTGGGTCTTTTTGTGTCTATTCTTATGGCGTCAATATGAAACAGATTGTTCTAGATATCTTTGGTGAAGGTCTTTATCGAACGACTAGCGAACCAATCCTAAAAGATAGATATAGGCTGTGGTGAACTTTTTTTAGAACTTTAGGGAACCTAAAGGAGGACAATTCCGTCATACATTGTTTCAGCGAAACTTCAACGCGGCTCAAAAGGAAAAATTACACCCGATTTTGAAACATTCTTTATTGCTGCTTCGCTCCTATTGGTCAAAGCGTGATGATATATAGCCTATAGCCTTTCTTGATAAATGTGCTATCTAACACTGAAAGAATTTTTTAAATCGGACCAGCAGTTCCTGAGATCATTGCGTTCAAACAAACGAACTCTACAACTTTATCACATTAGTATAGATAATAATGATTAGCAATAATACATATAATTGTTTAATCTCTGAAGCAATTTAGACGATTTTTATGAAATCTCTCCCGGTAGATACTATATACATAAACACTCACGCCCGTATTAACTGAAGGGGTAGGTAGAGATGCATTTCACATTTTATCAATTGCGTTATCTCTCTACGTGATTGGCGGTCTATTACCATGTTTCTGTTAAGATAACCAAAGAAAAAGTCTATAATTCGATAGCCCTGCAGTACAGTTGGTCTAGCCAACATTGCAGGGATCGGACCATTTCGCAAGCTGAATCAGCTTGTTAAATTTTCCGATCCCTGCACCAAGACTTAAGTGTGATACCCAGATATTTGTTTCTGGTCTAAGTGTTTGTGAGACCGATAAGTCTCCTGTAGTTTTTGATACGCAAATACTTACGTAGGCTTAGAACTATGTATGTGACTGACGGCTGTATTATGTCTGTTCGAAGGTTACAAGCTGGGCCCAATGTGTGCGCCGCAAATCCTCATCCTGTTCATTGATATGTTCCTGTGGACTGAAACTAAAGCATTATACGAAGACTGTGACGCGTACATGTTCAGCTCGCAGCAAGGGATCCAGAAGATTCTGGTGATAGTCGCGGCGCTATCTGTGCCTATATTACTGTTCGGAACGCCTATCTTCATTCACTATCGCAACAAGAGGAAACAGAGGGAGGCATACGTATGTAAACGGCTTTACACAAAGAATTTTTATTGAAGACTGGGTCTACTCAGACCGTAATCGAAAACTAAGGCAGGTTGTAACTATCTACAGTTACAAACACCGTGACATCGAAAAAAATCTCGACTGAAAAAAGTTGTCGTTTTCCTGACTGTCATAGGTGTTATTGTGGATGTGGTTTTTTGGAAGACGTAATTGTTTTCAACATAATTGCATTACCTGTTTGTAATCACTGTTAAAGAAATGATAATTTATTGTGAATACACACATAACTTCGAATAGTCAGAGGTGTGTGCCTCGGATTAGAAGCCACGACTGGCAAGATTATCGACTGTGCGCCTCAATCTTTTCAGTCTTTCGTAATCGCCCACAGCGATAAGGCCACCATTTGTAACAGTACCTAATTTAAAGTTACTTATACCTATGTTGTTTTTATTATGGTGCAGTATAAAGAATAAATAAATATTCGTAATATATTAAAGAACGTTTTCAGTTTCTGTGTGTCACTAATACTCGGTCACTGCGTTCTACTAACACCTATCAACTTAAGACTCCTATCCATTCCTCTTCCTTGCACTGCCCACTTATATAAGGCGTGCTGATTCCTTTCATATTTTTAAAAATCTTTTAAGAAAACATTATTTATCTTTCACGTAACATAGTATATTGCTGCTTATTGTTTATAATTATTATTGTATTTTCACTATAATTTTCAACTACTTGTATATATATAGTTATTGTTACTTATTTATATTTATTCTTATTGTATGTATGTTTATGCACCAACAATTATTCTGTTATAATCACGTGTCTTGTTGGTTGTCTGGAAGAGATCGCTTAAAGCGATAAGACCGCCTTTTGTACGTACATTCTGTTTCTATGTATAGTTTTTTTTTTTACTATTATTATGTCTTGTTGTGTGTGTACAATAAAGTTTTATTCTATTCTATTCTGCCGCGACCTAACAAGGCGTCGCCTACGATTAAGTTAAATATTTCGCGTGACTTTTAACAGGGCCGCCCAGAACTAAATACAGGGCGTATAGCAAACTGATGGCTTGATGGTTTGACGTCCAGTGTATTGTTTACTCGTTTCGACCGGGCAGGTTGGGGCGATACTGATAGTATGAATGGAGGAGCGGCTTGCATATCACACCTGACGTGTTCAACGTTCAGCCATTTTTAAACACTGCCAGAGTAAAACTATTATCTGGGATGCTTTGTCGGATTTTTATGTATTTTATTATATATCCGTTTAAAAAAAAACATTTTGGAAATTTAATTATTGGGGGAAAAATGTTAAGTTCGCGTCAGATCACGTGGCCCTGATCGACAATAAGTAAGGCCCATTGCTTTCGTCACGTATGGTCAAGACCGAGTCGAACAATAGTCAAGTTTGTGCTTGGTATCGTTGGGAATCGCGCGAGGGCAATGTATTAGCCGCGGTAGAAATGCTCAATGCGTTCTTTTTACTTTTAAAATATTGTGTAAAACATTTTTAAATTCTTAAAAATGTTCACTTCTACCGATATTCCCGGAGTACCACCCGTTTTATATTAGTCCATCTTGCGTCCTATTTATTGATCTGTTCGCCGTTTTCATACACTACTAAGTATGTATCAGTCCCACGTACAGGGAACCTATCACCGTTTTTCAAATTTCCAGACTGCGTGCTACTGAGAATTTCCTAATGGAAAACTCAATAACACATAACCTTTTTGTATGAAATAAAATATAACTATATATCAAAACATAACTCTGACTCAACGCAAACCTCTATTTTTATTAATGACAATAACACTGTTACTGTGTCACGTGTTTAATTAGGTTAAGTATTATGAGGAAATGAAAAATGCGTTTTTATTCACATTTGTTACCCTCTAACTGTTGTGAGAGGTTTATTTATAACACTTTTTATCTGCATAAGTGTGTAGTTGCGATGTAATGGTTCTAGCTTTGAATTCTGACTAGGATAGTGTTCTAACTTTCCATTAGTAAATGGACAATATCAGCCTATGGTGTGTATGTGACTTCGAAAAAGGCAACAGCTATAAAACGCTTCGCGAAATGTGGGTCTAGAAATGAGCCTTTGCCTAATCCTTTAGGGGTTGTCTTTGTACCGCGGCACCACGAGGCAATCTCTAACCCAATCTAAAACCTTAATTCAAAAATAATGAATTTCTTTAAAATTTTCCATATGCATGATATTTTTCAACTGATGGCCGATGGGGCCAGAAAGTTCTCCAGTGGAGGCCACGTACTGGAAAGCGCAGCGGCACGTCCTCCGACCAGATGGTCGGACGACCTCGTAAAGGTCGCAGGACGTCGCTGGCTGCAGGCGGCCTTCGACCGATCCCTGTGGAGGTCATTGGGGGAGGCCTGTGTCCAGCAGTGGACTAAGATTGGCTGATGATGACGATGATGATGACCACAAGTCTCTTAAAGTCTAGTTTCCTTCATCAAAGACGCAATTTATGACGTCGTGATACCTCAACTCGTTTAGGTATCGAGCGTGTTAGTCCACCTCAAAAGAACATAAAACCAGACAATGTTGCACCGGCCATCAAAGCCGCCGTCAAGGTTTCGCCTCTAAAGTTAATAGCCGTGGCTTAGGACACAATATTGCATCTAGGGTTTGTCCTACACTTACATAATATGTGTAGGTTAACTTAAAGGTTAAATCTTCCGCCATTTGTGACACTGCGTTATATAGTTTGTTATCTGCTAATAATATTGTTTCTTTTTTTATTGGGGTACAATAAAGTAAAATAAATAAATCTTCGGCACAAATTAAATTATATGAACGTAAAAGTTGCGAAAATTAATTTAATCCGCCATTTTGTGGAGGCGGCCATCTTTGATTCGAATTTGGTATAATATTCTAGTGATCTAAGCAAATAGGCTTCGAGATTTGGGCACGCGGTCGAGAATTGCGGCTGTCGCGAGTTCAAACCTCTTACTTTGTGAAGTTATATGTGTATTCTCAACGAATTAACGGTGAAGGAAAACATCAGCTTAATACTCGTACATACTTCCATTTCGTTTATTCCATCCAAAGGTTGCCTGGTAGAAATCGCTTTCAGCGATAAGGCCGCCTATGACTCCAAGTTGTCTTTTATTTTAAGTTTTTTTATTGTAATTTATTTTTGGGTACCAATAAAGTGTTGTCTATCTATCTACTCGTACAACCTGCATACTTAAAAATGTTTATCCCAGCAGTGGGACGTATATGGGCCGAGTGTGATGATGATGATGATATTCAAGTAGGCAAGCCCTCTTATTTGATACCTATATAGAAAAAGTTATAAATATACAGTATTCCGCCATTTTGTATTGGCGGCCATCTTGGAACGATTTTACCAGACATAACTAAGAATACTTTTAGTCTAAGATCCCGCTATAAAACGACCTTCACCGAGCTGCTTATTTGATGAAACTTATTTTATATTGAACTAGCTTTTGCTCGCGACTCCGTCCGCGTAGACTACAGGGTTGAGTTCAGAAGGAAAATAAGTTGTAGTCTATTATACTTCTCAGAGTCCTATTTATGTCCATACCAAAAATCATACAATTCAGTCAAATTGTTCAAACGTGTAACCGTAACGCGTTGATCGGCGCCTTGTGCATCATTATTGCGCGAAAACTGCAATATCTTCTAAGATACTCAGTGAAATCAAAAGATGTAAAGGGCAATTTTGTTTAAAATTAAATACTTGTAATGAATAACGTATTTATTTGGATAAGGATTAATATTATATTTATAAAAACACCTTCACAAATAAAACTTTATTTAAAAATAAATTTGGTTAGGATAAAAACGTTATAGTGAGCCAACCTTAAAAATAGACATATGCCGTCGCGGACTTTTTTTTAAAACTTTTAAAGAGGAACATTTCTCTCAAACATTATTTTAGCGAAACTTTAACCGTTTCCGCAGCGCACGCAGCCGAAGCTCACAAAAAGGAAAAAATGTCCCCGATTTTGAAACATTCTTTATTGCTGCTCCGCTCCTATTCGTCGTAGCGTGATGTTATATAGCCTATAGCCTTCCTCGATAAATGTGCTATCTAACAGTGAAAGAATTTTTCAAATCGGACCAGTAGTTCCTGAGATCCTAGCGTTCAAACAAACAAACAAACAAACAAACAAACAAACTCTTCAGCTTTATAATATTAGTATAGATTTAATATGCCAACAAATATATTGCATATGGGTTGTCTTACAAATTTCAATCCAGAATAATTAATCAAATGAATAATTAAAAAAATAAGAAGCATTTCAAAGGTTTTTTTATTACATAAATTTGATAACAATCGAGAGTTTGAAGTTTTCATTTAAGTCATTCAATAATCAGACCGGTGCAAAATATTAGTAACTGTTTGTACCTGGCTACCCGAGAGTAGTGACTGGAATAGAAAACACAACCTATTGTTTGCATTTTTGTGGGTTTCATACTTTCGATTGGTATGAAATTTATCTAATATAATTAGTCAAACCGTTGAAATGTTTAATTTTTTATATTATTAAATAATCATATCCTGGACTGAAATTTGTAAGACACTGAAATTTGTACTTTCATGTAGCTTAAAAGTAGTAATTTTGCTTGAGTTTAGGGCACGCGATCGAGGTTCTCGGGGGTTGAGGGTTCAAACCCCAGGCGCCCACCTTTGACTTTTCTTTGTGTGTATTCTGGATAATTTATCACATATTTTAACGGTAAATAGGTGCCAATTTTATAACTTATACATAAAGGATGTATTAAAACCGTGTTTGGAAACTTAAGCAGGTAATAGCTGCGGTGATTGCAAGCTCATTGCTGTTAAAAAAAAACCCGATAAAAAAATACAAATTAATGGCTCTATTTCTCCTAGTGTACAGTTTTCTTAATTTTCTTTCTTCAATTCCTAAAATAACGTATTTTTTTCTCTATTTTTTCTTGCAAATGCAACTTGAAGTGTTAAGCAACGCGGGACGCTGTGAACAGTGTCAGAAAAATCAATAACATCCTGAAAATGCACAAACAAAATGTGTATATTTTCATTGAGAAGGATAATTTTGCCGATACTTGTGTAGGCCCGTTGGCTCAGTAACTTCAATCATCATCATGAGCAACCTTTCACGTCCACTGCTGTTCATAGCCTCTATGTCACTGGGCTCGATCTACGTAACTTTAAAGATAAAAAATATTTTTTTAAACATTTGTCTATTAATGTCTATATTTTTACAGAACAAAATTAGCAAGTTCAGAAGGTACCAACGAAGGGAGTCGGACAGGAAACTTGAGGAGCTCATTGAAGCCGAGGTTAGCAAGTACGAGACCTCGTTCGAAGACCTGATGGTCCACCAAGGAGTCCACACCATTGAGTTCGTCCTCAGCACCATCTCCCACACAGCTTCTTACCTTCGGCTGTGGGCGCTGTCACTTGCACATTCTCGTGAGTATAAACATGTCTTCATCAGCTCACGCCTCGCTCCTGGGCATGGGACTCCTCTAACATTGAGAGGGTTTAAGCCTTAGTCCACCTATTAGTAGAGCTAGCTAGCTAGCTGGAGTAGAGCCGGTTATAAGGAATGTGTGCTAAACCTTGAGGCCATCACTGGTCATAATATATACATACGTCTATCATATACTCAGACATAACATATTTGCTCTTTAACTTAATACTGAGTGTTGTTTGAGTGTGATGACCTTGAGGTTTAGCGAGTCGAGAGTCTCGCCGGTCGCGGGCTTCAATCCCAGACACACACCTCTGGCTTTCAAAGTTATGTGTGTATTTGCAATGAATGATCACTTGCTTTAACGGTGAAGGAAAACGTCGTGATGAAACCTACACAACTAAAAGTTCTTAGGAATTTCATGGGTGTGTAGTCCGCCAACCGCACTAGGCCAGCTTGTTGGACTAAGGCCTAAAACCCTCTCAATGGTAGAGGAGGCCCGTGCCCAGCAGTGGGACGATGTGGACTGATGATGTTTATATTTTTCTACACGAACACGTTTAGTACCTTTACATAGGTTACATTACAGCATTAAAAGCAAATAGGTATGGCCCTTCATAAAATGTATTAAGCTGAAACTTCCGCCCGCCCGTAATGAACTAAATGTATTATTGACAGACGAGTGGCACGTTTAAAATTGATTAAAAAGGATGCGTGCGGCAGGCTCACGTAAAACAACTTCGTAGTCAATTTAATGCACTTTAGTTGGCGGCCATGACATCCGGGAAGCAGATTGTTACGTCGCGTCGAGGGAAAAGATATTTTAACAAACTGATGTATTTGAGTAGTGGTTCAGTACAAATCGTGTGTGGTATAGATTTGTGAATGCATTTAAAAGACAAAAAAAAAATAGTCGGCTCTAAAAATAGCTTGATTGCTTATAAAATTATCGCTAATGGGAAAAAAAAATCGCATTTCCCTACAAAATAAATACATTCCTCTCTTGAGGAGGCCTAAATACATTTAAGTTTTATATTTTTTAAATTCCCATTCAAATTTTATCATTTGGTTTTAGATTTTGACACAGTCAAATATTATATTAAATACTTTAAAATAATGCTAATAACTAATATTGAATTAAATAAATCTAAAATAATTCTCGAATTTTTAATTCAATATAAATTAAATTTTAATACTAATTTAATAGCTTATATTTATAAAGCTTCCCTAATTATGATTACGATTTGGAGAAATAATGGCTTTATTTATTTATTTTGTATACAGACAAAAACCATGAGGATGAATATTTGCATAAGTATTTTTTCCAGAACTCGCCGATATGCTGTGGGTCATGACGTTGTCGAAAGTGGCGCTGAGGGACCACTCTATATTGGGCGCAGTGAAAATATTCGTCGTATTCGCGGCTTGGGCCACATTCACAGTCACCATCTTGGTGGTGATGGAAGGTCTCTCAGCATTCCTTCACACCTTACGGCTTCATTGGTAAGACATTGATTTATTCATCAAACTCATCATCTCGTATTTAAGGGCCCATTTATCAACATCATCAACCAAAAGGCGTCTACTGGTAGACATAGGCCTCCCCAAGACACTTCCAAAGTGTTTTTTCGTAATATCTAAGTGTCATTTAGTGGCTTCCCGCAATTTTCACTAAATCGTCGGTCCATGAGTTGACGACAGTCATAAATAAATAACTAAACCCAAGAGTCAAACACATCGTTCTACTCCACATTAAAATGCGGCTCTAGTGTCGGGAACTACGGGAGACTTTTCGGCTTCACGAACACCCAGACTCGAAACAAATATGGATCACACAAACATTTGTCTCGGTGCGGGGATCGAACCCGCGGCCGCTCGTTTCGCAAGCTGGTGTCTAGCCAACTGCGCTACGAGGTTGTCACCGGATATAACCGGATGATCAAGAAAATCTCGATTGGCAAAGTTTTGTTGATGTCAAAAATTTTCTTAGAAACCATTAAGAGAAAAACTACCAAGAATTAATAACTGAACTTAATACATCATATTAAGCTTTGGCATGTAATATATTTTTCAAATGCTTGTGCTGGACTCTTATTGTTTTTCTTTGTTGAAAATTTTGGTGCCGTCAGTGCCGAAAAACGTGAAAAATTCGATCAGAACGTTTCCTCAATGAAAACTTCTGTCAGGAGACATGGAGTCCGGGAATGTTAGCAGATTATTATTGAAAACTTAGCAGAGACATACTAAATACCAAATATACACGAAAATCATATTATTTTTGTAAATTAGGCAATAAAATGTCTCTATGTATGGCGGATTTTCGTACCTTTTACGAAACTAAACGCATCAATGTCACAAATTTTTAATGATCTATTATTGTTTATTAATACATTCAAAATATGATATAAGTATTCGTGTGACAAAAAATTTGTTGACCAGTGATCTTTAAGCTTTAAATCTTAGCAATTTTTCATATTAATTACAATATCCTGACCCCATAGTAAACAATTATAAACTGGACATAGACAATTAACGTAAAGTTATTAGGCTTTTATAAAAAAACCCCATTGCATTCAATTATTTATTGTGCCTGTTGATTCTACTGGGATTTCCAACGTAGCTCGAAACTTTGCTTAAGATATGAACCTTATCCCTCGGTAATAAAGTTGTATTTTGTTGCAGGGTGGAGTTCATGAGCAAGTTTTTCATCGGCGAGGGATATCCATTCCGGCCGTTTTGTTTCAAGACTATTCTCACCAGCGACATGGAAAAACACGAAAATATCCAAAAGAAACTACGCAGTAAACTAGCGAAATAATTTAGATATAGTGTATTTAATTTTATTATCTTTACTAATATTATAGAGCTGAAGAGTTTGTTTGTTTTTTTTTGTCTGCTCGTACCCCCTCATTTTAGGTAGGGTTGATATAAATTATTCTTTGGTGTTAAACAGCCTATTTATTGAGGAAGGGTGTAAGCTTTAGTTCACCATGCTATGACTAAAAAGAGCGGAGCAGCAACGGAAAATGTGACGAAAACTGAGCTATTATTCCATTGGAATGTTCAAGAGAGAGATATTTTGAGTGTGAAACTAGAGATGACTAACAAGAAGTATGAGCTAACATTGTAGGTAGGGACAAAAATACATATATTTTTTCTCTCACAATTGGAACCGAAACAAAGCTGCAAAATGCTGTAAATTAACTGGGTGGTTCAAAACGACAACACGTCTAAACTTTTCCGGCACAAGCGAGCGCGAAATTAAACTTCGTTGATTGGAACTGCATGCGATTAAAAAAAGGACAAGGTGCCGACCCTTTACTTTTGTTAATGGACGTGCCACTTCCAGGCGCGCTGGAGGAACAGCGATTGACCGTGTAACTGGTGTATTGAATCTGTGGCCGTACTTCCATAAAAGACAGAAGCGGTACACGTTAATTTCTAGTTTGTATTTTATTTTTCGGTCAATATATTTTCATATGTAAAATTGCATTTATAGGTTCAAGATCTCTGTATACGTAAAAGTACTTAGGAATTTCTTTAGGTATTTAGTCCGTCAACCCGCTCTGGCCAGCGAGCAGGACTAAGGTCTAAGCCCTTTTAAAAGTAGAGAACCGCGTCCAGTGGAACGGAGAGAAATTAAGAGTCTACAACGCAGGCCTATTGCGAGTGAGAAAACGCATCAGAATTTCCTAACAACTTTTAGATATATATTTTTTCTTTGAATGTTTTCATTCATCAGTAAAGGACGTGAATTTTTATTGCCTTTAGACATTATTATATCACTTCGTATTCAGTGGTGTGCGCATAAAGTGCTCTATGGATTATTGGTCATTTTGATATTTATTTCCATTTTTTATTTAGTTTTGAACGACGAAAAATGCATAAAATTAATCAGGCTCAATATCCTCATCTAAAAAGGTCATATAAAATATCAATTCTTTATGCCTTCAAAGTATTTTGACAAATGTAATTAATTAAAAAACAATTATCTGAAGGTGAGGACGGAAGAAGAAGCGCTTTCGAGAATATATTTAATTATCTTAGGACGATTCATAAACTAGAGGTAAGAAGAAAAAATATTTTACTTCGTACAACATATATATTAAAAAAAAAACATAAATAAGTGGTTTTCTAGTATTCATAATGAAACATCACGAAATTTAACGGTGAAGAAAACGTCGTGAGGAAACCTGCACCATCTAGAAATTCATAGGTACCTCTTAAGAAACGGTCAACCCGCACTAGGCCAGCGTGGTGGCCTTAGGCCTAAGCCCTGGCGGAGGCCCGTGCACAGCAGTGGGATGTAAATGGTTGATGAAAATGAAATCTTAATTTTGTTTCTACTTCAAAATACACCTTTAATTTCGAAGATATCATAGTTGACGAGGATATAAAAAATAAATAAAAATAGAAAAGCTTGAAATCCAACCCTGCATGCGGACTATTTCCTGCTCTTGTACTATATTATAACCAAGCCTCATAAAAACAAACAAACTATGCAGGTACTACAAATATAGTGCCACAGTGTACAAATACCCATGGATTATCCCTATCGATGATCATAAACAGACTTCAACACGACGGTTACTTTGACATATCGCCATCTAAAGCATACAGCGCACGGTTTGCGGATATTGTTAATTTCCGATTGGCCTATGATTTCATTTAAGCCCTTTGAGGTTGAAAGCCTTTCATGAGAGCGTCTACTGCACATCCGGGGAGTCAAAGGACATCGTGCCGGCCAACGATAGTTGAAATTACCTGCCTATCAATAGACTTTGTCGCAAAGTCCTTTTTACCACAACGCGAAATTAACTTCGCTGCAGTAGTGACACAATAGGGAGGACGCCAGAGGGCTTACCGTCTGCTTTTTAACGTGGAATAAAATTCAATAGAACGAATTGGAAATGACTCCGAAATAATAGAACGAATCCGTTCAGAAAATCCTTATATGTGACAGCTAAAAGTCTTATGACGTGGAATTTTATTATGACGGTATTATTTTGTGGGATTATTTTCTTTATATCCCTGAAAGGTTAGTCACTATTTGCCGATTAAGTTCCCTATATCAGCGGGCGATGGTATTAGTTTTTACGGCACGTTGTTAGATTTCGAATTGCTAGGGAATAGTACCTTCCAATACCTTGACACCTATTTGCAGCAGGATCAAAGAAGAACTCGCCGAGTCATATATCCCCTACCTACAAAAAGAGGCGGCTTTAATGAGATATTCGTGAATAGACGAGGTGACAGGGTACGTGCTGTTGGTACTTGGCAATGCACGTCCCACTGCTGGCCCAAGGTCTCATCTACAAGTGAGAGGGTTTAGGGCTTAGTCCATTTGGCAAAATGCGGGTGCAGAAATGCACCTCTGTCTACTAAATTGTTTTAATGTTTTCAGTAAAAAACTTGGAGATGTTGCGAAGCGATCACATGGCGTTTTGTGACATGTTATTGCAGCCTGAGGCGGCGTTTGAAATACTGTCGCAACTTGGCGAACTAGGATGTGTGCAGTTTTTGGATGTGAGTGCTAGAAATTTTTCTTTAATCATCAGATCTAATCTTTCATCAAAGACATTATTTTCAGTGTCTTGGTCTCACGGCTCAAATATACGCGATCTAGAGATTTCAGGTTTGATTATCGGATTAGGCAAAGTTTTATAGTGTTTTAATCTTGTTCAGCTGTTCTGTGGTTAATATTATTGGTGTCGCTTGCAGAATGTTAAAAAAGTGTAGAATAAAAGAGATCACCTCGATGCGTTGCGAGGTTGCAATGGTAGGTTACATACTTAGTTTATGGTCGTAGCATTATAGAATAATACGCGTTTAGGTATATGTTTCTAAATAAATAAATAAATACACCCAACAGTCACATACATAGTCCTGACCCCACACTAAGATACAAGTCTTGTGTCGTGGGTATCAGAAACTACGAGAAACTTTTTCGGTGTCACAAACACCCAGGCATGAAGCAGTGATGGCCTCGAGGTTTGGGCGCGCGGTCGAGAATCTCGGCGGTCGCGGGTTCGAACCCCAGGCACACACCTCTGACTTTTCGAAGTTATGTGTGTATTCACATTGAATTATCACTTGCTTTAACGGTGAAGGAAAACATCGTGATGAAACCTGCACACCTAAGAGTTCTTAGGAATTTCTTAGGTGTGTAGTCCGCCAACCCGCACTAGGCCAGCGTGGCGGACTATGGCCTAAACCCTCTCAATGGTAGAGGAGACCCGTGCTCAGCAGTGGACGTATATGGGTTGATGAAGAAGAAGAAGAAACACCCAGACCCGAAACAAATATTTGTGGATCACACAAACATTTGTCTCGGTGCGGGGATCGAACCCGTGGCCGCTCGTTTCGCAAGCTGGTGTCTAGCCAACTGCGCCACGGGGCTGTCGAGTCTCAACGATATATACCGATAGTCTCAACGCGCGGTAACAACTTTGCATAGTCTTAAACGCATCAATTTTGATCACTTTATACAACGCTTGTCGAACAACGCGCTGTAAAAACCCATTACTTCAAAATGGTCTGCATTTTAATGCATTACCTACATGTCCAAGTAAGGGCCCGTCCAAACACGAAATTTGTGATGGATCGCCGCCGAATCATCCACTCCTACCCGCCCATCAACTGTCGACTATCGTATATCGCACCAATAACGATGACTCCGCCTGTGTACGCATGATTTTGATAGCGTGTCCACTCAACACGTCAATATTGGAGAAATCACCAGTTCGGGTTTTAATTAGCACGCCACAGCGATTTCATAGTTTATACTTTTGTCTAATTACCGCGACGAATGAGCCGTGCGATAGTTTTGATTTTTCACATGATTAATTAACTTTACCAGTGGATGCCACCTGTGAAAATGGTTAATTTGAATGTTGTATATTTATTGGTGCGCGTAACTGGCTCCAATTTTCACATTTGTTTGCTCTGTTGTTTGATATCAATTAGGCACGTTTTTAGAGGTGGACCACTGTTTGCGCCTCGTCGACGTGTTGGTGGTACGTAGTTATCTGTATGAATAGTACGTACGCATGTGTCACACAGGAAGAGACTGTGACCACCTCGAATTTGTTTGGACGTACTTTGACTACCTCTTTGTTAGATTCCAGTGACATAAGAAGAGATATAAAGAATACAAATAATATACAAACCTAGTTTAAGTTTTCGCAAGTTTTTCAAGAGGCCTATGTCCAGCAGTGAACGTCTTTATTGGATTAAGTAGTATAAGGTGTGGAATGTGAATAAAGAAAAAATTGGCTACTGCTATCGTTAATTTTTTGACTATTTCTCTCAAATGAACCATTTTTCAGTCAAAACCCGATGCCCAGCCTTGCCAAAGAACGTATGTGAGTGAAGTGGCCCGATGTTCTGAGATGGAACGAAAACTTCGCTTCATGGAAACGGAGATGAAGAAGGACAAAATATATATACCTCCAGCAGAAAACGAAATTAAAGCAATGCAGCCGAGTGAAATGATTATGTTTGAAGTGAGATCAAAAACTGCCTCAAATTTAATTTGTGCAAAACAGTAACTTCGATTGTGGCGGCAGTTAGGGATGTAGGAAGTTTTATATGATCTCTGATTCCTCACAGATGCACATTCCTTCTATTACCGAAAAAAAAATCGGATGACGGTGCACCTTTCCCATAAATATCGATTCTTCACCACGTGTGGACACAATCATTTAACAAATCTGTACCACGGACCTCCCCTACAACTGAGAGGGTTAAGGCCTATGCCCATCATACTGGCCTAGTGCGGGTTAGCGGAATACACGCCTAAGTGATTCCATTTTTAAGGCGTGCAGGTTTCCCTACAATGTTTTCCTTCACCTTCACCAGACGGGGAAATAATTCGAAAAGAAAAATCTACTAATTAATTCATACAATTACAGAATATGTTTGAAAAATGGGAGAGCGACATAACGCAGATGGCTGAAAATCATGTGAACATCATGAAGAACTATTTGCAGCTTAACGAAATGCATTATATGTTGACTCACATTGGGCCGATGCTTGGCAGCGCTGAGTTGACTCAGTCTTGGTTTTTCAAGTAAGAAACTACTTTAAAGTTATGTGTAATAAAGTATATAATTAAATAACAATTTCAAAGAAGATAATTTTCAGCATCTGATGTAAGTTGACGATAAATACCTTCTTATATGAAATATTCTTAATAACGGTTTTTGATAAAAGACAAAGACAAAATATGGAGTTGGATTCACTCTGTAATCAGCAGTTTAATACTCCGCAATTAAAAGGGAAAGTTAGGTTACATACAATATTTTCTTCAGCTACAGAATTTTATTCTTGACTAGCGATCCGCCCCGGCTTCGCACGGGTGCAATGCTGATATTTATGGATGTTATCATACATATAAACCTTCCTCTTCAATCACTCTATCTATTAAAAAAAACAGCATCATAATCCGTTGCGTAGTTTCAAAGATTTAAGCATACAAAGGGCCATAGGGACAGAGAAAGCGACTTTGTTTTATGCTATGTAGTGACGTTGCATTTTAATAAGAGTATCTGATATGAGGAGTGCCGAAGATCGATCCCATAAGAGAGGCCTATGTCTAACAGTGGACGAATTGAAGACTGTTGATGATGATGGTGATGATGATGATGAACCTAGTATGTTTTTACTCATTGACACAGGAGAACAGGCGGAGGTGACTTCGGATTGGGCGGCCGTCTGGCAGTCATGGCAGGGGTAGTACGAAGAAGCAAAAGCTTCCACTTCGAGATGATGCTTTGGCGAATTTCCCGAGGAAACATCTATTACCGCCAGGCGTCGCGAGATACTATTTTAGAAGATCCGTATACAGTAAAATTTATCATTGAATATCAATTTACCCGTAGTATAAATCAATAACTTTTCCATGGTCGTTAATGACTTGAAAATTATGTTTACAGAGAAATAATGAGTGAGTCATCAACACAATGTTTATTGTGTTATAATGGTTGGTGGCAACTCCGTACGTGAAAATTTAAGACTGGGGCTCAAGGAATAATTTCTTTATTATTATAAAATTATTATATTCCATTGCCTTTGACTGCTTCGTGGTCTCGCGGTACAAGTATGTGCCGTGCGATCTAGAGGTCCTGGGTTCGATTCCCGGGTCGGGCAAAGTGTTATTGGGTTTTTCCATTAGGAAATTCTCAGTAGCAGCATGGAGTCAGGAAATGTGCCCGAAAAACAGCAATAGGCTCGCCCCCTATTACGTGGGACTGAGACATACCTGGCGAAATATGGGTGCAGAAATACATCTCTGCCTACCCCTTTGGGGAATATAGGCGTGAGATATGTTTGTTTTGTTTTTATATTCCATTGCTGCTTTTCGGGCACATTTCAAGATTCAGTGTTGCTACTGATAATTGCCTCATGGGAAAACCCAATAACACTTTGCCTGATACGGTAATAAAACTCGGGACCTCTATATTGCACGACAAATATTCATGCCGCAATAAAAAATAATCTTTACTCCTTCAGAGATGTAAGTCGAAAACGCAATTATGTATAAAAATAGTAGTTCCTAAAATGATAACTCTTCGGCAGCGTCAAGATATAAGGAAAGTCGCGTTCTTGGCTGTATGTCAGGGCGATCAGTTGGTGGCCCGAATGCAAAAGGTGTTTACCGGTTTTAATGCGAACTCATATCCATGTCCACAAACGGAGGAAGAACGGAATGCTATGATTCTCAATTTGGACCTCAGGATAACAGATTTGGAGCAGGTAATATAACTTTCAATTCTTCAACCCTTCCTTCCCAAACAAATACGATTTAGGGACCCTCAAGAAGAGCCCTCAGCTTCAGCCCTTCCTCAAAGCCCGGCAACACACCGATGATTCCTCCGGTGTTGTGGGTGTTCATGGGCGGTGTTGACCACTTAATATCAGGTGCCTCATTTGCTCGTTTGCCTCCTTTTTCTATAAAAAAAAACCATAGACGATCACAGCTGGCCAACAGCCGCTTCTACAACTGAGAGGGTTTAGGCCATAGTCCATGACTACACGCGAAAGAAATTTCTAAGAAGTTTAAGGTATAAAAAATAAAGTTAATGATAATTCAATTTGATACATAGATGACTTCGAAATGTGAGATGTATAAGTCGCCGCGGTTCTAGACCGCATGTCTAAGCCCCGAGGTCATCACTGCTAAAATAAGCCTCTTGTGTCGTGGTAATTTATTTGCTACCCTATTTATAATTACAGCTAAACATTTAATACAGAAATTACATCGCCTTAGCTACAATCTCACAGATAATTGTGCAAAGATTCTAACCATCCATATCACCAGCCCACGTCACGAGAAGTCTGTTTTAAGACACGTTCATAATTAAAATTCCATTTTCTTTCCAATGAAATAATGGAAATTTCTTATCACGCCCGGCCTTCTTAAAATAGCGACGGCACTTGGAAGGCTAATGCGCTAAGCCTGGATAATACCTGGTTCTATTTCTGTAATGCACTGTAGATCCGATGCCACCGAGGGGATAAATCCTTCACTCTATATTTCCGTGCAGCATCGATAACGAGGGCAGTGAAAAAAGCTGCTTCACTGTTTTAATTTAAAATACATATTTTCAAATATCTGAGCAGAATGTTCGAAGTGCTTTGATTTCTCATGCGTCCTGCAGGTAATTAGAGACACTATTTACTTAGGCAACTGCCGTTTTATTTGTTTGTCAAGCGTCTGAAAGTATGGATGGGGAATAGAAATGCTTGGTCATTCGTTTGTTAACGCTGGAAGAGCAAACGCTGGAAAATTCGAGGAGAGTACAACTGCTCAAATGCCGTCAAAATGTTTAATAATAATTACATATTATATATCCATCTCTTTAACACACTCTTAAATTGTAAAGGAGGCCGAGGACATATATATGTAAGCTCATAATCGTGAAGATGATTGTTTTCAAGGTTCATTTGAATATGTATTAATAAGGTTATATTGTTCGAAGTTGAGTTCCATTAGGTTTCACTATATAGCTTTTTTCTCCACCGGTGTCCAAATTCTTGTGCACTCTCCTTACAGTTTTGTGGGGCGGTAAGAGAAAGATGTCAAAATTCTTTGGTGGCGATGCGCGGTTTTCTTACCTCTTATATTTCAGACTGCCTCGAGATCTCGCGGTACATGTACGGTACATCCGTTTGGTTGCCGGATCAGGCAGTGTTATTGAGTTTTTCTTTTAGGAAATTATCACAAAGCAACAGAAGCTGCACGGATTCTAAAAGTTTCCAAAAAACGGCAATAGGCTCGCCCCCTGTTATGTGGGACTGGCCAAATGGGAGTACAGGCTATTTATGTTTTATTTTAGGTGTTAAGCAAAACCGACTATCTCCGTTGCAAAGCGCTGCGGACTGTGGGCAGGCAATGGCGGACTTGGGTCGTGCAAGTGAGGAAAGCCAAAGCCATATACCATACTATGAACACGTTCAATATGGACGTGACAAAGAAGTGCCTCATAGGACAGTGCTGGGTCCCCGTTCTGGATTTGAAGGCGGTTCAAGACATCCTGGAGCACTGCACGGTGAGTTTTAGTCTTGAAATGATGATGATATTACGATGTTGACAATCGTATGGAAATTTAATGTTTCCTTCGAAAAGATTTTGTTTCTTTTTTTTAATTTCTGGCGCAGCTATTAAAAGAGTATATGATTTGAATAATATAAGGCTATATTTATAAATAACACACTTTTCATTCACGAATATTTCGCTAGGTGTGTCATTTTTTTTAATCTGCAATTTGATTCAATAAATCTCTCCTTCAGCTTCGTGCTTAAGTACCAATTTTGTACAAATTGGGATATTGGTAACTATTTTCTCATTCTCCTCAAGTAATTTACGTGATCTCCGATAGAAACTTTTACCTTTTTAGTTTTTACACACAATCGGACACCTTTCTTCCATAAAAGCCCAAAAGCCCATCTTGCCTTACAAATCTATTTAAGCTTTATCTTAATTATGTAAAAAAAAAACAAAAACAGTTTAAATTAAAGCCGACATACCGATGGTTGTATGAAAAAGGAAAAAAAAGTGCCGGGATTTTTGTTAACGCTAACGGGTTTATAATAATAAATAAATAAATACACCCAACAGTCACACACATAGTCCTGACCCCACACTAAGATACTAGTCTTGTGTCGTGGGTATCAGAAACTACGAGAGACTTTTCGGTCTCACAAACACCCAGACCCGAAACAAATATTTGTGAATCACACAAACATTTGTCTCGGTGCGGGGATCGAACCCGCGGCCGCTCGTTTCACAAGCTGGTGTGTAGCCAACTGCGCCACGGGGCTGTCAGATCGGGGGTTTGTGATCACCGTGGCTATTAACCTGCCTTAGTTTTCGATCGCGGTCTGAGTACACCCTGTATAAATGAGAATATCTTGACACCAAAATATTCAATTACAAACTAGACATAACGCTATTAAAATGTAACGCTTTGGGCTTCTATGGAAGTACCGCCACAGAATTCAGTACTCCTAGAACATAGAATAATTAAGCCAGATGCGATGAATACATTTGAATTTGAAATCATTTATTCATGTAGTCACAAAATAACACTTACGAATGTTAGATTTAGAGATTCGTAATGAAGAGCACGAATAAACTACCCAAAGTCAGAATCTTCCGAAGCGTATTCCAGTGAAAATACAACCATTTGAATAGAGGCAACTTGCTTTGGATATACTTCTGGATGTAATGTACCATTAGTAGCACTTCCTTATAAGAATAAACTTTGTGAAGAAAATTTCTTTAAAAAAGAAGATATTTTGTTCGTCTTTTTAGGCTTCATCATCAATTATTAAAAATTAACACCTAATTTTAAAAAATTGAGGCAAGCCTAAATTATTATCCTGCTTTCACTATCATCATCATCATCATCATCATATGTCAGCTTTCACTATATGGTGTCTAATTCTCTAACTCTAAGTCTTCACGCCATAGCATTTTGAACAGGATTGTGAAATTTATATAGAACCGTTTCGAATGATTAATTTAATAATAAATTGCTATCGTAAGGAGCAGGACGGGCTCGGTGATATTTTAATTAACACACATCCCGGCCGTGTTTATGGCTGCACTAAACCATAATCGCTGATGGCACTCCGATCCCGAACAGATTTTAGTGGGGTATAAATTATATCTACATTTCCCAATCTAGAACCAACCAAGACGATTTCAGTATTCACAGAATAGCTGAATAAGATTAGAAGGGAAATGGACAGTATTTGGTTTGGAAAAAGAGTGTTGCCGCTTTTGTCTATTTATTCTACTACGATTAAACGATCAATGATAAATAATTCAACGAACACAAAAGGTATTGGTTGTCATAGATAAGTCTTGATATGAAATGCAACTCGAATTACTAAGACACGGAAGTCAAACATATGATAGTCTAATCGTAGTTTCGGCACGCTCGGCATGTTAACATTTCTAGTCTTGTTCAACTTTTTCGCGGTAGTATGAGTCACATGAGTCCAATGAATTACGGAGTTTATCCACTTTTTAACGAATCGATTATACACATAATACCTAAAACTTCTTAGGAATTTCTTAGGCGCGTAGCCCTCCAACCCGCATCCCTCATTTATAGAGGAGACCCATACTCAACAATGGGGCGTATATGGGTTGACGATGAAAATGGTAGTAAAATTACATGATGACACGGTTTTTAGACGAAAACCGCATGCATTTCATAAACATCACATTATCGCCTGTAACTTTGCAAGCGGCAACGATTAGTCCGGCGAAGTCCTGTATCTTTATAATGTACAAGATTCTCCCTAATCTTCGTTTGGCGTTCTAATCTATACTAATATTATAAAGCTGAAGAGTTTGTTTGTTTGTTTGTTTGTTTGTTTGTTTGAACGCTAGGATCTCAGGAACTACTGGTCCGATTTGAAAAATTCTTTCACTGTTAGATAGCACATTTATCGAGGAAGGCTATAGGCTATATAACATCACGCTACGATGTATAGGAGCGGAGCAGTAATAAAGAATGTTTCAAAATCGGGGACATTTTTTCCTTTTTGTGAGCTTCCGCTGCGTGCGCTGCGAAAACGGTTAAAGTTTCGCTAAAATAATGTTTGAGAGAAATGTTCCTCTTTAAAAGTTCTAAAAAAAAGTCCGCGACAGCATATGTCTATTTTTTAAGGTTGGCTCACTATAACGTTTTTTATCCTAACCAAATTTATTTTAAAATTAAGTTTTATTTGTGAAGGTGTTTTTATAAACATGATATTAATCCTTATCCAAATACATACGTTTTTCATTACAAGTATTTAATTTTAAATAGAATTGCCCTTTACATCATTTGATTTCACTGAGTATCTTAGAAGATATTGCAGTTTTAAAATATTGATCAAGCGCGCAGTAATGATGCACAAGGCGCCGATCGACGCGTTACGGTTTCACGTTTGAACAATTTGACAGAATTGTATGATTTTTGGTATGGGCATAAATAGGACTCTGAGAAGTAAAATAGACTACAACTTATTTTCCTTCTGAACTCAACCCTGTAGTCTACGCGAACGGAGTCGCGAGCAAAAGCTAGTATCTACAATAAAAGTATTACGATTGGAAATAAATTAGTCCGACAACATTTTATTGTAGACCTGGGCAAAGATTTTGATTTGATTTGCCTGAATCTGAACTCGCACAAATATTTGTCCGCACAATCGATCATCATTAGTAACCTCTAAAACTGCCGCCTTAGCAGGTAAACCCACTCAATCATCGAAGACTAGACTTAACATTGGCTGATAAATTGTCCGCAGAAAGTCATCGAGACTAATGTACCGTCGTTCATGTACAAGACACCGACGTCCTTCGTGCCGCCGACGTTTCATCGCACCAACAAATTCACCCACGGCTTCCAGGCACTTATCAAGGCCTACGGCGAATCTGCGTACAGGGAATTGAACCCAGGTATTTCACGCCGCTCCTAAATCTTATTGTGGGCATATTTGAATTTTAAAATGCCTGGCTGGAGGTAAATTTTTCTCTGAGCACGTTTCATACACTCACACGGTGTAGTTTTTCTGCATGTAAAAGAAAGAAATAGAAAGTTTTATTGTGAGCCAATATACAAAAGACAAAAAGAACAAGACAGGTGTGGTTGACGTTAACTTGGTGAGGTCTTCGTACAGCAGTGGACGGCGAGAGGCTGAGTACAAAAATATATAAAAAAAAAATTAGGTTATATAATTATAAAATAGAATTAGGTGATATAATTTACATTGCCAACACTGATCTTTTCATTCAAATGCATGCTGTAATCCCGTTTGTACTTTTCACAATCGAAAGATCAAGTGACAAGGTATAATTTTGTATTAGCTCATACATGAAAGTTACGCAATTGATCATGGACCTCCTATACTTAGAAAATAAGGAGAGTCCATTACGCTGATCTAGTGCGATGTTTTCCGTCACCGTTGAAGTCCGTGTTAATTCGTTGCGAACTCGTGGAATCAAAGGTGTGCGAAAAAGGTTATGTACCGCAAATGGCGAGATTTTGGACCTGACGTTATTTTTATAGTATACTAGGAAATTCTCAGTAGTAATGTTAAGTGACCATAAATATGTATAAATTGTAAAGCGAACAGTCGGATAACTGTATTTCAAGATAGCCACGACATAGGCTGCGCCTAGTGTGGTTATCATAATATGTTGTAGGTATACAAGTTATTGTTGTAACATGTGAACTGATTCATGAATAAATTTCTATCTCTAATATGCCTGAAAATCGGCAAATTGTATAAAAAAATATTGTTGACGAAATGTGGGCCCCCTGTCTTACATAATATCAAGGGTGTGTGGATCGTGTGCGTAAAATGAATACTGTTTTCAGGTCTATACACCATCATAACATTTCCGTTCCTGTTTGCCGTAATGTTTGGTGATATCGGACATGCTCTGATTATAATTTGCATCGCCGCGTGGTTGGTGGGTAACGAGAAGAAATACATGGGGAAGGAATCCGATAGTGACATTTGGAAGTTGATTTTTGGCGGTACGTATTAATGCTACTGCTTCTAGATACTAATTTTGTACTGTGGGACATCCTATAGCACGATGGACCTACGACTAGAGAAAAGCTGCGGGAAACGGATGGATGAGAGCTGCTCAAGACCGGGATGGTTGGCGCTATCTTGGGGAGGCCTACGTTCAGCAGTGGACGGCGATAGGCTGAGTACAGTACTGAGTACTGCTTCTAAATCGCCAATAGTCTCCAGCTTGTGAAGCATGAATACGTCTTCCCCGTTTGCAGATAAATGTTGGCTTGATCCACAAATGTTTGTTTTGTGTCGGGGAATTTTTTAAACGTAAATGTGTCTCGTGGTTTCTGATACCTACGGCATAAGCACATATCTGCATATGAATATATGTTAGCAAATCGAATGTTTATTTAACAGTCTGAGTGGGATAGTTGGTTAGACAACGGTGGTGCAAATCTTTGCGACAGTTGCTTGCTAAACCGAAAAGTCTATGATGGTTTATGAGGCCTTGCAAGACTTGCTACGCGCTCAATCACCTATAGGATATTTTATGTCTCTGAATGCGCTTACTGTACAAATAGACGCACGCTAGGCGAACTTCGTAAGTGTCGACGTCAAAAAGCAGTAATTAACTCGAATTTCTACCCCTTGAACTGCCACATTCAAATTAGAACGTTGCAACGTTGGGATTTCACGATATTGTATTCATATATTTAATCTGTCTTTTGTCTCCGCGAGTGCCGTTATTAAGATGTGTAGAAGATCAGTATGTACTCCTATTGTAGAGCTGAGAGGAAATCTTATAATGTTTTGGTTTAATTACATTGAATACGTGATTCATTATCTTTTTGGGCTCCGTCTAGGCGCTAATTAAGTCCTATTTGTTCTTGCCAAAGATTCTAACTATAATTACTCGAATCGAACCAGCGGTTTAGGCAGGCATAAAGACGCAACAGTCATAGTTAACAAATAAAACAAAAAATAAATAAGGACCTCTTTTACTGTTAAGATGGGTACAGTCTTCTTCTACTATACTTCCCTGGTAGAGAAGGCACTGCGCTGAATTGCCAAGAGTTATGTTTACGTAAAGGTTGATTAATAAATAAATACACCTAACAGGCAAAATTTTTACCCCACACTAAGATAAAGTTCTTGTGGCATGGGTATCAGAAACTACGATAGACTTTTCGTTACAGCAAACAGCCAGAACATCGAATAAACATTTGTCACCGCATCCTCTCGCCTCATAAGCTGGTGTCTAGCCAACTGCCCACGGGATGGTGTATGCGTGAACTGTTACATTAAGACCCCAAAAAACATTACATTCTGCCCAAACCGAAAATTAAACCCAGGTCCTTTAGATCACACATCACATGCGCCGTGAGAAAACAAAGCAGTCGACCACCTTTACAATTAAAATCTTCTTTCAACAGGACGATATATTATTCTATTGCTGGGAATATTCAGTTTCTACACCGGATTTGTGTATAACGTGGTGTTTAGCAAAGCCATGACGTTGACCCACTCTTATTGGGTCAACACGCATTCAGACACGGAGCTGTCTCAATCTAGAAGCCTGTACTTAGACCCTGCGGGGGAAACGAGAGCTCCTTATATATTCGGCGTGGACCCTGTGTGGGGGGTATGTACTTTGCGTTCAATTGATAGTGTGGTCTCATTTCTTTCGTACGTTCCATTTCTCATGATTTATTTATTTAAACTTCATTGTACACACAACATTAAAACTAAGGAGAAGAGAAGCAGAACAGAACGGAGAAGAAAACAGAAGAGAAGCAAAGTACAATGGGCGGTCTTATACAGGCATGGATTGCAAAAAGAGCATTTTTTTTGGAATAGCATTTTTATTATTATAATTCTAAGAAATTTCGAGACCTAAAAATATACATTTCAAGGCGTAGTGGTAGTATAACTATATAATAAGGCTTCCCAACTTTTTCAAATCGAAGATTAACTAAGATTTTCGTCTAATTCTGTTGAAGTTGTGTTAATAAAAAGGAAATACTTGCGTGGACGTAGCGTCGCCGTTACAGGTTGGTATATTTTGTAATTATTGTATTTATTTTCCAGTTCGCAAGAAACAAAATAATGATTGAAAACTCAATAAAAATGAAATTGTCTATAATAATTGGCGTTACTCACATGTTGTTCGGACTCATCCTGAGCATTTTTAACCACATGTAAGAATATTCTTCATTATATCAGTAGCAGTACTACACTTTAATACTATATTACTCGAATAATCATTCTAGATTATCATTATGCATTTTTACAATTGCCTATACTAGATCTCAATGCTAGTCAGAGCCTTTCCTCTTCTCCTTCCACTCCTCTCTATCTTGTGCTAAGTTACGCCACTCCCTCTTAAAGACGTCCAGGCTGTTTCTCCGTCATATTCTCGGCCTGCCATGCTTTCAGCAGGCCTCGCATAGAATTAATTTTAATAATTAAATACACCCAACAGTCACAGAGAGACTTTTTAGTCTCACAAACACACAGACCCGAAACAAATATTTGTAGATCATACAAATCTGGCCGTTCGTTTCGTCAACTAGTGTCTAGCCAACCGCGCCACGGGGCTGTCAAATTTAGTAGTGGCTTTGGTCCATCTATCCTGATCTATCCTACAATGGATGCCCAGCCCAGTCCCACTTCAACTCAGCGGATCTTTTGCCTAGATCAGACAACTGAGATACGGAGCACAGGGCGGTGTTCCTTACATGATCTTGAAGTTTTATTCCTAGCATGCTGTGCTCCATCGATTGGTGTTAGATACATAGCCATCTGGTTTTGAGTTAGGGACCATGTATTGAAACTGTAATTAAGTAAGGACAGGCAAGTATTATTAACTAATTATCATGTTGCAGATACTTCAAACGCTACTACTCAATTTTGTTGCAATTTTTACCGCAATTTCTATTTCTCACTTGCATCTTCTTTTGGCTTGTCTTCATGATTTACTACAAGTGGTTCACTTACAATGCAAAAACAAGTAAGTGATGTTAGAAGTTACGAGTTTTATGATTTTTTGTATTTTAGCAGATTACCTTAGAATCTTTAAGAAAATAAAGAAGAATGCTATAATGAAATCCAACAGCTATTAGTTATTTTTTCCTTATCTTGCTCATATTAGTCATTGCGCTAACGGGGTACTTCTACAACTGAAAGGAATTAGACTTTACTACGTTATAGTAGTGCAGATTGCTTCCTATAGTTATTAATTGACCGATTACAACTATCGCAATCATTTGAATGAACAGTTAGATAATCAGTTCACAGAAGACGTATACCATTCTACGCACAAAAATTGATGAAATTACGTCTCGTGGTTCCAAATATTTGTATCGATTTAGGCTATTTGCTAGCATTATATTTTTATATACACCACGCTTGCAACTGACCTGTTCCATGCATAATGATTGGCATAAACCGAAAATGTGTTTGCGTATTTATTCTGCACTCCCGAACAGGAACGAAGACTGCCCACCGCAAGACAAAGTTTGATGTGCTTTTCTAGTTTCGTTGAAATATTTATGTATGAGCGTTTCCATATCTGTGGGGAAACATATCCGGCGCCTAGAAATAGTGAGCAAACTCGATGCTCAGCCCGCGGACGGGTGCGAGTAATACCAGATCTTCAGTATTTTAATACACATTTTTGCCTCGGACGACGAGCAAGTTTCGCAATGCGTGTAAACAATGTCATGACTAATGTTATGTTTCTTGGCGTATGTAGTTTCTTTTTTCTAGATGTTTGGGTCCAATTCCGAATTTCTGAGAAGGTAGAATAGAAATATAGGAAGTTAAAAGTAGAAAATAGAACTAGTTGCGGTACCTCCCTCCATAGAAGCCGAAAAGCATTACACGCGTCATAATTGTTTCCTGTGGTGTGTTTCTCATTTAACTGTAGAATTACAACTGTTGAATAAAGATTTAAATATTAAAGATTTATCATTCGACATTTTGTAAGTCAAGCTGGACAATGAAACTGCTGTGGAAGTCCTGCCACTGCATGAAACATATTGCTATTAAACTTGTAACCCTCATGGAAATAATATAAATGTGCCTCTATTTATAATACTGGTACAGAGAGCAAGATACCTAATCTATAAGTCACAATGTCTTCGTTTCAGCGGTCAAATTGGGAAGCAGTTGTGCACCCCAAATTCTTATACTGTTCATCGACATGTTTCTATTCGTAAAGTCTAAGCCAGTGGATGGAGAATGCGACGCCTACATGTTCAAAACACAACAATTTGTGCAATTGATATTACTTGGAATTGCCATTTTTTGTGTTCCCGTTTTGCTATTCGGTACCCCAGTCTACATTTATTGCTACAATAAAAAGATGAGGAAAGAAATTATGGTAAGTTAAGTGCGTTTCTTCATATTTATCACTAATGCCATATTCATCAATGTATGAATTCACACATTTCACATTTGTATGAATTTCACACAAACTTAGGCAATGATGGGATATTTATCAAAGTATTAGTAAGTATACTTTTATTTAGGTCCAATGTCAAAAGTATGAGACATGGAGCGTTTTAGAGTACAAGAGATTTTACGCAGTCCTACCAACACCTAGATTTTAGATCAAATTCTCGTTACTCAGCATGGTGTCGTATTTTAATGATTCTAGAGTTGTATTTGATTCCTAATTCTTGAGCGTGCGACTTTCAAAGTAATCAAATTTCGCGTTCACTAGTTTTTTGAAAGGCATTTCTGAAAACACCAACGTCAATCAGACCATCTCGTTAGATTAAAAACACCAACAGTTCTCAACTATATGTGATTACGTCAAAAAATTTACCTATTAATCTGCCCTTGTAGAACAAAAGAAGTCCTTTCAGAAGGTACCAACGCAGGGAGTCAGACAGAATATCGGAAGTGATACAGTCAGAATTACGGAAGTACACGGTCCCTTTTCAAGAGTTGATGATAAACCAAGGAGTGCGTACAGTGGAATTTGTTCTCGGCACAGTGTCCCACACTGCCTCCTACCTCAGGTTGTGGGCGCTATCGATAGCACATGCGCGTGAGTGACTCGAGTTTTTTTTTTATGGAAGAAGGAGGCAAACGAGCAAGTGTGCCACCAGATCTTTGAATATTTTAATGGCTTCATGAGATTATTACTGTTGTTATTAACTAGGTTTTATTAAAACTCCTAAGCTTGTTCTACAAAAGCGAAGGCAGAACTGCATTTCTGCACCCATATTTGGCCAGGTATGTATCAGTCCCTCGTTATATGCGGCGAGCCCATTCCCGTTTTTAGGATACTATTCTAAACTCCTGCTGCTGCTACTTAGAATGTCCCAAAGCCAAACCTCTATTGCTGAAATTATGAATTTCAAAATAAGTGCCGAACATCCTTTCATTCCCACTCACCTGTTTCAAGATGCTTCGCTATTCAGAGAAGTAAATACACTGGCTTTCACGTTATTGATTTTTCTATAAATGTATTTTTATGATTTTTTAATATTTCCGTTCACTTTAATTACAGGGCGTTTTTTGTTATGTATAACCACATATAATAAACGTATTAAAAGTGCTATCCCTCGACACGGCCATTTAAATCTTCTCGTTTATTCTATTACACTTTTGCTACGCTGCTATTAGACTGTAATAGCTCGTAATGCAATTTTGTATTTATCAAATCAATTTATTAGCTACAAAGAAATATAACATCCTGATAGAATATCCTGTGCCCTGAATGCTTAATGGACGGCGGCGTCATTCAATTTGTGCGATATCGTCGATAATTGCGCGGTTAACATGCATTTTAAAGCTTCGGGCATGTGCAGTTTTTACCGCGTAATGGATGTAGACATATTATTTTAAATACATCATACAATCTCGTTTGTTCCCTCGAAGTTGTAGGCAGGGCTGTAGTATGCACTCCGCGTCACGTTTTTTCACCATTCAAAATCCATGTAAAAATAGCCCAGTCTTTCCCAAGAAAGCGCCAACAATCCCGGTCTTAAGCAGACCTCATCCATCCGTTACTCCTTCTTTTCTCAAGTCCTAGGACACTCAGAAAACATTTCATGACCTTGAGACACTAAGCTCGTAATGAAAAGACTCATCAAAATCGGTCCAATTAGTCAAAAGTTCTGAGGTAACAATCGTAAAAAAAATTGCAGACGAGTAACCTCCATTGATAACCTCCTCCATTTTTGAAGTCAGTTTAAAAATGGAATGTCTTTCCAGAGCTGACGGACATGCTGTGGATGATGTTGCTGTCGAAACTGGCGCTTCGAGACCACTCGTTTTTAGGATCTATTAAAATATTCGTGATATTCGCCGTATGGGCTACATTCACGGTAGTTGTGCTCGTCATAATGGAGGGATTGTCAGCCTTCCTTCACACCTTAAGGTTGCACTGGTTAGTAAATGTTATGATTGTCAGATGATGAAGATGACATAATCAAGCATGCTTCCCAAAAAAAGGAGACAAAAACATTGATATTTATCGTTGAAGAGACTTGTAGAAACTTCATCATTTTTTTTTTGTATATATGTTGTAATGTACACCTAATGTGTATCATCTCTTTATCACCCTAGATACGACTGCCAGACAATGCTCTAGACATTAAGTCCACCTATACAAATATGTAATATTATTATTTACCAATCTAGAGACATTCTCATTTGAATAGGCTTTGAAATGTGTTCAGTTAACAACAGTAGGTTCATACATAGGCTTTCAAATGTACGAATCCAAAACAATAGTGCGTTTATGTACTCTAAATATTTAACTTTTCAAAATATTACATGAAATGTATTCCATTCTCGCTTTCATGATAGATTGATTAGTTCCCATTCAAATATATTAGCATTAAATAATCGGAATATTGCATATAGGTACTCGTATTTTAGTCAACAAATGAAATTTCTGCTACCCACATAACCTAAATTCGAAACCTATGGAAAGGACTTTGATGTTCATGTCACTGGTATACGGACGGTTCCGCAAGGAAGACTTATGAACTATGTAATGTGTTAAGATAATAAAATCGGTTGTATTATGACGTCAATTTTGTGAAAGAGTAAACTGATATATATATATTGAATGACTCGTTTTAAATGAGTAAATGGGCCGTTCATCGCAAAAATGGAATCTAGAATATGTAGTCCGCCATTCCACATCAGGCCAGCGTGGTGGGCTAATGTTAAAACCTTTGTACTTGTAAAGGAGGAACGTATAAGGGCTGATTATGACTGATTTATATATTGAAAATGTGAAAGTAATGAATACCCAAAAGTACTTAACCATGCTCAATAGACTATAGGAACTGACATAAATAGGAGTAGATATTTTTATTTGCGCCCGAGCAAAGCTAGTCACAAACGCTTGTTACTAATATTAATCACCTCCAACTTTAAGGGTGGAGTTTATGAGTAAATTTTACGAAGATGGCGGTGTATCGTTTCGCCCGTTCTGCTTCAAGACCATACTCGTTGAAGAGAGCGACAAGTCTGAAGGCGCACGCAAAAAGTTTGGCAAGCTGAGGCGCGCGCAACAAACTTGAATGTTTCACGTTGTTTGACGTTGCGATGCGCGTTTTAGATAAAAAGACGTCTTGTGTTGCCTTAATTTAATTATACGTTTAAAGAATAAGGTTTTTTCTTTGTAGTTTTAGATGTTAGTAGACTTTTAAATAAGCTTGACGTTGTTGATGAATGTAGGTGATAAGTATTTAAAAATAATAGTTGGGTTTCTTAAAGGTTGTTTATGGGGCAAAATATAATGTTTACAGAATATAGAATACTCATTTAAAATTCTTGTATTACTAACTATGCATTATTGGTACACCAGCCTTAAAATCGCAAGTACGTTGATTCAGCTCTGTAGTATATGCATGGTTAACAAATATTTCGCTCAGAATAGTTTGTAAGACCGAAAAGTCTCTAGTCGAATTTGCTTCTCGCGACTTAAAATTGAATGATAACTCTATATTTATTTATTTTGTCAAGCAAATCAATGCAACTGCATAATAGCGTTTTTAAGAGTGAACAAAATCCCGGAGGCGACTGCCCGACACTCCAAGTCAACCCTATGGATGGAGAAAAATCTTTTCATCTCCAAAGACAATAGGGTTATATTCCGACGGGCGAATAATACCGGACAATTTGCAAAATAGATTATTGCTTTCTTTTCTCTTTTTACCTATTCTATATCGTTTGTGTAAGTGCTTTTGTGTTCCTGTTTCTTTCTCTCAACTAATTGCCAATGATTATTCAGCGTCACTGAGGGTATTACAGCATTTAATATTTCAACGGCAACGAAATATGACTATTAATTTATCTACGTTTTCCCTGACAGAAATCGGAACAATGTAACAGTTTCGAAATTAAAATTATCTTAAATACAAAAATGCTATGAATCTTGACAGCCTCGTGGGGCAGTTGGCTGCACAGCAGCTTGTGAAACAAAAGGCTGCGGGTTCGATCCGCGCACGGAGACAAATGTTTGTGATATTAAAAAATAGATTTTGATCAAATCACAAATTTAATTTAACATAAAAATTAAAATGGGCAGTATTTTTCTTGGTTTATGTTACCATTTTTTTATTTATGCTTTCTTGCTGACGCCGCTTTTGGTCGACACATACGACTTTTTGCTGACTTGTGACTTGGTGTCAGCTGTTTTATCGTCGTCAGCTTGCTCTGTAACGTCCTCCAATGAAATCGCCGGTGTGACTGTCGTGTTGTTTTTGCTGAATGGTGTTTCGAGAGGCATGTAGATACCAAAGCGATCCTGAAAGCATATAGGGCCTTAGAACAAATATTGCTATCACCTTCTGTAAAGTTAATCGCTTTCTTACTGCCTCTGACGTCACAAGCCTATCGACAGGCCTAATAGTGACGGTTGAAATAAATCACACCTAGTTATAAAAACAAGGTTTCTTGTAAAAAATTGAGACTAGCACTCGAAAAGTCATAGATTCGTTTCCTAGATATCAAGTGTTACTTGATTGTTAGAAACGCCAACTGTTACGTGTGTCTTAATAAAATCTTGTGGATCTCAGCCTGATCTGGAAATGCGCCTGAAGAACGGCAATAGGCTCGCCCCTCATTACGTGGGACTGATACATACATGTAGGAATGCTCCTCTGCCTACTTCAACGGGAAATACAAGCGTGAAGTTACGTACCTATGTATATATACTATTATACTTGCCTTAGGATACCGGTTGTAAGTTGAGTGTGGGTGACAGACGCAAGGTCTGGGCGGAGGCTTTTTGTAGCTCTCGTGGGATGATATCTCGCTTTTTGGCGTTGGCGGAGTTTCCCAACCTATAGTTACAATAAAGCGTCATATTTCTCGGATAAGACAGGTTTCGATGAATTAAAACTGATGCCGAGACGAGAAGATTATGATATTTATTGACTTTTATTCTACTAGATGTTAGTCGACACCTTATAAGTATGTAATAATTAATTAATTATAGTTCTATAACTTCGAAAAGTCAGAAAGGTGTCTGAGGTTTAAATCCGCTACCGCTAACCGGACACCTGCGCGCCTAACTTTCGAGGCCGTCATAACTTGAAAATCATTTTTATAATTGCGCTCTTTTCATACTTAAATGTATATTTTGTTAAAGCTAGTATTACGTAGGTAGTTCTTTATAATATTAGATCAAATATTTTTCAAGTCAATATATCTTTTTGGCCATGAGACCAATTTCATGGTTATATCATTGGATATCACATGCATTTTGCTTCAAGCCTCCTCAATCTTTGCCTTTACAGACAGAGTTGTAGTATGTAGTATTCAAATTGATTGAGAGCTACTACGCTCGTTTAAGCATCGTCTTCAATTACCCACGCCTTCAATTATCTACTCTAATTACAATATGTGAAGGTTTAATAGCTGCGCTGCCAATGACAGGGATCGTTTAATGCTTATTCAAAGCAACAAGGCTATAAGCGTGAGTGAAAGAAGTTTGAATGATACCAATCTGCTATTTTTGTATACCAAATGTGCTACTGCGATTGTAAGAAGTTAGTTGAAGTTAAGTAACTGACTTAGACAATACTAGACAATACTACCTTTGAAATTGTGTAGGCGTCTTAGTGTCCTCTTCATTTTCTTGCGCATTCTCCTTTCCCATGCTATTTCGGCAGCTACAAGCAGAAAAATTTTAAATGCAATGTATGAATTTGTATGAAGCGTAGGACAACCTACTCAAGAGTGTAAAAAATAAAGAAGTAAGAAAAATAGCAAAGCATTTTTTAGAAAAATTCCATTGTACACTAAAACCTAATTTCAAGAAAAAATATATTCATGTGTGAATGCTAGTTAAGATATTATAGAATACAACCAATACAATTGAGAAGGTTTACAAATTAAAATCTTTGTATTTAAATGCTGTTGGTAAGACATGTATTTTTTTTAATTATATCGAAGTCCTTATTCAATGTCATGCAGTTGAAGAGGCGAAACTGTCAGCCAATAAATTGACTTATATTTTATAATGATAATGACCATCAAATATAATTCTTACCAATCCGTTCCTTCTCCAATATATCGAGTTCGAACAACTTGTAAGAATTGTATAGAAGATCTGCTATGTCTTCTCTAATCTCTATAACAGGTATTTCCATTGCCTCTTCTACTGCCTTCATGAGTTCTACGTAAGCTGTGTCGTATTTGAGAGCCGGTTCGTCGAGATGAGAGTACACTGCTTTATCCACAGTGTTCGATATGATCGCAAAAAATGTCTCGGAGACTGTTGGCTCAGGAGTTGGAACAGGTTCTGCAAACAAAACGAAGCTATTGTCACAAAAGGGTCAAATTAAAAACATTTTTCACAAAGCATATAACTAGATTTATAATATAATTTCAATTGGTCTCTATCACGGTACCAAAATGCAGGACTGACCCAAAATATTTGAAGAGGAACTCAACATTGCTTAAGCCTTCGCGAAGGTTAGCCTGTATAAACAGGCAGGCATAAAATAAGGTAAGTTATTTGTAAAAATACCTACTATTGTGTACCTAGCCAATACTCTAGAATAAAATTTCGAAGTAAGTTGGCTAAATAGTCAGGGATCGTAAAACGCTCCACATTCTGAGATTATGTGAAAAGATTTCCTCTCGCGATCTGAGGAGACGTCGAATGCCTATCCTGGATTTCAGTCAGATCACACGCTCATCCGATATAGATATCAGTGCATACAAAAACAACTTGTATTACAAGAACGCGTCGGCTACAACTAGCGAACATATTTTTAGTATCGGAAAATTCTCTGCTCGCGATTCTTGAATGCTCGACCTATATTGAAAAATCGTGAGGAATAAAATGATATTCAAGATTATTTTCATACATATCCATTGAACTGATAAGAATTTTATTGCTGAGGAGGCTGTTGCTACAAAAAATATGTATTGTACTAGATGAATCATTTGTTTGAACTTTAGTCTTGGGTTTAGAAAAATGAGAAAAAAGTTGTAATGAACCTAAATTTATATTTGTATTTTGTCGTCGTATACAAGCTGATAACGATGATGATGATTCTATTTTTTTTTTGCTTATGTGACCGGGAGGTATGTGTTAAATTATCAAGGTAAAACTATACGAGGTATTAATCTAAGCAAAACATCCTTGTGCGTTGTCAAGCAAAAAACTACTTTCATCAAAAAAAAATATTGAAATAGTTTTGAACTTTAACGACTCTAAATAAAGAAATATTTGACTCGTGAGATGACATTAATTGACGTCTAGCAATTACGACTGCGAAACCGTAATGAATTAAAAATGAAGTGCGAAAAAGGCGTCATAGGATCTATTTTGATTATTCAGTCAGGTTCAGATTATTAAGTTGGAGTCAAAATATTATTTTTGGAACTTTTAAATTGTCAATCGCAGATATACTTCCAGATATATACAACCCGCACTAGGCCAGTATGATGGACTATGGCCTAAACCCTCTCAAGTGTAGAGGAGACCCGTGCTCAACAGTGGGCGTATATGGGTTGATGAAGAAGAAGATATACTTCTGCCGCCTCAGATCTTGCTAAATAGTCTTTTATAAATTCTCAAATTATGTGTTTATAACATCGCACCAAAATTTAAAAAAAAGGTTATCAAGTGTCCACCGCTAAAGTCCTACGAGATATTTAAGGATATCACTCCTGATTGGAATGTAACATCTGAGTACACACAGGATGTATTCTGACCATAAACCCGTTGCGGTTAAAAAAAATCCCGACAATTTTTCTTTTACGTTTTCTATACAACAATTGGTGTTAAATGTATGAGATTTGTATGGAAAACGTAATTTTCTTTAAGTTTTGTCGGGATTTTGTTTAATGGCAGGGTTAAATTTAGCTAGTTCCTGCCTTCGTTTCCGATCGCAGTCTGACATATCTACAGGCTTAGAGGCTTTACCTATAATATGCATAAAATATTTTAATAAACTGATCACTATCTTTCTCTGTAATCTAACTTTCTCCACTCACCTGCTTATATGCTAGACATTAAAAATGTTTATGTATTATATATGTTTATTTATGTATTTAGTCGTAAGTATATTTGATAAATTTATATCTATTAGTATGTTTTATATATATTTATAATTATTAATTTATCCTAGTTTATATGTATTTATTTTAGTAGTTTCTTTTCTTTGACTTCTTCTATACACTTTATTCTACGCTATTTATTTTTTTCTTTTATTTTATCCATCCTAAAGTTGCCTCTAAAATATTGCCTAGTGCGATAAGGCCGCCTCTTGTTTTATCTCTTGTTAATTAAGTATCGTTATTTTATTCAGTGTATGTGCAAGAAAGTTTTTAAATAAAAAAATAAAATAAACTGTTTGTCTCAAATCAAAAATTTACGTCAATTGTTTACATATTTGTCCCTCAAGTTGTATTTTTTTTTCACCTTGACGGCTTTTCGCATACACTGATGCGTAATTATTATTTTTCCAGAGAGAGCGTTCAACAAAATTTAATTAATTCCTGGTACTTTTAACGCCCGAAGCACGAAGAGGGTGGCTGAACGTTTGACGTGCCTGTGTACCTGTCTGTGGCAACGTAGCTTCACGAATGAACTTATAATGCATTTTGTAATGTTTATGAGTTAATATACCTTCGCAACATTTTATAAAAATGTTCAGGACTTAAGGTTAAGGTTTGTTTTAAGATCTTTTGACAGCCCTGTGGCAGAGTTGGCTAAACGCCAGCTTGCGAAACGAGAGGCCGCGGGTTCGATCCCCGCACCGAAATAAATGTTTGTGTGATCCCCTAATATTTGTTTAGGGTCTGAGTGTTTGTGAGACCTAAGAAGTCTCTCATAGTTTCTGATACCCACGACACAAATTAATGTGGGGTCAGAACTATGTATGTGACTGTTGGGTGTATTTAAAAATATCTGTAGGATGAGGTCTTGAACTGACTTTAGTTGCATCTTATCTTAATTTTATTTACTTATAAGTCCTCTGATTTGGCAACATACTATTTAAAAACTATTAAAGCTTCTTTGACAACCACGTGGTCTTGCAGCAAAAGTATGTACCCTACGATCTAAACGACGATAGACACCCCCTTATAATAGATAATAACATAGAATTATTACATAACTCGCAAAATGTAGGAGCGGAAATGCACCTCTGTCTACCCCTTTAGAAAATACAGGCTTGAGGTAATATAATAAGTATGTATGTTAACAAAGTTAAAAGACCGAAAAAGATTCTTCTTAGAAATTTATACGCAGCCCATATTTGGATATATAAAACGTTTCTGTTATTAATTATCCTTATGCACTACATATTGTACGGATATTTAGTTACTTCAACCAACTACTGAATAAATTTTAAACCTGGCGTTGGCACGGTGGTCAATGAAGTCATTATCGATAAGAACGACGAGGAGACTGTATCGGGCGTCGGGACGACTGGTGGCACCACCTTCCACGGTTCAGGAGGGAAGTGCTTCAGCACAATACCCTTCAGGTCGTTC
Source organism: Cephonodes hylas (assembly GCA_030295005.1). Lineage (NCBI taxonomy): Eukaryota > Metazoa > Arthropoda > Insecta > Lepidoptera > Sphingidae > Cephonodes > Cephonodes hylas. The sequence goes on from AP025360.1 coordinate 18,521,330, forward strand.
TCAAAGTCCAGGTCTGTGTAGAAAAACGGTGGCTTTTCGGGCTGCAAAAAAAAAATTCTGTATCTATCTATCTTTACAGCTCATAAATGTTCTTGTCAGGACTGGGTTCGGCCCTCTTGTACAGCTGAGAGGGTTTAGGCCTAAGTAAATTGGTAGAAAACACTTAATTTCGTATGAACTTTTTGGTTTGGTTTCCTCGCCATTAAAGTAAAAAAAACAACACAAAAGTTTCACTGGTCTGTTTCAGGAATATGATGTAGTTGCAAAGAAAAAATGATTATGATAAACTCTTTGGCAAGCGTTTCACTCGATTGTATTCTCAATCCGTACAAAGAGCCATCTTAGAATTGACCCATACAAAAATTGGGATTTTTATTATTACATTTATCTAATGAGGATACAATGCGTTCATGTTACGGCGACTAATCTTACTTGTAATTGTTAAAATACCTTGATATATTGACTGGTGGAAGGCAAACCGATTCTTTCTTTAATTTCTTCTTCCAACTCTTCGGCCGGCCTTGTGAAATGTAGAGCAGCTTCCTTCAGGATATCTTTTCTTTTGCCCATTTGCGTCATTTTGCTTACGAATATTTCTAGCATCGCTTTAACCTAAAATGATAATCATTTGTATTCTCTATGAAATATCACTTATTTTAAATGAGAAGTAAATCATCATCAGAAAACCTGAACACCTGAAAATTCGTAGGAATTTCTTAAGTAGTTTGATAAATCCACACTAGCCTTGCGAAGTGGACTAAGGCTTTTAAACCTTCAGCTGTAGTGGGGGCCGGTGCCCAGCTGTAGTGGAAGCGTAACAGGCTAATGTTTATGATGATGAATCAGTCTCATGTAACAGGGGCGAGTCTAATGACGTTTTAGGAAGAATTTCGGACTAGTTGCTGCTGCTGATAAATCATAATGGAAAAACCCAATAATATTAGCTTGAACCGTTAGTCAAAGCTCTAATTTGCTCAGCACGTATCTGAGCCGCGGGACCACAAGGTAGTCAGATTACAAAATATTCAAATTTAGAAAAAAAAACAATATTGCACGGCCGACGCTTGGGCCACAGGGATCAACTCTTCATACAGACCAGATATCAGACGATCAAGCCCACGCCTTTCCTACGTCTCGCTGTCTCACTATCATGACGAGAACGCTTTAAGAATTCGAAATAGATAATGCAAAATATATTTATACCATTCGAAATATTCCCGGCTGATTCCTTTCACTCACAACCTTTTGTAAAAAATGTAAAAAAGAAATTGTGCATCTAAGCTTATCAGACACGTATTGCAGTCTATTCCTTTGATGTTTTGAATTTTTTAAGCCTTGTAGGAGTGGGAAGAGTCTGCTTGTGTATTTATAGGGAGAGTTGGCTGCGTATTATCACGCCTACACCTTAGTACAGCCGAGAATTTCTTTGTAGGATCTGTACGATCGATGGAAAAAAAATTTCGTTCCTATGCGTGAGCGGTTATTATAACTACAAGTTTATAAATCCACTGAATGCATCGTAAATCTCAATGAATATGTTACTCCCAGTAAATCAAAGAAAAAGTGATTACTAAATAGCAAGGGTTTTCGTCGTACGTGAGATGTTTCTTCATCATCATTAGTCTATGTACCTTCCGCTACTGGGCGCTAGCCTCCTCTACAACTAAAAGGGTTTAGGCGTTAATCCACAACGCTAGCTTAGTGCGGCTTGGTGGACCATACACCTAATAGACCGAGATCCCAGAGCCCCCAGACCTTACTTATTTTCAGATGGATGAAATGTGGACCATTTGGTAGTGCTAGTATGTAGTACCATCGTATGCATACTCGCTAACTTGGTCGATGGGCCAATTTACAGATATCAGCTGGTCAAGATACCTAAGAAATTTCTTAGACCTTTTTGGTGTGCACTAGCCAGGTTTCTTTACAATGTTTTCTTTTGCCGTTAAAGTACACGATTGTTCATTATGAATACAACGATATATTTAAAAAGTCAGAGGTGTGCCCGAGGTTTGAAAATGCGACCGCCGAGATTCTCGACGGCTCGAGTAATCATCGACTACATAAGTACTAAGCGTTTCTTCATTGTTGAAGGCTCATGACTTAACGACTTAGGATGCAATAGAAGCCTATACAGCTATCATGCCGTTCTCTTAATGGCCATGACATCAATTCTGCACGAAATAACTCTTTTAACTTTGTTCTTTCCAACTCCCAATAAATAGGCTAGATTACTTATTTATTTTTAAATGGCATACCTCGTTTTAGTTATCTGTAAAGAGTCCCAACTACTATAACAAACCTCTGGATGCTGTGTAAGGTAAGCTTCCTGTTCTAGCTGGATGTTCGTGGCAAGTCTCGTCATGCATTCGCGCTGGGCTGCAGTCAGCGCCGTCCAGTCCTGTTCCATAAGACCTTCGGCTACCCACACCTCCGGTGCCACACCCTTCATATAGCGTATCAGCGGCATTCTTTTCAATATACAGCTGAAAACCACCCTCCTCTATACAAATGTTCTCCGGGAATCACTCCTTAAATTGATATTTTTATTGTTTCTATAGCAACTGTCGTTGTTGCCGTCGGTGAGACTTGATGTTTGTGATATAAAACCTGCTTTTTTACGAGTTGTATAAGATTACCATTTAAGCCCCAGGCCTCCTCTATAAATGAGGGTATCGGTTATGTCCACCACCCTGGCCTAGTGCGGGTTGGCGGATTTTACACTTACTTTATCAACCCATATACGCCCACTGCTGAGCACGGGTCTTCTCTACCATTTAGAGGGTAAGCAGTGATGGCCTCGAGGTTTGGTCGCGCGGTCGAGAATCTCAGCGGTCGCGGGTTCGAACCCCAGGCACACACCTCTGACTTTTCGAAGTTATGTGTGTATTCACATTGAATTATCACTTGCTTTAACGGTGAAGGAAAACATCGTGATAAAACCTGCACACCTAAGAGTTCTTAGGAATTTCTTAGATGTGTAGTCCGCAAACCCGCACTAGGCCAGCGTGGTGGACTATGGCCTAAACCCTCTCAATGGTTTACACTTAAGTAATTCCTAAAAAATATGTGTGCCGTTGTCACAATTCAGGTACTTGATTCACTCATCTTTATTGTACATATCAGATAAAACCAAGTGCAATAGTGGGCTAAGTAGTAGTTAAAGTCTTATTGTATAAGATGATCTCTTACAGACAACAAAGGATGGAGATGTAGGAATGGACAAAAATTGAAAAATGAAGTGATTTATACCACGAGTATAACAGCAAATTTTAGTGAAAAATTACTCAACTGCTATCACCCGTAAAAATCGACGTTATACATACACTTAATATTTGCATTCAGATTTCGAGGATCCATACCAGTTCCAGTACCCATACTTTAGAGCTCAACATAAGTGTTCCTTGACTAAAATGAAAAATATATTATTCCGTTTCTTCTTCACTGAGCATTGCATAAGAGCGCATTTCTCAATCATTATGAGGTTCAGTCAACCGTAACGTCGCGTCGGACTGAGCTTGCTTATATTATATACGAAACGAACAGATTGGTGGAATAGAGCTTTAGATCAAATTGTGGCCACAATCCCGGGAATTTCGGTGTTTGGGTACTTTTAATTATAATTAAGACAATACATAATTAAAATAAAAAATATGTGATTATAACAATTAAAATTCTAGAATAGAAAAACGCTTAAGTTTACCCAGGAACATAGTTGAAATCGCGACCTTTAACCGACGCGTCGGTCATTCATTCTGCAAGACCAACTACAAAACTAACAAATTCCTTCTATTTCGTTAATGTAAAGTTATACATATAATCTACATTACAGTACGTAACCTCGCGTTCTCAAACTCACACATTGTATGCGGAAGTGTATTTTTTGCACCTACATTTGGCCAAGTATGGGTCAAGCCCTTGTAATAGGTCTGTCTATTACTGTTTACGGGCCCATTTCTAAACTCCGTACTTCTATCGAGAATTTCTTAGAAAAACCCAATATCACTTATCCTGACCCGAGTGCCTATCGAACTTGGGATTTCTAAAGGGTACCTGATGCGAAAAAGTGGTTCAAGACGATGTCAAATTATATTGATGGTAAACCGTAAACTGCTAGTTTTTAAGAACTCTGATAAAACCGATTGCCTCGTGGCCTCGTGGTACAAGTATGTGCCGTGCGGTCTAGAGGCGCTGGGTTCGATTCCCGGGTCGGGCAACGAGTTATTGGGTTTTTCCTTTAGGAAATTCTCAATAGCAGCACGTAGTCTAGGTATGTGCCCTAAATACGGCAATAGGCTCGCCCCCTATTACGTGGGACTGATACATACCTGGTGAAATGGATGCAGTAGTGCACCTCTGCCTACCCCTTAAGGGAATATAGGCCTTAGGTTATGTATGTATGTGTCTGATAATATTTTAGTCGTTTTTTTAAAACCCCGATTACATCCAAAAATATTTGTTCTTTGTCCAACTTTTGTAAACGGAATGGAGGGAACGAGACCAGATGCATTTCATTGCTACAAAAAGAATTGATAACGATCATATTTGTATTGCAGTCTCTTCCGAGTACAGGTACAGTCACGAGCATAAATATGTTCCTATGGGCAGGTTGGCAAAAATATCTGTCCCAAGATCGAGTTCAATAATATGTGCCTACACGTACGCAGCAAAAATATGTGACATTATCCGGCTGCATAATGCAGTGCCTTCAAAATGATGTGATACACTCACGAAGCATAAATATGTGACACCACTAGGCGGCAATAATATCTGACATAATTTTATCTTCAATTTAATTTAATTTACAATCTATATGAAATAATGAAAGAAATAAATTGTATTTTACATTATTTTAATATGGCTGTAATTTTATACTATTCTAGCTATCCCGGCAAACTTCGTATCGCCCTACCCGCCAATGAATGTTATATTACTAATTATCAGACTCAGAATTTAATTTTTAATTACTTAGGTATATTATCATCCCCCTGCCCTGGTCCCAATTAATTACTTGGGATCGGCGCAGTATCTCTTCTTCTTCCACACATCCCTGTCAGCCGTCATGTCTTCATTCACCCCTTTCTCTTTCATATCTTCAGTCACGCACTCCATCCATCTCTTTTTTGGCCTTCCTCGACTCGCCCAACCCTTCTTGTTTCATATTCATCACCTTTTTTCCGACATATGATTCATTCCTTCTTATAGACAGCCCCGTGGCGCAGTTGGCTAGACACCAGCTTGCGAAACGAGCGGCCGCGGGTTCGATCCCCGCACCGAGACAAATGTTTGTGTGATCCACAAATATTTGTTCCGGGTCTGGGTGTTTGTGAGACCGAAAAAGTCTCTCGTAGTTTCTGATACCCACGACACAAGACTCGTATCTTAGCGTGGGGTCAGGACTATGTATGTGACTGTTGGGTGTATAAAAAAAAAAAAAAAAAAAAATGTGCCCATACCACGACACACGGTTTCCTTTCATCTTTTCTATCACAGGAGCTACTTTCAGACTTACCCTAACGTATTCATTTCTCACTCTGTCACTCCGTGTTATAATACCACACATCCACCGCAATATTCGCATCATTGCTGCATGCAGTCGTCTTTCGTAAGTCTTCTTCGTTGACCATTTTTTTTTCTTTTTCAGCACAGATGCTAGCTCTCTTGACCTACCATTCATCGTACCTACATTCCAACTTGCATACCTCAATCTCATTTACCGGGCTAGTGTCTTACGTTGCCCCCGCCTGGGCTGGTGTAACAAACCTTGCCCATTTCCCACAGGAGCCAGGTGCTGCCCCTGCGCGTCGGCTACGGGAGACGCCCTAGGCCCTGTCACCTTTCTTATTATAAATTCTGCATAAATGTTTTGGCAAATGTTTTGCAAATGTTTATGTCTGACACCAACTCTCCTTGGGACTTTCATTGTTTTGGTAATGGGGTAGAGATAGCGTGTGTTTGGGTACAGGATATTGCAGGTAAGGATATTTGGCCTGATGGTAAGGATGCTGCAGTCCCGGATAAGGAAGTAGTGGGAGACTCCAACAGCTCGGGGGTCCGAGGTCGCGTACTCGCAGCCCTGTTCCATGACTGGCTAGATCAATGGAAAAGGCATCCCCTGGCCATTTATTAATATTTCTTGAAGGAGATTAAGAGTATTTATAATATTCAAGCATAATAAAAATTTAAAAATTAGGCACTACCAAGGAGATTTGTTACACAAAATAAATTTCTGAAAGCATGCCTTAATATTTGACAGCCAAAAAATGTCAATCCATTGTCAAGACAATTCTGCATTTTTAACATCTAAAATACGCAATTATTCGAACGTTATAGATGCATATTGTCGATTCAAAATGCTTATTTTAATACGTTCATTTATTTGAGGGGGCCTCTAACTGCATCGACGGGACAAACATTAAATGACAGGAAATTTTGTATGGTGTTAAAGTTCAAAATGACTTAAGTATCATTACGAATTATTTTGTATGGGAATTTAGAAAAGTATTATTTTCAGGCAATTGTTAAAATGTATCTCTCCGTAAGAACAATCCTCGTACTTCAAGGAATATTATAAAAAAAGAATTAGCGAAATCGGTTCAGCTGTTCTCGAGATTTGCGCTTAGAGACACATCGAGCAATTCATTTTTATAATATAGAACTCCTCCACTACGCTTTAAACTTTATTGTATAGTATTAAAGTTCAAATTGACTTAATTAATAAAACGAAACTTTTGTATGGATAAAGAAAACAATGAAAAGTCCCACGGAAACGCTGTCGAACGGGATAAAAAGTATCCTATGTTTTATTCCCGGTTCTAAGCTACCTCCCCACCAATTTTCAGCCAAATCGATTCAGCCGTTCTTGAGTTATAAGTGGTGTAACTAACACGACTTTCTTTTATATATATAAATTTATGTCTAGATATTATGGTCTAAATCACGACTAAATTTAAATATTTACTTATATTTTTGTGTATTTTAATTTATCAAATCATCTTAATTAATAATTTTAATTCTTTTTTTTTTATAAACATTATAAATTGAAATCTAGTATACCCCCCGTTTGCATTAATAACATCCTGTAGCCTCTCTCGCATGGATGAGACAATATTAGTGCACACTTGAGAGCCCCGGAGTGACTCCCAAATGTCGAAGGTGTGACAACGCAGGGAATTGTAAGTTCTAGCCTGATTTGGATCCCATTGTTGGACTATTAAACCCCACAGGTTCTCAATAGGATTCAAATCAGGGCTTTTAGGAGGGAAATCTATTAATTTTATCGTCTCTCTTTGCGTATTAAACCACTCACGAGTTATTCGTGAGTTGTGGATCGGGCTGTTGTCTTGCACCACATAAAGAGGTGCTAAATCAGGATAACTGATACGCCATGTCGGCATCAAAATGTCTGAAAGAATTCCTGTATATTCAAAGCTGTTAAGGCGACCAGTTATCTCGTATTACTTCGATAAAGAAATAAATTTAACTTCAAAACAATATTTCTTTAATTATTTCGTCTTCGTTCGTTAAAATAGTAATTATGATCGTTAAATTGTTCTTCACTAAACAATCTTACCAATATTGTTTTGGGGAATACTAAACACACCTTCGATCAAATATACCTATACTAGATTGAAGATCGCAAACAAAATCACTTGTCTTAGTTGCACCGGTTGCATATAATATTTCATGATATATTTACACATTTGTAATTCAGACTTCGATTTGTAAAGTATTAAATTAAAGACGACTCCTGGTTACAATTAACCTTAAATCTTTGCAATAGGATTTTATATAGCTTACAATAAATTTGAATTTAAGACGATATGACATTAAAATACAGAAAATAAAAATGTCATTTTAAAATAATGTCTTTAATAAATAAGGACAAATATTTTAAAATAAACGTCACACGCAAGTAATAAGATTGAAAATTATTTGTTCACATTTGGCATTCACGTTGTTTTGGTACTAAATATTTCTTAGTGCGTTCACTTCGAACAGTCATTATGTCATAAAGTGTCTGTTTTTCATTCTGTTTGGTATTACTTCGTAAGTGTATACGAGTAATATTCGGTAGCAATAGCAAAAATCGTTATCATTCACGTCGTTAATACGTCGTTTGAACTATGTATAAGTTAAATCAACCATGTCTCTTAAATCTATTCATTTAAGAAACCATAGTTTTTCTTTTGAACAAAAGTCGGTTTTACAGTATTTACAAATATTTTTTTACAATATTACTACCAAGCCAGCAATTATTATTTGTGGAATTATATCTAAATTTGAATTATGGTCTAGTTTTTCACCAAATTCAGTAGTATTCGTTTTAAATTTATCAAAACTCTGCTAGGGAATCTAAAAAATTAAATTAATTTAAGAAGAATCAATAAACTGTATAAACTGTATAAATAATTAATTAATCGGAGCAATCGTGTTAAAAGCCGCTTCCGTTTAACACAACATAACAATTCCTTAATGTCACAGCAGCCGTAGGCAAAATATATCTACGTTTTAAATGAATATTTGAATTTGGTCGTGATTTAGAATATATCTAGACAAAAATCTATACAAATAATTTAAAGAGGTAAAGCTTGTGACTTTGTATAAAGTAATCTCTGGATGTACTAAACCGATTTTGAACATTCTTTTAGCAATAGAAAGCTACGTTATTTGTGAGTGTCATAGGGTAAATATTAATCAGAAAATTGATAACAATTTTTCATTGTAGCCGGTTTTACAAAGAAAAAACAGTCAAACAAAAACGTTTTTTATGAACGCTGCTTTTTTGCCCATGAGAGATATTTGCTTGAGTCCTAGAGAAAAGTTATAGAGCTTGATCACCATTATCACTATCAGCCCATATACGTCCCACTTCTGGGCACCAGTCTTCTCTATCATTGAGAGGGTTAAGACCTTAATCCACCTCGCTGACCTAGTGCGGGTTTACGGACTACAAACCTAAGAAATTTCTAAGAACAAGTGATAATTCATTGTTAATACAGATGGGCGTGATGGGGTGTACACCCGCGACCGGAGAGATTCTCAACCGTGCGCGTAAACCTCGAGCCCAGCACTGTGAAGCTTGATAATGCTTATAAAAAAGTCAGCGACAGCATATGTCTAACTATAAAAATATAACTGTAAAAAAATGTTTTGTATATTGAAGAATAATTATATCATTACTTCATGTTAATTGATCAATATTATCAACAATTATGATTTTTTATTAAAATAAGTGAGTTTATAGTACTCTCAAGTGTTTAAAACAAAATATTTTTTTCTTTAACTGCATACAATTGGCACGAATGGTTAAAGAGATAATACTGACCTAGTTATGCAACCGCAACTGTGCCGTAATCTATTTAGTGATATTTTCATTAAAAATAGATAAATACAATATTTTTTCGCAATCAGGAAATAAATGATGGCATTCAGTATTAACCGATATAAAATCACAATTTAATCGCAAGTAAAAATATTTACCCCCCAACGAAGCGAGCGCGAGCCGGCTAGTATAGTATAAAAGTACAGCCATCTTGAAACATTGTAAAATACAATTAATTTCTTTCATTATTTCGTATAATTATTATATTAAATTGAAGATAAAATTATGTCAGATATTATTGCCGCCTAGTGGTGTCACATATTTATGCTTCGTGAGTGTATCACATCATTTTGACGGCACTGCATTATGCAGCCGGATAATGTCACATATTTTTGCTGCGTACGTGTAGGCACATATTATTGAACTCGATCATGGGTCAGATATTTTTGGTAACCTTCGCATAGGAACATATTTATGCTCGTGACTGTACTTATCGATTTAAATATGCATCTGTACATTCTTATAATGCTGTTCTCCTAGTACCTATAATGTGATTTTATCTTTTATGCTAAGATTTTAACTAACTAATTCTGAAGACATAGGTCATTAAATAGAGCAAGAATATATTATTTAAATTTATGTACGTACATAGCGTTCCAAAGTTTAGTTTAATAAAAATATCAATATGTTAGAATGATAGAACTTTTCGGCGTGCTAATAACACTCAATTATATGAGAGTACATTTCTATTCTATTTGCTTTATTTGCTATTCCTGGCTCTAATAATTTCACACAGACGAAGCAAAAAATTGATTTTATTTCAAGTTTCCAGTTTCTACCACGAATTATTTATATGATTGCTCTGGTGTCCATGAACTTTTGTTAAGTTGTATATGCATCTTTAAGATTTCTCCTTTACAAAAAATTTTAATATTTGAAATTTGTTAATATTTAGTAAAATATTTTTAGTGGACAAACAGTCCACTCCTTCAATGCTGTCCACAAATTATTCATCATTTTTAGGACTACAATGTACAGTCACGAGCATAAATATGTTCCTATGGGCAGGTTGGCAAAAATATCTGACCCATGATCGAGTTCAATAATATGTGCCTACACGTACGCAGCAAAAATATGTGACATTATCCGGCTGCATAATGCAGTACCGTCAAAATGATGTGATACACTCACGAAGCATAAATATGTGACACCACTAGGCGGCAATAATATCTGACATAATTTTATCTTCAATGTAATTTAATTTACAATTTATATGAAATCATGAAAGAAATAAATTGTATTTTACATTATTTTAATATGGCTGTAATTTCATACTATTCTAGCTATCCCGGCAAACTTCGTATCGCCCCACCCGCCAATGAATGTTATATTACTTATTATCAGAATTTAATTTTTAATTACTTAGGTATATTATCATCCCCCTGCCCTGGTCCCAATTAATTATTTGGGGTCGGCGCAGTATCTCTTCTTCTTCCACACATCCCTGTCAGCCGTCATGTCTTCATTCACCCCTTTCTCTTTCATATCTTCAGTCACGCACTCCATCCATCTCTTTTTTGGCCTTCCTCGACCCGCCCAACCCTTCTTGTTTCATATTCATCACCTTTTTTCCTACATATGATTCATTCCTTCTTATAATGTGCTCATACCACGACAGACGGTTTCCTTTCATCTTTTCTATCACAGGAGCTACTTTCAGACTTACCCTAACGTAATCATTTCTCACTCTGTCACTCCGTGTTATAATACCACACATCCACCGCAATATTCGCATAATTGCTGCATGCAGTCGTCTTTCGTAAGTCTTCTTCGTTGACCATATTTTTTTGTTTTTCAGCACAGATGCTAGCTCTCTTGACCTACCATTCATCGTACCTACATTTCAACTTGCATACCTCAATCTCATTTCCCGGGCTAGTGTCTTACGTTGCCCCCGCCTGGGCTGGTGTAACAAACCTTGCCCATTTCATTTGCTTGCCCTTTTCATTGCCAACAGGAGCCAGGTGCTGCCCCTGCGCGTCGGCTACGGGAGACGCCCTACGCCCTGTCACCTTTCTTATTATAAATTCTGCATAAATGTTTTGGCAAATGTTTAAGTCTGACACCAACTCTCCTTGGGACTTTCATTGTTTTGGTAATGGGGTAGAGATAGCGTGTGTTTGGGTACAGGATATTGCAGGTAAGGATATTTGGCCTGATGGTAAGGATGCTGCAGTCCCGGATAAGGAAGTAGTGGGAGACTCCAACAGCTCGGAGGTCCGAGGTCGCGTACTCGCAGCCCTGTTCCATGACTGGCTAGATCAATGGAAAAGGCATCCCCTGGCCATTTATTAATATTTCTTGAAAGAGATTTAGAGTATTTATAATATTCAAGCATAATAAAAATTTAAAAATTAGGCACTACCAAGGAGATTTGTTATACAAAATAAATTTCTGAAAGCACGCCTTAATATTTGACAGCCATAAAATGTCAATCCATTGTCAAGACAATTCTGCATTTTTAACATCTAAAATACGCAATTATTCGAATGTTATAGATGCATATTGTCGATTCAAAATGCTTATTTTAATACGTTCATTTATTTGAGGGGGCCTCTAACTGCATCGACAGGATAAACATTAAATGACAGGAAATTCTGTATGGTGTTAAAGTTCAAAATGACTTAAGTATCATTACGATCCTTTTGTATGGGAATTTAGAAAAGTATTATTTTTAGACATTTTCAGGCAATTGTTAAAATGTAACTCTCCGTAAGAACAATCCTCGTACTTCAAGGAATATTACATGACAACGCAGGGAATTGTAAGTTCTAGTCTGATTTGGATCCCATTGTTGGACTATTAAACCCCACAGGTTCTCAATAGGATTCAAATCAGGGCTTTTAGGAGGGAAATCTATTAATTTTATCGTCTCTCTTTGCGTATTAAACCACTCACAAGTTATTCGTGAGTTGTGGATCGGGCTGTTGTCTTGCATCACATAAAGAGGTGCTAAATCAGGATAACTGATACGCCTTGTCGGTGTCAAAATGTCTGAAAGAATTCCTGTATATTCAACGCAGTTAAGGCGACCAGTTATCTCGTATTACTTCGATAAAGAAATATTTAACTTCAAAACAATATTTCTTTAATTATTTCGTCTTCGTTCGTTAAAATAGTAATTATGATCGTTAAATTATTCTTCACTAAACAATCTTACCAATATTGTTTTGGGGAATACTAAACACACCTTCGATCAAATATACCTATACTAGATTGAAGATCGCAAACAAAATCACTTGTCTTAGTGGCACCGGTTGCATTATATTTTTTATGATATATTTACACATTTGTAATTCAGACTTCGATTTGTAAAGTATTAAATTAAAGACGACTCCTGGTTACAATTAACCTTAAATCTTTGCAATTGGATTTTATATAGCTTACAATAAATTTGAATTTAAGACGTTATGACATTAAAATACAGAAAATAAAAATGTCATTTTAAAATAATGTCTTTAATAAATGAGGACAAATATTTTAAAATAAACGTCACACGCAAGTAATAAGATTGAAAATTATTTGTTCACATTTGGCATTCACGTTGTTTTGGTACCAAATATTTCTTAGTGCGTTCACTTCGAACAGTCATTATGTCATAAAGTGTCTGTTTTTCATTCTGTTTAGCCTTACTTCGTCAGTGTATACGAGTAATATTCGGTAGCAATAGCAAAAATCGTTATCATTCACGTCGTTAATACGTCGTTTGAACTATGTATAAGTTAAATCAACCATGTCTGTTAAATCTATTAATTTAAGAAACCATAGTTTTTCTTTTGCGCAAAAATCGGTTTTACAGTATTTACAAATATTTTTTTACAATATTACTACCAAGCCAGCAATTATTATTTGTGGAATTAAATCTGAATTTGAATTATGGTCTAGTTTTTCACCAAATTCAGTGGTATTCGTTTTGAATTTATCAAAACTCTGCTAGGGAATCTAAAAAATTAAATTAATTTAAGAAGAATCAATAAGCTGTATAAACTGTATTAATAATAAATTAATCGGAGCAATCGTGTTAAAAGCCGCTTCCGTTTGACACAACATAACAATTCCTTAATGTCACAGCAGCCGTAGGCAAAATATATCTACGTTTTAAATGAATATTTGAATTTGGTCGTGATTTAGAATATATCTAGATAAAAATCTATACAAATAATTTAAAGAGGTAAAGCTTGTGACTTTGTATAAAGTAATCTCTGGATCTACTAAATCAATTTTGAACATTCTTTTAGCAATAGAAAGCTACGTTATTTGTGAGTGTCATAGGGTAAATATTAATCAGAAAATTAATAACAATTTTTCATTGTAGCCGGTTTTACCAAGAAAAAACAGTCGAACAAAAACGTTTTTTATGAACGCTGCTTTTATGCCCATGAGAGATATTTGCTTGAGTCCTAGAAAAAAGTTATAGAGCTTGATCACCATTATCACTATCAGCCCATATACGTCCCACTTCTGGGCACGAGTCTTCTCTATCATTGAGAGGGTTAAGACCTTAATCCACCTCGCTGACCTAGTGCGGGTTTACGGACTACAAACCTAAGAAATTTCTAAGAACTTTTAGGTGTGCAAGAGTCATCACGATGTTGCCCTTTACCGTTAATGCAAGTGATAATTCATTGTTAATACAGATGGGCGTGATGGGCGTACACCCCGTACGCCCGCGACCGGAGAGATTCTCAACCGTGCGCGTAAACCTCTAGCCTAGCCCTGTGAAGCTTGATAATGCTTATAAAAAAGTCAGCGACAGCATATGTCTAACTATAAAAATATAACTGTAAAAAAATGTTTTGTATATTGAAGAATAATTTAAATCATTACTTCATGTAAATTGATCAATATTATCAACAATTATGATTTTTTATTAAAATAAGTGAGTTTATAGATATACTCTCAAGTGTTTAAAACAAAATATTTTTTTCTTTAACTGCATACAATTGGCACGAATGGCTAAAGAGATAATACTGACCTAGTTATGGAACCGCAACTGTGCCGTAATCTATTTAGTGATATTTTCATTAAAAATAGATAAATACAATATTTTTTCGCAATCAGGAAATAAATGATGGTATTCAGTATTAACCGAAATAAAATCACAATTTAATCGCAAGTAAAAATGTTTACCCCCCAACGAAGCGAGCGCGAGCCGGCTAGTATAGTATAAAAGTACAGCCATCTTGAAACAATGTAAAATACAATTAATTTCTTTCATTATTTCGTATAATTATTGTATTAAATTCAAGATAAAATTATGTCAGATATTATTGCCGCCTAGTGGTGTCACATATTTATGCTTCGTGAGTGTATCACATCATTTTGACGGTACTGCATTATGCAGCCGGATAATGTCACATATTTTTGCTGCGTACGTGTAGGCACATATTATTGAACTCGATCATGGGTCAGATATTTTTGGTAACCTTCGCATAGGAACATATTTATGCTCGTGACTGTACCTGAGATCTAAAATCTTATCAGTAATTTAATTTATTTTATAGAAAGTAGTGATGACATCGAGTTTCAGGTGCGCTGTCGAAAATCTCAGCGGTGGGACGTATGGGCTATTTGCGATGATGATGTTGAAAATCGTTAATCATGTTTAAGAATTATCATAGTTTGAAGGTCACAAAACCGTACCTAACGTTATTTAAACATTCATTAAATAGTAGATACATACAGTCACGAGCATAAATATGTTCCTATGGGCAGGTTGGCAAAAATATCTGACCCATGATCGAGTTCAATAATATGTGCCTACACGTACGCAGCAAAAATATGTGACATTATCCGGCTGCATAATGCAGTGCCGTCAAAATGATGTGATACACTCACGAAACATAAATATGTGACACCACTAGGCGGCAATAATATGTGACATAATTTTATCTTCAATTTAATTTAATTTACAATTTATATGAAATAATGAAATAAATAAATTGTATTTTACATTATTTTAATATGGCTGTAATTTTATACTATTCTAGCTATCCCAGCAAACTTCGTATCGCCCTACCCGCCAATGAATGTTTTGTTACTTGTTAACAGAATTTAATTTTTAACTACTTAGGTATATTATCATCCCCCTGCCCTGGTCCCAGTTAATTACTTGGGGTCGGCGCAGTATCTCTTCTTCTTCCACACATCCCTGTCAGCCGTCATGTCTTCATTCACCCCTTTCTCTTTCATATTTTCAGTCACGCACTCCATCCATCTCTTTTTTGGCCTTCCTCGACTCGCCCATCCATCCACTTTCATATTCATCACCTTTTTTCCTACATATGATTCATTCCTTCTTATAATGTGCCCATACCACGACAGACGGTTTCCTTTCATCTTTTCTATCACAGGACCTAATTTCAGACTTACCCTAACGTATTCATTTCTCACTCTGTCACTCCGTGTTAAAATACCGCACATCCACCGCAATATTCGCATCATTGCTGCATGCAGTCGTCTTTCGTAAGTCTTCTTCGTTGACCATTTTTTTTCTTTTTCAGCACAGATGCTAACTCTCTTGACCTACCATTCATCGTACCTACATTCCAACTTGCATACCTCAATCTCATTTCCCAGCCTAGTGTCTTACGTTGCCCCCGCCTGGGCTGGTGTAACAAACCTTGCCCATTTCTCACAGGAGCCAGGTGCTGCCCCTGCGCGTCGGCTACGGGAGACGCCCTAGGCCCTGTCACCTTTCTTATTATAAATTCTGCATAAATGTTTTGGCAAATGTTTTGCAAATGTTTATGTCTGACACCAACTCTCCTTGGGACTTTCATTGTTTTGGTAATGGGGTAGAGATAGCGTGTGTTTGGGTACAGGATATTGCAGGTAAGGATATTTGGCCTGATGGTAAGGATGCTGTAGTCCCGGATAAGGAAGTAGTGGGAGACTCCAACAGCTCGGGGGGCCGAGGTCGCGTACTCGCAGCCCTGTTCCATGACTGGCTAGATCAATGGAAAAGGCATCCCCTGGCCATTTATCAATATTTCTTGAAGGAGATTTAGAGTATTTATAATATTCAAGCATAATAAAAATTTAAAAATTAGGCACTACCAAGGAGATTTGTTACACAAAATAAATTTCTGAAAGCACGCCTTAATATTTGACAGCCAAAAAATGTCAATCCATTGTCATGACAATTCTGCATTTTTAACATCTAAAATACGCAATTATTCGAATGTTATAGATGCATATTGTCGATTCAAAATGCTTATTTTAATACGTTCTCTTATTTGAGGGGGTCTCTAACTGCATCGACGGGATAAACATTAAATGACAGGAAATTTTGTATGGTGTTAAAGTTCAAAATGACTTAAGTATCATTACGATCCTTTTGTATGGGAATTTAGAAAAGTATTATTTTTAGACATTTTCAGGCAATTGTTAAAATGTATCTCTCCGTAAGAACAATCCTCGTACTTCAAGGAATATTATAAAAAAAATAATTAGCGAAATCGGTTCAGCTGTTCTCGAGATTTGGGCTTAGAGACACATCGAGCAATTCATTTTTATAATATAGAACTCCTCCACTACGATTTAAACTTTATTGTATTGTATTAAAGTTCAAATTGACTTAATTATTAAAACGAAACTTTTGTATGGATAAAGAAAACAATTAAAAGTCCCACGGGAACGCTGTCGAACGGGATAAAAGTATCCTATGTTTTATTCCCGGTTCTAAGCTACCTTTCCACCAATTTTCAGCCAAATCGCTTCAGCCATTCTTGAGTTATAAGTGGTGTAACTAACACGCCTTTCTTATATATATATAGATTTATGTCTAGATATTATGGTCTAAATCACGACTAAATTTAAATATTTACTTATATTTTTTTGTATTTTAATTTATCAAATCATCTTAATTAATAATTTTAATTCTTTTTTTATAAACATTATAAATTAAAATCTAGTATACCCCCCGTTTGTATTAATAACATTCTGTAGCCTCTCTCGCATGAATGAGACAATATTAGTGCACACTTGAGAGCCCCGGAGTGACTCCCAAATGTTGAAGGTGTGACAACGCAGGGAATTGTAAGTTCTAGCCTGATTTGGATCCCATTGTTGGACTATTAAACCCCACAGGTTCTCAATAGGATTCAAATCAGGGCTTTTAGGAGGGAAATCTATTAATTTTATCGTCTCTCTTTGCGTATTAAACCACTCACGAGTTATTCGTGAGTTGTGGATCGGGCTGTTGTCTTGCACCACATAAAGAGGTGCTAAATCAGGATAACTGATACGCCTTGTACGATAAAAAAAGCAGTGATGGCCTCAAGGTTTAGGCGCGCGGTCGAGAATCTCGGCGGTCGCAGGTTCGAACCCCAGGCACACACCTTTGACTTTTCGAAGTTATGTGTGTATTCAAATTGAATTATCACTTGCTTTAACGGTGAAGGAAAACATCGTGATGAAACCTGCACACCTAAAAAGTTCTTAGGAATTTCTTAGGTGTGTAGTCCACCAATCCGCACTAGGCCAGAGTGGCGGACTATGGCCTAAACCCTCTCAATACTAGAGGAGACCCGTGCTCAGCAGTGGGCGTATATGGGTTGATGATGATGATGATGATGATGATGATGATGATGATGATGATGATGATACGCCTTGTCGGTATTAAAATGTCTGAAAGAATTCCTGTATATTCAACGCTGTTAAGGCGACCAGTTATCTCGTATTACTTCGATAAAGAAATTTAACTTCAAAACAATATTTCTTTAATTATTTCGTCTTCGTTCGTTAAAATAGTAATTATGATCGTTAAATTGTTCTTCACTAAACAATCTTACCAATATTGTTTTGGGGAATACTACACACACCTTCGATCAAATATACTAGATTGAAGATCGCAAACAAAATCACTTGTCTTAGTGGCACCGGTTGCATATATTTCATGATATATTTACACATTTGTAATTCAGACTTCGATTTGTAAAGTATTAAATTAAAGACGACTCCTGGTTACAATTAACCTTAAATCTTTGCAATTAGATTTTATATAGCTTACAATAAATTTGAATTTAAGACGTTATGACATTAAAATACAGAAAATAAAAATGTCATTTTAAAATAATGTCTTTAATAAATGAGGACAAATATTTTAAAATAAACGTCACGCGCAAGTAATAAGATTGAAAATTATTTGTTCACATTTGGCATTCACGTTGTTTTGGTACTAAATATTTCTTAGTGCGTTCACTTCGAACAGTCATTATGTCATAAAGTGTCTGTTTTTTCATTCTGTTTGGCCTTACTTCGTAAGTGTATACGAGTAATATTCGGTAGCAATAGCAAAAAACCTTATCATTCACGTCACAAGTTATGGTATTGAGAACTAATTATTGAAAAGAAAAATGCAATTGCGTTCAGAGTCAGATAGTCGTTAATACGTCGTTTGAACTATGTATAAGTTAAATCAACCATGTCTCTTAAATCTATTAATTTAAGAAACCATAGTTTTTCTTTTGCGCAAAAATCGGCTTTACAGTATTTACAATATTACTCACTACCAAGCAATTATTATTTGTGGAATTATATCTGAATTTGAATTATGGTCTACTTTTTCACCAAATTCAGTGGTATTCGTTTTAAATTTATCAAAACTCTGTTAGGGAATCTAAAAAATTAAATTAATTTAAGAAAAATCAATAAACTGTATAAACTGTATAAATAATAAATTAATCGGAGCAATCGTGTTAAAATCCGCTTCCGTTTAACACAACATAATAATTCCTTAATGTCACAGCAGCTGTAGGCAAAATACTATATCTACGTATTAAATGAATATTTGAATTTGGTCGTGATTTAGAATATATCTAGACAAAAATCTATACAAATAATTTAAAGAGGTAAACCTTGTGACGTTGTATAAAGTAATCTCTAGATCTACTTAACCGATTTTGGACATTCTTTTAGCAATAGAAAGCTACGTTATTTGTACTCACAAATATAATGTGTCATAGGGTAAATATTAATCAGAAAATTGATAACAATTTTTCATTGTAGCCGGTTTTACAAAGTAAACCGAAGAAAAAACTGTCGAACGAAAACGTTTTTTATAAACGCTGCTTTTTTACCCATGAGAGATATTTGCTTGAGTCCTAGAGAAAAGTTATAGAGCTTGATCACCATTATCACTATCAGCCCATATACGTCCCACTTCTGGGCACAAGTCTTCTCTATCATTGAGAGGGTTAAGACCTTAATCCACCACGCTGACCTAGTACGGGTTTACGGGCTACAAACCTAAGAAATTTCTAAGAACTTCTAGGTGTGCAAGAGTCATCACGATGTTGTTCTTTACCGTTAATGCAAGTGATATGATAATTCATTGTTAATACAAATGGGCGTGATGGGGTGTACGCCCGCGACCGGAGAGATTCTCAACCGTGCGCGTAAACCTCGAGGCCAGCACTGTGAAGCTTGATAATGCTTATAAAAAGTCAGCGACAGCATAATATGTCTAACTATAAAAACATTGAAAAATAATTTAAATCATTACTTCATGTTAATTGATCAATATTATCAACAATTATGATTTTTTATTAAAATAAGTGAGTTTATACATATACTCTCAAGTGTTTAAAACAAAATATTTTTTTCTTTAACTGCATACAATTGGCACGAATGGTTAAAGAGGTAATACTGACCTAGTTATGCAACCGCAACTGTGCCGTAATTTATTTAGTGATATTTTCATTAAAAATAGATAAATACAATATTTTTTCGCAATCAAGAAATAAATGATGGCATTCAGTATTAACCGAACTAAAATCACAATTTATAAAAATGTTTACCCCCCAACGAAGCGAGCGCGAGCCGGCTAGTATAGTATAAAAGTACAGCCATCTTGAAACAATGTAAAATAAAATTTATTTCGTATAATTATTATATTAAATTGAAGATAAAATTATGTCAGATATTATTGCCGCCTAGTGGTGTCACATATTTATGCTTCGTGAGTGTATCACATCATTTTGACGGTACTGCATTATGCAGCCGGATAATGTCACATATTTTTGCTGCGTACGTGTAGGCACATATTATTGAACTCGATCATGGGTCACATATTTTTGGTAACCTTCGCATAGGAACATATTTATGCTCGTGACTGTACATATATTGGGTTGGCAACTAAGTAATTGCGGATTTTTTTCAGAAAATCAAAGACAATTTTTTCATAGAACTAAATAACTTTATTCTGTAATGTGTTGCCCATTTTGATCAATGACCTTTTACCATCTTTCAGGCAGCATCATAATCCCACGTTCATAAAACTTCTGGTTTTTATTAGCAAAAAACTGAATCAGGTACGATTTGACATCATCATCGTTTTTGAAATTTTTACCAATCAAGGAGTTTTGTAAAGATCGAAACAAAAAGTAATCAGATGGTGTAAGGTCAGGACTACATGGTGAATGTGGCAAAACATCCCAACCAAGCTCCAATAATTTTTGCCGAGTGACCAAAGATGTGTGTGGCCTTGCATTTTCATGATTTCATTCGATTTGTCAATTAGGGCCACTTTTCTTCAATTGCATTGTTTAATTTCGTTAGTTGTTCAATGTAGACTTCAAAATTGATCATTCGGTTGAGTGGTAAGAGTTAAAAATAGACAATTCCTTTGTAATCCCACCAAACTGATAACAAAACCTGCTTTTGATGAATACCTGCTTTTGATGTTGTTTGAGCTGGTTCACGTAGCCTGCTCCATGATTTTTTCGGCTTGATATTGTTGTAAACAACCCATTTTTCATCGCCAATTATCAGTCGTTTTAAAAATGGGTCATTTTCATTACGTTTCTTTAGGAAATCGCAGCTGTTAAAGCGTTGCGTTAAATGCTTTTCATTCAGTTCGTGAGTTCGAGTTTTTGAGCATAGCCAAGTTGTTTTAAGTGGTTTTCAATGCATGTATATGGTAAATGAAGCTTCTCTGCATTATCACGAGTTATACTGTGACGATCCGAATCGATTATTGCTTTGATTAAGTCGTCATTAACTTCAACTGGACGACCAGAGCGTTTTTCGTCTTTGAGTGAAAATCACCAGAACGAAATTTGTCCAACCAATTTTGACACTGCCGTTTTTTTAGGGCTTCGTCACCATAAACAGCACATAACTTTTTGTGAGCTTGCGATGCGTTTTCCCTTTGCGAAATTAAAAAGCAAAATATGACGATAATGTTCCTTTTGATTTTCCATTTTTCAATGAACACCAAACGAAAACTACGCAACCGATCAAAAAACTTTTTTTACTGATTGATAGCTGAATTGCCAACTATCAAATACAAAATTTGTTTTACATTTGGACTACGCCAGCAAACTTAAAAATTCAACTGAAACATCTATGAGTGAAATCCGCAATAACTTAGTTGCCAACCTAATATATAAACACATTAAAAAAATCTAAAGCACAATGAAATATTACGACGGAATAAAAACATTCTTAAAGGATGTCACTGCTTTATTACCTACAAATGAATCTAGATTCTAATAGATGATTAAAAAGTCTTATTTCCAATCGACATTTATTTCCTGGAAAGTCGGCGTCAACTCAGCGACGTTGATAAGTTAATGTTTGAAAGTTGACTTTATTGGAAATACAGTTATTTGCAGTATCGCCTGAGAAATGTCATCAGCTAGGTGTAAGCAATGTAGAATCCTATTCCAATACTCAACTGGGTCTTAAAGTTATTTAAAAAAAAAAAGATAAAGTTAAAAGTAAATATGCATATTTTTCAAACAAAATTGGAAATAGCAGATTAGTTAAAGGCCGAAAATTTCAACAAGTGAAGATCCAGATTCAGATATGGCAACTAAGATGTTTTATAAATTCTAAGGTATTAGAATACTCAACTCTTCGCTAATGTGTGTTAAAGGTACATGTATGGCTGAAAATGATGACGATGAATGCTGTATTTCCCCCATATAGCAGAAAGTACTTATAGCTTTGCAAATAAATGTCTATATTGAAATCATCATCATCATCATCATCATCATCAACAGCCCTTAATTCGTCCACTGCTGGACATAGGCCTCTCTTATGGCACGCCACTGGGCTCGATCTTCGGCTATCCTCTTATTGAAATAGGTCTATGTATTTATATTGTGTGCAAACCACGTTGTATTCATGCATGGTCAGTCCACATTATTATACAGATTTTGGAAGTCCAGCACATGTGGCCCCAGGAATATTTCGCTGGTATTGCTGGCGGCTTAGAGGCTCAAGTGTTCGACGGAAGCGATTTAATCCAGGCTTTTGACGTCACAATAAAAATAAATATATTGGCACACCTTCTATGCGGGAAGCCGCTGGATGCAGGCCGCTTCCAATAGACCACTTTGGAAGTCTCTGGGGGAGGCCGATGTCCAGCAGTGGACGTCCTTTGGCTGATGAGATGTGATACACCTTCTACTTATGGCACATAAATAAATAAATAAATAACTACACCCAACAGTCACATATATAGCTCTGACCCCACACTAGGTTACAAGACCTGTATCGTGGGTATCAGACACTACGAGAGACTTTTTCGGTCCTACAAAAACCCAGACCCGAAACAAATATTTGTGGTTCACACAAACATTTGTCTCGGTGCGGGGATCGAACCCGCGGCCTCTCGTTTCGCAAGCTGGTGTCTAGCCAACTGCGCCACGGGGGCTGTCGAACATATGTACCTTCTTTTATGTTGCTATATGTGGTTTTTGTTTGTAACATCGTCTGGTGGAAGTTTAAAAGTGAATCTAGAGGAAAATAAAATACAATGAACCTTGTCTGCCTTTTGGATTCTGAGCGTGTGCCGACCGATCTATCTAGAGGTAGTGAATTGTATTAATGGTTGAGATGATGTAGAGGATATTTCAATTTAGAAATTGTACGTGTTTTATGCAAAATCCTGTAGATGAACAAAAATTAATTGATTCCGATTTTCACTTATTCCAAAATTACGAGTTTGCAAAAAATGAATTTGTTACATAACATTTCAAATACAAGCTAATTAAATTTAAGTTATATTAATTTCTTGTAAATTTATATTAATTTCGTTTACTTCCTCCAAGCTGTATTTTTAACCCATATTAACCATCCTCATGTTATGTGACGAAGTTTTAGCAATTTTCCTTCATTTTGCTAATAATGTGCTAATTGTTAAATCCAAGAACGTTATATTCAAACATTGGAACTTTCATCATTGGAGATTTCGTAGCAAAAGGTCTACGACGTAGCCGTGTAGGCTTTCGTAGACCACTTATCAAAATTTCCCATTGACATAAACGCTATCACTTGTTCCTTGAATCGACACTTCACGGGTGTATGAACGAAATCGCTGACATTCTCTCGTTCTATCATATCCGCATATGGCAAGGAATATTTTTAGTATTTATTTTATGAACGCTGGCAAGGGTTTACCTCAGTGCCTCTATAGGCTTATCCTTCCCAATACCCCTACCGGAGTCAGACAAAGATTGCTTTATAACAGTCTTGAGAAATATTGTTGAAGAATTGTGAATTTGCCTGTGACGTTTCTAACAAAGCGAAGATTTCAAAAGGTGTGAGTGTGGGTAGAGTTACGTCCAAACAGAATACTTACCATCCCGGTATTCGGTTTCCTTGCAACAATTTTCAAGGCTTAATAGAAGTTTGCTCTGTGAAACCGGAACGTGACGTTGTTAATTAGCCCGTCAAGATCGTGTTGTATTTGAGAAAATGTTCTGAATGCGTAATAGTATGTTGTACCTCGTGGGTAGTTGTAAAATATTTTTGATTCAGTAAATAGCTGCATACATGATCCATTGATATATTGCCTTCAAGGTTGGGAGCCAAAGTATTCCAACATCTGCTACTAGTAGTAGTGATGGCTTCAGGGCTCAGGCGCGTGGTCGAGAATATCGTCGGTCGCGGGTTTAAACCCCAGGCACACACTTTTTGAGTTATGTATTTACAACGAATTACCGTTTAGGTATTTTAAAGGCCTAAAAGTTGTTATGAATTTCTTGAGCGTATAGTCTGTCAACCTTCACTAGGCTTTTGTGGTGGACTAAGGCCAAACCTCAATGCCCAGCAGTGAGAAGTATAAAGAATAATGAAAAACTTATGCCAATAGTAAGATTCGACGAATGAGGTCTCTAAATATAATCATCATACATATTCTTGACCTTCAGCATTACTGTAACCAAAGTAACCATAACTATTCTTTAAACGTCTTATAAATGAAGCTCGCAAGAAATTATATTTTGAGTAACTAAACACATTAATTAGGAATATTCCCACTAATAATTGGCTAGTATTATTACATAGACGTTTCAATAGACTATTTGCCTTGTTCGACCGCTTTGTTCCGCGTAGGAAATTACTTGCAATCAACCACCGCTTTACTAATAGATAATATGTTGGCAAACTATATATCACTCTACATACCAGCACTTATAGGTTAAACTACTGGGCATAGGTCTTTTCTAAGATTGTGAGAGGTTAGGCCTTAGCCCACCACGCTGGCCTAGTGCGGGTTGGCGGACTACACACCTAAGAAATCCCCAAAAACTGCAGGTTTTATTACTATGTTTTTCTTCACCGTTAAAGCAAGTGATAATTCAAACTAAACTAAAACTACTTGGCTTCAAATTAAACTACTTGGCTAAGGGTTTTTCAAAGATTGTAAGAGGTTAGGCCTTAGTCCACTACGCTGGTCTTGGACTGGTTAAAGGATAACACCTTAAAAATACCTAAAAACTTAGAGTGTAGGTCTCCTCAGTGTTTTTATCCATCTTTAAAGGACGTGATAATTAATTGTGAATAAATATATGCCTACGAAATGTCAGAGGTGTGTGGCTGGAGCTTGAACCTAGGACCACCGAAATGCAATCGATTGCTAGACTAAACCTCGAGGGCACCAAGATTACTATCTCAAGAGGGGATGTCTATCATGTATTTTATATCAATAACATACGTTCAAAGTTCTGTTTAATTAAGAATCCATCAATAATGCTTTATTTAGAGTATTTACTTTGAGAATTAGTGATAATAAAAAGTATCTGGTGATGCAGTGATGGCCTAGGGGTTTAGGCGCGCGGTCGACAATATCAGCGGTCCCGGGTTCGAACCCCAGGCACACACCTCTGACTTTTCGAAGTTATGTATGTATTCACATTGAATTATCATTATTATTGTGATAGAACCTGCACACCTACAAGTTTTTAGGAATTTCTTATTGGTAGAGGAGACCCATGCCTAGCAGTGCGACGTATATGGGTTGATGATAATATTATAGATATTAATTATTACTTACTTGATAATAAGTAATAAACAAATAACTTGAATCGAATATCATTCAGATAACAATAACGCCACTGACTTCGCAAACGGAACTCTCCTCAATGACACTGAATAATTAAACATAGTAATAAGTAGGCAAAATAGGGTGGCCTAATGTTTTGCATATTTGACTAACTAATTTAGCGCACCCTGTTGATCCAATTATGAATATGGCAGCGAAATGTCCCCCATGGTTACGATTCTTCACCCCAATGCCGCTCTAAAAATTTGATGAATTTTGATATCGTAAAGTTATTGCCGCTGGTATAGGGACGATAATTCGAGGAATTCAATGTATTGAATAAGTATGAATTGGACACATTTTTGATCATATTTTTTGACAGCCCCGTGACGTAGACCTATACCTATGTACGAATTGCGAGGCTGCGGGTTTGATCGAAATATGAATCAAGAGCAGTCTGTGTGTATATCTAATGTTGAATTTACAAAATTGAATGAAAATCTACAACAATAAGACGTGCGCGGAAATTTCCCCCTTGCACGGCCCCGTTGCGGAATTAGCTTTCGTCTGCATTATTTCCGCGCCAATATAACTCAGGATTCCACGAGACAACACATCAACAGAATCTACAGAGTATTTACCAATAGTTTGAGTCATGAACTATTTTCCTCAAATAATTCTGATTGTTCGATTTTGGGCTTAAAATTGCTATTAGAATTTTGTTATTCACACGAGCTTAATGTAATCTCCGTCGAATTTTGAATTAATAAGTCTCGCTGATAAGTGAAATCTTGGAAAGAAAGACGGCAAAGAAATTCTATTGAAGAATAATATCGGTTCCAAACGTCAAGAACTCGACATTTTCTGATCGCGTCTTAACATAGCTAACACTTTTTGCAATGCGAACAGTGAGGTATCTCAGCGACAAATTTTTGTGGACCCACAAATATTTGCCTCGAGTCTGGGTGTTTGTGAGACCGAAGGTGTCTCATATCCACGACACAGGTACCTTTGTGCGGGGTCACAATGTATGTCACTTTTGGGTGTTAATATATGAATTTGTGGCCAAATATCCCAAAGCTAGTATGGTGGAAGTAGTATAAAACACAGTTGGAAAAACATGGTTGCAAAAACCATTCGCTTCTTTTTAGTTTACAGTAGCGTGAGTGTATGCGTAGTCTACTCTTAATTAAATTCGTAGAACATAAGATCTAGAATTAAAAAAGTAAAAGCGATGTACATTCGAAAACCGGCCAAGTACGAGTCAAAATCACGCGCGATGGGTCCCGTAAAATTATTTATTAAAATGCCAAAAATCATGTGTGTTGTATGGGAGCCCGACTTAAACATTTATTTATTCTGTTTTTTAGTATCTATTGTTATAGTGGTAAAAAACTTTACCTATCGAAAGATAGCAACCAGTGATAGATATCACGGTTCATGACACACAGCCTGGTGACAAAAAGGCATCGAAGTCTTAGTAATAGGGTCCCGACTTATCCTTTCGGTACGGTACCTTAAAAAAGGATGTGTAATTAAATTTTGCACATAGAAGTTGATTAGCAACGTTAGAGCAAAGAATATTATGAAACTAAAATAATATTTAAGAGATACTCTGCGAATTCGAAAAAACAAAAAAAAATGAATGCACTATTTTTATGACATTTTCCCTTTCCACTTCAACAAATCTCAGAGACTAGGAGATACGTGGGTATATTATGCTAATAAACATTATGTTATTGTAGCATTTTATTCTCCGCCTATCGCCGTCCAATGCTGGTCAAAGGCCTTCCCAAGTAATCGACAACCATCCAGTCTTGAGCAGCCCTCATCCATCCGCTACTCGCTACCTTTCTCAAGTGGTCGACCATCGTGCTGCAGGACGTCCCATACTACGTTTGCCTAAGCGCAGTCTCCACTCCAACACTTGCCAATTGCACTCGTCTATGGCCCCACCACTTCCACTTCAGTATGCAGAAAAACGCAGTATACAGGGTGTATCCAGACCATGATCGAAAGCTAAAGCAAGTAATAACTACGGTGATTACGAATACCGCAACATAAAAAAAATAAACAGGGTTTCAATATAAATGTTTGTTAAGTTAGCAGTTATTTAAAAGTTGTGATAGTATTACAAAATATTGCTTCGTGATGGCAGACGGCATGTTTTTACAACATTCAAAGCTTCCTATTCATGTTTATCTCCTTGTATGTACCGACTAATGAGGGCTATTAAATTGCAAATATGAGTCATTACACCATATACGTTCCACCGCTAGGCACGGGCCTTCTCTACCATTGAGAGGGTTTAGGCCTTAGTCCACCACGCTGGCCTAGTGCGGGTTGGCGGACTACACACCTAAAAAAAATTAAGAACTTAAACACATAACTTCGAAAAGTCAGAGGTGTTTGTCTGGGGTTTGAACCCGCGATCGCCGAGGTACTCGATCGCGCGCCTAAGGCTCGAGGCCATCACTGCTTTATGAATGTGATATAATAATTTCCTTGTGCTTCTTTCTTTTGAAGAAGATAACTGTTATCACTCAGGAGTTTACAATAACGATTATTAATAGATTATTAATATTTTGCGTAGCAGACATGGAGAGAGCCGATGGTAATTCAAGAATTCCACGAACACACGCACTGTCTGTACATCGACGTGGTTTCTTTAGAGATACTTACCTTATTTCTTCAAAGTCTGCAGTTTAGCGATTCTGAGAAACCTCTGATAAATCTACTCCAATTGGTTGTGCAAATAGAAATAGTACAACCGCTAAGTCGTGTTTCATGTAATTTATTAATATAATATGAGGCTTTACTACGAACACTACAATGCCATAATTATTTGAAACTAGATTTTATTCGTAGCTTGGTTCGCTTATTTTTTAACCTCCATCCAATCTTTCAACGATAACTAATCAAAAAATCCTTTAGTAACGGATACCAGTAGTTTACCTGAATTTGAAAAGGTTAAAGATTCTTGGACTTACTCAAATAATTTAGAAATTGGGCAAGAGGATGATGACGCCTGTGAGTTTCAAAATTTAAAGTTAATGCGAAATGTACCTCAAATAAATGCAGGTTTAATATTCAAGGTTCATTAAATAAATCCAACGGTCACAAGCATACTTTTACCCTACAACAGGATACTTTATCGTGGGTAGAAACTACAAGACAGCTTTTTGGTCACGTGGTGTCAAGCCAACTGCGCCACGGGAGTATCAATAAATTATTGTATTGAATTGAATTGTATTATATCCGTTTCTAACGTGAAGTTTGCTTTAAAAAAATATGTCTTGGCGAAGGTGAAATGACTTTGCTATTTGCCACAATATTTTCAACATCCATGTTACATTCCCTTAGGTCAAATTTAAGCAATAGTTATTAATCCGTGGTGCGTCAATTGCGTAAATTTTTTTGGTAATTGTAATTGTCTTTCTTTATGTGAGGTTAAACCTCATAGCTCAATGTTTTGTCACCCGCTTTGCTGTGGAGGGAAGTGGACAACTCTTTGTTTTCCAACTCCTCCTTTACATTGCTTTTCTGATTAACTTCGTTGCGGGATTGTGACAATTTAGGTCCCCTTAGATTCGCTGAGCTTCATTGCTCGGCGCCAATACTGTGTGTGCCGCTGTTGATCCTGTAGTACAGGAGTTGCAGTGGCGGGTGTGTGGTGGGATAGGGCCATCCATGTTACATAAAGTACGGAAAGGAAGCTAACTAAAACCTAACACGTTGGCTCTACATGAATACATAACAATAATGCCACGTAAGACGTTAAAATGCTACAGTTTAATGTATGGAATATTGATGTACCGATATTGAAGTAAATATTGATCATGCTGTAACGACCTACATACTCGCCCTCTACGAGTGTCAGTGCAAATATTGTTCAATGCTTTATTTACGGTTCACAGTGCTTTAGTTTCATTTCTGTTAGCGTTTTATTTTATCAATCGAAAGTGTTTTAATAGTGTAATCCCAGTATTAAAAGCATGGACGCGTGTTTGTTGTGTTTCATGTAAACTGAAAAAGGCTTTGAGCTAATATTGATGTGTAAATTAGTTTGAAGTGCGCAATGCTCCGAGGGTTATATTTTTTGTTATTCATTTGTTTACGCTTTTTTTAACGTAAATTATGAAGCTTAACTTATTATAACATGCCGTGGAATTCGGAGGTCCCAAGTTCGTTTCCCGAGACGGGCTGAGTGTTATTGCGTTTTAACATTAGGTTAACTAACCTACTGAGAATTACTAAGTAGCAGCTATCTGTATATGTGCTAGGTTTATATGCTCCTATTACGTGGGATTGATTTCAGTGGCGGCACTTCCACAGAAGCCTAAAACCCCAGTTAGCCTTACAAAAAGTGTTATAAATAAAGCATCTTTAATTAACAGCATTTTTGTATAAATAACAATATACAGACCCCAAAATAAACAATTATAAAATAGACCTTATATTTTGGGTTCCTATGGAAGTACCGACATTGACTAATACATACCTAACGAAATGTGGATTGAGATATGAATCTCTGCCTACTCATTCGAGGAATACAGGTGTGTGATTGTATCGTTGTATATGTTATGGGCAAAGTGATTAATTGTGGATTATTCATAATGCCCGGGCAATATGAATAATGCCCAATAAGAGCGGGCAATGTGATTATAACCAATCAATTTATCACATTGCCCGGGCATTATAAATAATGCCAAGTGCCTATTTAGCAGAGGTATGTAAAGCATGTATAATACTTTCAAATGAAATCGATTATCGGGCAGAGTAATAATAAAAACATGTTTTATAGTTTAGTATTTATTTTTAAAACTTAAATAAACAGACTTCGATTTAACATGGATCAATTTACGAAAGGCTACATTTAGAAACTGTAGTCTATAGTAATGCAATTTGGAAGTATTTCGCACTCGCTTTCACTCACATATAGGTAGATATTGCGAGTAAGCGCGCTTCCAAGCTGCAGCGAGAAATTAGAATATAATACTTCTCGGCGTGATTAAGTTAAATTATAAAACTAACAATCTAAATAGAACTAAATGGAAATCACATCTCCGATTATTCAACTTAAAATTTACTCTTAGAGTTAAAAGAGTCTTAGTAATCAGTCTCATAGGTAATAGCAATTGTTAAGAATAGATTATTATTTATCTAATTAAAGCTTTCAACCTTTGGACTTAATATACAAAAAAATAACGTTGAAAATACAAAAAAGAACTACCTTTGAGTAATTTAGTACTTTTAACTCAGTAACCAAATCAGTCTCAACATCTGAATTAAAAAAAAAAATACTCGCTAGTTTTCAGCAGATACTTCAAACTAGGGATGTTGCGGATTCAATTTTTTTCACATCCGCGGATGCGGATGCGGATGCGGATTTTAAGAGGCTCACATCCGCGGATGCGGATGCGGATGCGGATCTGTATAAAATTGATCGATTGGTTGATTTGTATAAAATGTTATTGCTTTCCTATTGGTCAATCAGCACGTGCGGTCAACCACTCGACACTCGAGACCGACACGCGCACCTCGCCGCCCCTCACCCCTTTCTTTCTTTTCGCGATCTGCTACACATCCGCAACCGCATCAGCTCCGCAGCGATTTATGCGGATGCGGATGCGGATGCGGATGTCCAAATCGATGCGAATGTTCCGCATATGCGGATGCGGATGCGAATATTCGCAACATCCCTACTTCAAACTTAAGAGCGTATATACAAATTTAGCGTCATTTGGGCAAAAACAGTACTTTTCGAACCCCTTAAAGTTGATGAAAGACCCATTGTAGAAATATGTAAATTACCAATTATTGTAGGCAATTTTGTCATCTAAAAAGTTAGTTAAGAACATTTTAAGATTTTTTCGTAAATTTTGATAAATAAAAAGATAACTGAGCTAAGGTCGTCAAAAATCACTTTTAGAGTCATTTTCGAGGCTCAAAATTTTGTTAAATTCATAATATATGTAATGTAAATAAAATGTTATTAAATATACAATATCCCCGAGCAAAAAGTTAGTTACGAACATTTTAAGATTTAGCTCCAGTTTTCGAGTAATAAAATATCTAAAGCGTTCGAAATAATTGAGAAATTACTGTCTCTAAATATTTTTTTTAAACCTTATATGGTACTTTATTTAACAGAGCAATATTTTTTTATGAAAGAATAACATATACTTGAAAACGTACAATTTTTATTTTGAAGAAATCAAACTTATTGCTTTTTTAATAAATTTCATAAAATGGGCTATAAAACGCTGCGCGCAGACCTAAGCAAATCAGTCCGCCGCATGGCCTTTCAGAGAGAGGACGTGTCGCTCTGGGCTCCGTCCTTGTATCGATGTTTTTAAGGTTATTACTCAAAGTTATAACTGACACTAACGTGCTCAAGGTTGAGTGCATTCTTGGTGGGAAATTTTGATAACATTAGCTGTAATTTGAAATTGACGTAAAATAAAAATGTAAACACGGATTTTACAAGGAAAGAGCACGGTGTGGTAAATTCACTTTGGGACTAGACTGCGTATTTCGACAAAGTCACCAACGGCGAAATGGCCTAGTTAGCTGTAAGTCCGCCTCCCACGCGGACACTCAAGGTTCGAATTCCGCATATTATGTTTCTTTTTTTTATTACTTTTTTTTTCTTTTTAAATTAACCATTTTAATAATTAAATGATTTCTTCATCCATTAACATTGCTTCATAGGAAATAGAACTCGAACATTGTGACATTGTTAAATTATTTTTTGGAGCAAAGTTTTAAAATGCTCAACTGCCACTGTTAATTTCATTTTTGAACTTTCACTATACATAGAATCATCAGGAACTTGTTCTTCAGCTGTTTGTGCACTAGTAACATCTTTGTTTCACAGACATTTTTATTAAAAACTCTTTAAACAATTTATTTTGAATTTGATATAATTTCGAAACAGTAAGTCACAGAAAGCTACAAACTCTGTGAAGCCTTCAAATAGATTGCCAAGCTGGCCCAGACCAGAGGTTATACTCTGATGAGAAAGGTAACGACAATAAATTCAACTTTGGGGAACATACACTACCTAAGTGTAATAGAAAAAAAATTGCTTTCTAATATTGGGGGTGAGCCGGTTTGGTGAATACCCAAATAATATTTTATGTTATTCATATATAATATATAATTGAAAAATTTGTTAAATAATTAATGATAGATATAAATGTGGTTATTATTTATGAATACCATAATTATTAGCTGCTTTATAATTTAGTAAGTATAATAGTTAATGTAAATTAAAATTAATTTAATACTTAACAATGTTTTTCTCTATTGAATTTATTTAATTATTAAAATAGTTAATTTAAAAAGAAATAAATAAGTAATAAAAAACAAAATAGTCAAAAGCGGGATTTGAACCCTGAGCGTCCGCGTGGGAGGCGGAGTCAGTGCTGACTAGGCCATTTCGAAGTTAGCGACGATGTCGAAAATAAATAAGTAAACTTACATGTAAAGATTCAAAGAACAAAACAAAATATTCCGCGGACGCCATGTTGCGTCATTGGTCATTTGATTATCTCTGTAGGTAGTAATATTATAGTAGGAGAGCTAGCATACATTTTTGGGTTGGTATTTTATGCAAGCTGAAAACTTGTTATAGCTCTCCTATTATATCCCAACACGGAACTGCAAACTGCCTCGTGGTCTCGCGGTATAAGTATGCGCCGGGCAGTATTATTGCAATTAGCAAATTTTCAGTAGCATTACGGAGTCTGGAAATGTGCCCGAAAAACGGCAATAGGCTCGGCCCCTATTACATGGGACTGGTACATACTTGGCGAAATGTGGTTGCAGAAATGCAGTTCTGCCTACCCCTATGGAGGATAGATACAGACGTGAGGTTATGTATGTGTATGTGGAGCTGCAGACCTGGCTATGAGTAGCGGGGCTAAATAACCCCCAAAATAAAAAAAAATAAGCCCGACGTATTATTTTTATTCTTTTAACATTTAACTACAACATACATACATATATTGCAACATATATTGAATTAAATTTATTTTTAGATTTTTTTTTTTAATTTAGTGATTAATTTAGCCCCGCTACTTACCAGCCAGGTCTGCAGTTCCGTGTTGGGATATAATATATATGACAAGTTTTCAACTTGCTTCCAATACATACCCAAAAATTCATGACAGCTCTTGAACTATTAGCTCAATGCGACGAACTAATAAAATTGAACAAGCGAACGCCACCGCGGCCGGCGATGCGCGGCGGCACCTTTGAAACCGCGGCACCTTTGACGCCGCGCCTTGTTTGACAATTCGCCGGCGCAACGAACGAAATAGATAAAAGGAAAAAATCAAAGGACTATAGCCTGAGTCCTGTCGATGGTAGAGGAAGCCCGTGCCCAGCCGTGGGACGTATAAGGGTTGATGAGAGAATCAAAATAAATAACAGTACTTTCCATATCGTAATTAAATGTACTTTTATGGGTAATTTCTCACTTCATTGCATAATTTAAATTTTATATAACACTAGCTGTTGCCTGCAACTTCGTCCGCGTAGACTACAGGGTTGAGTTCAGAGTCCTATTTATGCCCATACCAAAAATCATACGAATCGGTCAAAATTACGAGAAACCGTAACGTGCCGGCCTTCGCCTTGTACATAAAGAACTGCGCGCTTGATCATTATTTTGAAACTGCGATATCTTCTTAGATACTCATTGTAATCAAATTATGTAAAGGGCAAATTTCTTTTAAATTAAATACTTATACTAAATAACGCATTTATTTGGATAAGGATTAATAGAATCTTTATAAAAACACCTTCACAAACAATGCTTTATGATATAACAAATTTGGTTAGCATAAAAGAGGTTATAGTAAACAAATCCTAAAAGTTAGACATATGCTACCGCTGACTTTTTTGTAGGCATTATCAAGCTCTACAACTTTTCTCTAGGACTTAACTATATATCTCTCATGGGTAAGGCTACGTTTGCAGAAAACCCATTCGTTCGACCGATTTTTCTCAGACTCACTTCGCAAATCCGGCCACAGCGAATAACTAATATCTTTTTTTCGGACTAATATATAGCCTATGGGACTCACAAAGAACGTAGCTTTCGATTGGTAAAAGAATTTTCAAAATCGGTTCAGTATATCCAGAGTTTACTTTCTACAACGTCACAAATTCACAAACTCAATAACGTTACCTCATTATAATATTAGTATAGATAATGTATGTAAAAGATTAGAACAATCACAATTTTATATGTGATATTTTCATTTTATTATCCATTTATGAAATTCGAGTTTACCGCTAAGGATCTCGGTCACTGACCACTGTTGTGTTATACACGGCGAGCGCCCGCCGCCCGCACGTCTATGTGTGCCGGCATTTACGTTGGTGTGAGTTGAAATTCGGCGAGCGGCGATTTGTTTATACGCTCTTAACAATCAAATAAACTTAAAAAATAAAATTTTAACCACACACGGATTGATCTGTGTGAATTCTCAAGTTTAAAGTACAAAAAGCTTTTTAGGTTTAAGTTAAAAAGCTTCAAATTATTTAAAAAATAAAATAATTTTAGTCATCAGTTTCGTTTAAATAATAAAAAATAAGTTTGTAAAAAAAAATAAGTTGATCTATTTATTATTACAACTGCTGCTGTGATGGCATTTTAAGCACCACGTAAAAATTTACCTTTTAAATTTTAATCACATTGCCCGATTATCATGCAGCCATATTCATAATGCCCGGGCAATGTGATAAATAGGTGAGTTTAGATTGTAATTACTAACATTGCCCGCTCTTATTGTGCATTATTCATATTGCCCGGGCATTATGAATACTGCTCGCATTAATAACTTTTCCCATAACATATATACAGAGTGTATTCAGACCGTGATTGAAAACCAAGGCAAGTAATACTTTGATCAAACCCACCAAATTTTTATTTTATGTCCGGATTTTATTTAAATGCCAATCGGTTTGTGATCACCGTGGCCATTACCTGCCTTAATTTCCGATAACGGTCTGAATACATCCTGTATATATGCAACGATAGGTACATGTAGTTGCCAATTCTTACCAGACACATTATCCATAGCTGCTAATTCAAATTATGGCTAAGTAAAAAAACTGTTTGTGTTTGTAGAAGGGTGGCGCCCCTTGTTGCATCAAAGGGTATTACTCAATTTGGAGTACGTTAATAAGTCTGGTGCCGGCATGCCGCGGGCCAAACGTCCATATTGAATTGCGAATTACTTGCAATGTTTAAAAAACATCGCTGGCTCACTATTACAAGGTTCTGTGTTACAATTTTAGCACTTATTTACTTAATACCGCGAGGTTATATGAGTTATATAGAACTTAGTAGTATTCATAAGTAATGAGTGCTAGTATTGTAAAACACATACATAACCTCACGCCTATATTCCCCGAAGGGATAGGCAGATATGCTTTTCTGCACACACATTTCGCCAGGTATGTATCAGTCCCACGTAAATGGGGGCAAGCCCATTACTGTTTTTCGGGCACATTTCCCGACTTAGAGCGGCTACTGAGAATTTCCTAATAGAAAAACTTTGCCCGATCGCGGAATCAAACCAAGGACCTCTAGATCGCATGGCACATACTCGTACCGCGAGACCACAAGGCAGTCATTGTTACATAGAAACTTGTAACAGTGAGCCAGCGAAATGTCAAAGACTTATTGAAGGCGAGGGCTGGGGAATATCAGACTCAGTGTATTAGACTTTGCTTGTAATTATAAATATATCTTGTTTTAAACATTGCTTAATATTCACGCATGCAACTAAACTCGTGCTTATATTTGACAGCCCCGTGGCGCAGTTGGTTAGACACCAGCTTGCAAAACGAGCGGCCGCGGGTTCGATCCCCGCACCGAGACAAATGTTTGTGTGATCCACAAATATTTGTTTCGGGTCTGGGTGTTTGTGAGACCGAAAAGTCTCTCGTAGTTTCTGATACCCACGACACAAGACTCGTATCTTAGGGTGGGGTCAGGACTCTGTATGTGACTGTTGGGTGTATTTATTATTTATTTATTTATTTATATTGATCTGGTCATCTTCTCTTCTTCTTCATCTTCATCAACCCACATACGCCCACTGCTGAGCACGGGTCTCCTCTACTATTGAGAGGGTTTAGGCCATTGTCCGCCACGCTGGCCTAGTGCGGGTTGGCGGACTACACACCTAAGAAATTCCTAAGAACTCTTAGATGTGCAGGTTTTATCACGATGTTTTCCTTCACCGTTAAAGCAAGTGATAATTCAACCAATCAACCGCCCTTAAAAAACTTTGTATCCTTGTTTTATTCCATTAGGAAGCGAGTTTCGGAAAACACATTTATAGTAGAGACGTCAGTCTTAAAAACTATCTGTGTGACAAATTTCAGCGCAATCCGTTAAATGAATTGATACGTGGGTTGATAGATCAGCCCTTAAAAAAATTATTTAATGAGGCACCTTTTGTCCAAACTATAGGATGATGAGAGAGGTAAGATCTTCTAAGACTAGGAGTATTTTTTACGAATAAACAAAAATTATCAAAGACTAAATAATATTTTTAACATTCAAAAAATTCTCATCACCTATAAAAAAAACTGATAAAAAATCTGGTCTGTCCATCCCTAATAACGTAAATTTGAACCGGTCAGCGCTCTCATTATTTCAAAATTTTGGATTTCACATAACTATTACATTTGGCAAACATGACACGCTCCACTCACTAATTGCAAAACTAATATGCCGCGAGCCGGACTGAAATCTTCCCGTTTATACAAATAATTATTTTGTAAACCTCATTAAGTCTCGCCACTTTTAATTAATTCATATTACTGTCAAAATAACTCACTCAAAAGAGGATGTTGCTCAAAGAGATTCCATTCATGTTAATAAATTGGGCCATTTCGTAAAACATATCTGGCTTAGGATGTTTTTATGAAGTGTGCACTAATGCCATCTAATCCTAAATACCTAACTACAAAAAGGCAAAGGTAATATTTCTGGAGTTTGAGAAAGCAACTGTCAAGATTTTAAGTCGAAACGGCTAATGAAAATTGGCTTAATTGAATTATGAGTGATATAAAATCTGTCACGCGTTCCGTAATGAGCTTGTGTACTCTGGTAAACTAACATTATCAAAGAGATATTTAAGGTCATTTAAATAACAATTGGTGGACGCGCGTCCGTACATGATGTAGTTAATAATTAAGCCTCTCTTCGCGCCCACAATGGGTATTTTAGCGAGCGCAGTGGTCGCGTGTAGGCGGACATTGTAGACAATGTATGAATTTGCATAATTGTGTACGCGTATCAAAAACAAGCCGGGAATATTGACAGCCTCTCACCTCGTGACATGGCGGAACAACACGCGACAAATATGGCTTATTGTTAACATAATTGAATTCCAAATTTTTATCGCACTCGTCAGGTGCCAACCCTCATTAGGCCGGCGTGGTGGACTATGGCCTAAACCCTCTCAATGGTAGAGGAGACCCGTGCTCAGCAGTGGGCGTATATGGGTTGATGAAGAAGAAGAAGACTCGTCAGGTACGTTGGCTAGGACTAATTATATATACTCAGCCTATCGCCATCCGTTAAACATAGGCCTTTTCAAGAAAACGCCGATCATCTCGGTCTTGAGGTCTCATCCAACAATTAAGGACTTAAGATACCTTATGCTGTTCGTTTGGTCAAAAGGTCAATATCCTCAACAGCCCTAATAAGTCCTGCTGCTGGGCACGGGCCTTCTCTACAACTGGACATATTGAACTTTTTTTTTTTTTTTTTTTTTTTTTTAATTGCCCTAGCAGGCAGACGAGCTGACGGCCCGCCTGATGGTAAGCGGTCACCGTCGCCCATGGACTTGGCAATGCCAGGGGCACAGCCACGCCGCTGCCTACCGTGAGGAAAGTACTCTTTTTAAGCCTCGTTTGAAGAAGGCCATGTCATAGCGCTCGGGGAACACCGAGGCAGGGAGTTCATTCCAGAGCTTGCACGTACGTGGTAAAAAAGACCTCTGGAAACGCACCGTACGCGTACGGTACGTCTCCAGGTGAAATGGATGAACTCTACTGCGGTGACGGGTGGTGCGATGGTAGAACGGCGATGCCGGTACCAACCCGAACAGTTCCTCGGAGCACTCCCCATGGAACAACCGGTAGAACACACAAAGAGACCCAAAGTCTCTTCGCAGTCCTAACGGCTGTAGTTTCTCCGTGAGATCGGGATCATCGACGATGCGAACAGCCCGTCGCTGTAAGGAGTCAAGTGGGTCGAGCTGGTATTTTGGGGCACCTGCCCAGAGATGCGAGCAGTACTCCACGTGGGGCCGGATTTGCGCCTTGTAGAGCAACAATCTGTGACCCGACGTGAAGTACCGCTTGGCTCTGTTCAGGATACCCAACTTTTTACTCGCCAATTTGGCTTTGTCCTCCAAATGACTCCTAAATTGGACTAAGCTGGAAATCTCAACGCCGAGGATCCCAATACTCTCGGAGATCTGGAGAGATACTCCTTGGAACTGTGGCGCTATGACGAATGGATCCTTCTTCGCAGTGAACGCGCAAACTTGTGTCTTCGTGGGGTTGAATTGAACCAGATTCTTTTCACCCCATTCGAGAGCCCGCCCCAGAGAGCTCTCGACTTCAGACACAAGTTGTGACCGCCTTTCCCCAACGGTAGTCCGAGGGACATTCTGTTGGCCGATGTATCGCGCGTCACTCGTACTATCATCTGCATAGCAATGCATGCTATCGATAGACAGCATGTCATTGATATGCAGGATGAAGAGTGTCGGCGATAGCACCGAACCTTGAGGAACGCCAGCATTAATGGTCATGGTCTCGGAGCAACAGCCGTCAACGACGACCTGGATGCTCCGACCATCCAAAAAGCTGGCGATCCACTTGCAGAGTCCCTCGGGGATCCCGTATGCTGGAAGCTTCGCCAGAAGGGCGCCGTGCCACACTCGGTCGAACGCCTTCGCAATGTCTAGGCCGACGGCAATAGCCTCACCCCCTCTCTCCAAGGCCTCCGCCCAGCGGTGCGTGAGGTACACAAGAAGATCGCCAGCTGACCGACCGTGTCGAAAGCCATATTGACGGTCGTTAATCAACTGGCGATCCTCAAGGTACCTCAGGACCTGAGTATTAATAACTCGCTCCATGACCTTGGAGAGAAGGGATGTGACCGCTATCGGCCTATAGTTGGAAGGGTCAGACCGGTCACCCTTTTTAGGGATTGGGTGGACACGTGCGACCTTCCAAGAAGCTGGGACCCTGTTGGTTTTGTAGGAAAGACGGTACAGGCGCGTGAGCACGGGGGTCAACTCAGGGGCGCACGTCTTAAGAACCACCGCGGGGATACAATCCGGCCCACTCGACTTTCGGATGTCGAGAAGCCTGAGCTCCCGTCTGACAACACGATGATTAAATCTGATGTCAGACAGGATACTCTCACACCTGGGAATAACAGGTGGAATGGCTCCCCTGTCATCCAGTGTCGAGTTCGAGGCAAAGGATTGGGCCAGGAGATCGGCCTTCTCCTTTGCACTATGGGCCAGACTGTCATCATCCTTACGCAGTGGCGGGAGACTAGGCTGGCAAAAATTACCTTCGACAGCCTTGGCGAGCGACCAGAAAGCTCGACTTCCAGAGGGATAACTTTCGAGTCGCTCGCCAATTCGTCGAACGTGTTCCGCCTTGGCCCTAGCGATAGCCCTCTTGCTAGATCTAGAAGCGGCATTGAATTTTCGCTTCTCCTCCTTTGTTTTAGGATCCCGACGTTTTCGGGCTTCCTGCCAAGCCTTAAATGCGGACTGCTTGAGGCGCGCAGCATCGGCACAAGCGTGGTTGTACCAAGGTCGGCTGCGGCGCCCCACGGGTATTTTGGAACTGGGGATGAAAGAATCCATCCCCAGGATTATTGTGTCCCTTACGCAGTCCGCACAGACGTCAGGATCGTCGGAGGAGAAGCAGAGCCGCTTCCATGGGAAGGATGCGTAGAACTCGCGCAGTCCATCCCAATCTGCTGACCTATAACGCCAGACTCTGCGAGTCCCAGTAGCTGAAGGACGACTGGGACTCACAACAGGGGCCCATGAACGAACAAGGCAGTGATCAGATGACCCTAGAGGGGCTTCGATCACCACCCTGTATCCGTCAGGATGAGTAGTCAGCAGAAGATCCAACAGAGAGGGCTCATGGCTCTCGACATCCGGAACACGGGTAGGCTGTGTTACCAGCTGTGAGAAGCCATATGCCAGGGCCAACTCGTAGGCAGACCGGCCCGGGAGATCAGTGATCCTGGACCCCAACCACTCTTTGTGGTGGGCGTTGAAGTCACCCAGGACCACCACCTCCGCGGACGGGCACTGCTCGAGTATGCAGCTAGTCCCCACTTGGACGTTCTCAAACAACAGAGAAGACCCCGAATCACTGGCATGGGACCTGTAAAGGCACGCGTATACACGGGTTCGACCCCCGTAGTCTACGCGAAGCCATAATATTGACAGGTCCCGATGCTCGAGGCCCCGAAGGCGGCGACAACATATATCACCCCTGACGAAGACGCACACCCCGGCTTTACGTACGAATGTATGTTCCAATACGTAGCCGGGGTAGTTAAGGTACGATACATCGTCAGGGGTAGATATTTGTGTCTCCGTTAAAAAGAGCAGGGCAGGCCGCGCCGTCTCGAGGTGGTGATGGACGGCGTCGAGGTTGCTGTGTAGACCCCTGACATTGCAGAAGTCCACTGAAATTGTGGATAGTTTATCCGCCGTAGTTTGCCTGCTACTTCTATTTTCTCGGGTCATTTCAAAGAGATTGGTGGGAGGGAGGTGA
Source organism: Cephonodes hylas (assembly GCA_030295005.1). Classification (NCBI taxonomy): domain Eukaryota; kingdom Metazoa; phylum Arthropoda; class Insecta; order Lepidoptera; family Sphingidae; genus Cephonodes; species Cephonodes hylas. The sequence goes on from AP025360.1 coordinate 18,562,852, forward strand.
GGATGGGTGCGGTGGGTCTATGGCAAATCCTTAACGATGGTGGAAGAATATAAAGTGAAATCCAATGTGAGGCAGCACACGGCCGAATGAGTGGCCTCCGCGAGGCACGGAAGGGCCCCCGGTGCCCCCCCACGTACAGTCGCCGGGATCCACCCCAGTCTCCCACTCTGGCACGACGACTGCACGACGGGATTTTCGCCGGTTGGCGGGACAGCTTCCCGAGGCGGGAGTTAAAAGTCAGCGGATCCTCGGGTTCAGGTCCCCTACTGACCGGCAGGCGGCCGACGGAAACCGTTCCCACCGGGTCTCCCTGTACCCCGCCTCAACCCCCAAGGCCGCATGCCACCCCAGACACTGGATCCACCCGGAGTAGTGCCGTTTCAACCCACCAGCACTCAAGAAGGTACGGGGAGGGACATAGAAGGAACGGCTATCCAGTCCTTCCGCCGGAACGCATTCCTGCTTTGCGGTAGAAATAGACTGGACGGTGGTACCAATCCGCTCGGGTTCAACATTGAGTAAATAAATACTCAATGTTAAACCCTACCACCAGTGGTGGGTGAGGGAGGGGACACCAAAGCTGCGGAAAGGACAGTGAATGCAGCAATGGTGGCTCGAGGGGCCGGGGTCGCGTACCCGTGCCATTTTATAAGCCAACCGGACAAGCTGGCAGAAAAATGACCCTCTGAAAAAAGGCAGACTTAACATTATTGGTTTTCACAATATTTTCGATCCAGCGCTTGATTTTCCAAAAAAACACCCAAAGCCCATTTTTTGTTGCATTTTCAAATTCATGTGACAAAAAGAATTCTTATTTTTTTCGACAAAACAATAACCAGTAGTTAAAGGATATTTATTCAAGTTCTTAAAAAGCACTTTTAACTTGTTGTGCAATTATTGGTTGCGTAGATATCGATAATTAAAGACAAAAGGATTGTTTTCCGTTTGAAGACTGATATCTCGCTAAATAAACAAAGTATCCGATCTTTAAAGTGGTTAAGCAAGAACATTTTTTCCACGCCCGTATACCTATACAAAAAAAGAAACAAAAAAAAATTGTTTTTTTTTTGTTGCTGGTTTTCCTAAGACCACTCAAAATCTGCTGATGCTACAAAATTTTAATGTGTTAATCCAAAACCTAGATACTTGGAGCTACAATTTCCTTTTTTTAAATTTCATGTACGACCATTTTTCTCGAAGTTACGAACTGTTGAAAATTGCCCAAAAATTTGGATTTATTTTTTGATCCTTTAATTTTTTCCAGTAGTATATTACTCGACTAATTGCAACCACAAACACTATTTTAAACGTCCATTTGCAATTTGCTTGGGCCATGTGACCTAAGGCTACATTTTATGCCAATCTGGTACAATATCAGGCAGTCACAAGCGGAATGGATCGAGCCCCCGTCATTTCACGGTAAACATACCACCCCAATATGTTTCACGGTAGGACATCTAGGGGTTGTTTTTTATTATGCACGTGACAATAATTAAAAACATTTTTTTGAAATTCAATAGACTGTTGCCATCGTGTCTGTCTGGTAATAATGGGCTCATTTATGCATGGACAGTACGAAGCAGTCAAATTATAGAAACGGCAATAGCCCATTTTTACGTTGGACCTAAAAATTATTGGTATAGGATAATAAGCTCTGGGAGTAAGAAAATTGATCAGAGGTTGTGATCATTAGACATAATAATAATTAATTTAATTATTTTTTTTTTAATTAAAAAATAACGTGTCGTGAAGCTGGGGGAGTATCTCGCTGTTTCTTCTGCAGCAATAGTTTACAACTTTTAATAGTGACGATTCAAAGCAAATGTAAAAGTCTATTTGAATAAAGGTGATTTTCACTTTAATGTGCTTGAGGTAGGTGCCGAAATACACTTTACCACTTCAGGGGTAAATGCGAGAGTGTATGTGCCGCCAATTAAAAACAATATCAAAACAATTTGCACGTTTGTTACACAAACCGCAGCGCGGGATAAGGAAAGCAGTGGCGGAAAGTTTAATCAAAAATTATTCGTCGCCCCATTGTAGTCCCAATCAAAGTTTTGGAGGCGAGCATTGCAAGGGAAATTCGTCTGGCGTCATTTCATGATAGCCCAATTATTATTTCGAACATGCATTTATTTTTTAATTAAACAAGAATTTTAGAGTATTTTTTGTGACTGCCGTATGATCTGCTCTCGGAGGTATATTGCCATGTCAGGCTAAGTGTAACTGGGTTTTACCATTAGGAAATTCTCAGCACGGAGGGTCAGCCATAAATGTGGCTGTAGACTCACCGTACATTAGGTGGGAATAGAATCACAAGTGGCTAAAGGTAACTGCAGAAATAAATAATTTTGACAGCCTCGTGACGCAGTTTGCTATACGAATGAAACGAAAGTCTACAAGTTCAATACCTACACCGATACAAATGTTTGATATAATAATGAACCCGCGACAGCTGAGAATCTCAACAGTGCGCCTAAATCTCGGAAATGTCTGTCTAAAACAAAACAATCGAATTCATTTACCATGTAATTCGATTGAACGTGTTACCTAAAACTTAGCACTTATTCACAAGAGTAAAAGCAGCGTAAGGTACCAAGTTGATGTAATTAAAAAAAATATACCCTCTAAGTAAAGGTCTTCAAATGCATTTTCCGTTTAGTACACAATGCCGGGAGCTAGCTGCTATTTAAATAACAAAGTTGGACATCTGAGCGACAAAAAGAAGGGCCATTGTTTACCGTTTAATCTCATTTTTAATTTCCAGCTACCAGACTTCTGCCCTTGTTATTTGACTTTTGTAATGTTACATTTTATTAGCTTATAGTTTAATGCTTTGTCTCTACAGTGCTTTATGATTTTATAAGCAGTTTTTAAAAAAGGAATTCTGTTTGACGTCAAAATTTTCCGTTAAAATATGTCCGCCATCTTTGTACCGTGACGTTGGTATGAGAGGTTCCGAGCTCGCTTCTAAATGCAACGCATTCTTACTTACATACTCTCGCACCTGTAGCTCAAAGGAAGGCCAGAGCGGCGCTGGACTTTATCAAATTAGAAAAAAATGTTTCGACCGTTCGAAAACGAGATAATTTATATGTATGCAAGATTTGAACCTAAAAAAGTTCTAAGGAGTTTCTTAGGTATGTAGTCCACCAAATAGCACTACGCCAGAGTAATGGACTAAGGCCTGAACCCTCTCAATGGTAGAGGAGGCCAGTGCCCAGCAGTGGGACGTGTATAGGCTGATGATGACGATTATGAAAATTTTAAAATACTGACATGAAATTGTGCTCGAAATCTGCTATTTTGTACTTTACTAATAAAGCCTAAATAAGGCTAGAGGTATAGGCACACGGTCGATAATCTCGGCGGCCGCGGGTTCAAAGACCAGGCGCGCACCTACGACTTTTCGAAGTTATCTGTGTATTCACAATGAATTATCAAGTACTGTAACCTGCACTCTAAAAGTTCTTAGAAATTTCTTATGCATGGAGTACGTCAACTTGTACTAGAACAAGGAAACAAAGGACCTAACCCCCTCAGGTGTAGCTGCCCAGCAGTGAGACGGTTGATCATGATGATGCTGATAATTCAAATTTCATCTCATTTTATTTTAGTAGAAGAAAGTTACTTTTACCAAATTACTTTTCCATTCCTCTATTATTTAGTCCAGACGTTATTCGCCATCTAAAATGTTCACACAGACACGTGTAAAGTATAAAAAATCATAATCTCCTACGGCACCAAATGAATTCCAACCAAACATATTTGATACCGTCGCGTCTGACGCGCAATTCTTTGATCGTTCTCTTTGTCGCGAGCATCATTAGATGGTAATATCGCGGGAATAACGTCTCGCTCATTATATTTAATGATGTATCGGGCCGTAGTATGTAACAGAAGGAACATCCGACATTGAACTCATACAAAATGCAGCGGAGTACCACCCTCGACTATTTCAGGCGCCCGCTTGGCCCCCATTTATAAATGATTCCGGCTCAATTTCGCCAGCCCGCGCCCCTTCCGATATTGTTTGAGTTGTGTACACCGGACTCCTGGCTGAACCGTCTTTCTACTTCCATAGGGTCTTTGGGGGCGTATTTTTTAAGTAAAACTGCCCAATTTCATATAGTCCGGTTGACAGTTTGGTCAAGTATCTTTGTTTTTACTAAGAAATAGAAAAGTTTGGTTACAATTGAGAAGTGGAAATGCAATATTTTTATGTTTTATAATAATTGAGCATGCATTTACATTATTTATTCATCATTGTTTTTATAAAAACAAAACAAATGTACATACCTATACATAAAAGAAGCAGTGATGGCCTCGAGGTTTGGGCGCGCGGTCGAGAATCTCGACGGTCGCGGGTTCGAACCCCAGGTACACAGCTCTGACTTTTCGAAGCTATGTGTGTATTCACATTGAATCATCACTTGCTTTAACGGTGAAGTAAAATATCGTGATGAAACTTGCACACCTAAGAGTTCTTAGGAATTTCTTAGGTGTGTAGTCCGCCAACCCGCACTAGGCCAGCGTGGTGGACTATGGCTTGAACCCTCTCAATGGTAGAGGAGACCCGTGCTCAGCAGTGGGCGTAAATGGGTTGATGAAGAAGAAAAAGATACATAAAAGAAATAAACATGCAGAAAAAAGCCGCACTGAATTTAGAACCGAGATACCCGGTAGTCGTTACTGATCGAAATTTAATTGCATTATCAACGAGTATTACGATAACAGACCAACACAACACGCTGGTCTTTAACTAAGGATGTGATTTAATTAATACACCAAAGCCCAGTATTAATTAACTTCGGGTATTTTAGGAGTCTGCGTTTTGTTCCCTTTCGTTTCCACCTGAATTATTGTAGTTTCGGCGAATGGCTGAGCTAATATTTAATGCGCCACTATTGTTATTTGATAGTTGGAAGTATAAACCTGAAGTTGCTTAAAATAGTGTGCGTAGAACCAATTGTTGTGTTTAACGGTTTCTAATATTATTAGAATGGTTGAATGATAAATATTTTATGAAGTTATTGTAAAGGTAGATAAAGATTTTTAAAGAGATATATATATATATATATATATATATATATATATATATATATATACATGAGAATCCTCAGAAACACTAAGCACAAATATTTATAGAATAATAATTATGTATCTTTTTCTTCTTCATCAACCCATATACGCCCACTGCTGAGCACGGGTCTCATCTACCATTGAGAAGGTTTAGGCCATAGTCCACCACGCTGGCCTAGTGCGGGTTGGCGGACTACACACCTAAGAAATTCCTAAGAACTCTTAGGTGTGCAGGTTTCATCACGATGTTTTCCTTCACCGTTAAAGCAAGTGATAATTCAATGTGAATACACACATAACTTCGAAAAGTCAGAGGTGTGTGCCTGTGGTTCGAACCCGCGACCGCCGAGATTCTCAACCGCGCGCCCAAACCTCGAGGCCATCACTGCTAATAATAATTATGTACGTATTGACAATATATCAAGCATTTTAAATATATACATATTCAATTTTTAAAATATTGGTTTATAAAATGGCAGGCATTATAAGCAAGTGCAAAGTCAGGTGTAGTATATGACCGATGTGTAGCTTAGTATATTTGAGAAATTTTCAGTCTGTGTGATAACTTATTTCAATTATCTTCATCGAAACTGGATGCATGACATATTAATATTGTTTCATTCATACTTACCTGAATCGTTACTTTAAATATATTCGGATTTTATAAGTTCAAATTATTTCACGTAGAATCGATTTTTAAACAAAAGTGTCTTAATCTGAATTCTATGAGAAAATATGCCGAAGAAACTTTTTACCTCACGCTGTACAGATATAAAAGCTATTTTTAAAGCAGACAACCTTCGGACATCTTCACTAGAAAATTAATATTTTATTTCATTTTTTTTCTGCTGTAGGGCAAGTCTAGTACTTAGAAAATGGAGACACTATAAAAACCGAAAAACATCCAGGATTTCACTTAAGTATGTATATTTTCATTGGCTAAATTGTAAACTTAAAAGTATAATAACTTAAATTAACATATTTATAACAAAATCATATTTATAACAGGACGCCCTCTGGCTAGGTGGGGTGACGATATCCGCAAGGTGGCTGGCAGCGGTTGGATGAGGAGAGCCGAAGATCGAGCCCAGTGGCGTGCCATAAGAGAGGCCTATGTCCAGCAGTGGACGAACTAAGGGCTGTTGATGATGGTGATGATGATAACAAAATCAATGCTAGATAATTTCTTGACCTATAGTTTTGTAAGGAAAATACTCTTAAGATAATAATATAAATAGTAGAAGAAGAAATCGCAGCACACGTTTACAAACAATATAACGTTCAGGATATGAGTTTAGTTGTGCGTATACAGCGTGAGGTGGGCTCGATGCCATGGTCTCAGAATTAGGGTGAATTTTTTATAAGCACGCAGGCAGGTGGGTGGGGTGAGGTGAAATCGGGGTGTTTCGCAGTCGCCGGCAGTCTGCATATTGTATTACGTTTAAATTGTTTACGTCGTTAAGAAAAGAAAGTTTCTACGAACTGGGCGGTGGCGCGGTACTTCGAAACTCACTTTTAAATTACACAATGTAATTATCATTGTGTTAGTGTAATTATCAATTAACTTAGCGTTTTATTAAATATTTAATGTTACAGCTAAAGCGATTTCAGTTCCGGACGTATTGAAGCATTAAGTCATTGTGATAACGAAATTTGAATAGACTATGTTTTAAATTATGACTACTCGTCTATTGTGTGAATTTGTAAATACGCACACGTGTTCTTTAGTGATCGTACTCATAGTGTAACTCGTGTAGTCAGTTAAGCAAGCGCGTCGCTTCAGAGCGCGCGAGTAAACATGAAAATCGGAGTAGCTTTAATATTCCTTTTAACTGCCAGTCAAGTGAGTTGCTTAGCGTTTTTTGATTACGTTTCTGGTAAATTCAACGAAGTCGCCAACACAGTAGCTGTCACTTTCAACGATTTAAGGCACAAAGTGAAAAATTTCTTCCTAAACAAAATTTTATCTGAAGATGCTGCCACGACCTCAAGGGAGAAGACGGAGCTCGGAGAATACCCATCTGAAATAATAAAAAGGGAGGAGACTCAGAGACCTGGTTTTGTAAATACGAATTTCGAGCCAAGTGTGCTGATGTCTACACCGCAACTGGCCACGTTCCACGGGAAGAGGATTGAGTCACACGTCGTCCATACCGAAGACGGGTACCTCCTAACTCTGCATCGAATGCCTGTCCCGTCGCATCGTGACGACGCGACGGCAAACAAAACGGTTCTACTACATCACGGTTTACTAGGAAGCTCTGTCGATTGGATTCTGCTCGGCCCTGATAAATCGTTGCCGTATCTCCTGTCTGACGCGGGGTATGACGTATGGCTGGCCAACGCCAGAGGGAATTACTATTCAAAGGGACACACCACGTACAAAGGGAATTCTCATGAATTTTGGAATTTCACGTGGCAGGAAATAGGAGAACAGGATTTGCCTGCAAGCCTCGAATACATTAGAACCATTAAAAATACAACGGAACCTATAAATTATATTGGACATTCTATCGGCACTACTGCATTTGTGGTGCTACTGTCTGCGTTGCCGAAGTACAATGAGTACTTCAGGATCGGGATTTTGCTAGCACCTCTAGTTTTTATGAGTAACGCAGGCGGTCCAATAAGGAAACTTGGATTTGTAGCATCGGAGCCTTCTGCACAGTTGCTCGATTTGCTCGGAAGGAAAGATTTCTTCCCAGATAGGGTGGTTCCTGATTGGTTGGCCATGAAATACTGCCGTGGTCCCATGCTGTATTGCACTAATCCCTTGTTCTTTCTGAGTGGGATGGCTCCGAATTTCGCAAATTGGAATTCGAGTTTCGTGGCAAGACTTATGTACCACATCCCAGCTGGAACGTCTACGCACACGATTTTACACTATGCCCAGGTAGCTCACAGCGGTAAGTTTCACAAATACAGAAATAATCAATCCCAATATCTGCTAAACAAAGTGACAGTACCCATCGCCTTAATTAGTTCGAGTGACGACCAACTGGCCACGGTTGCTGATGTTATGAAATTATATTCGAACATAGGAAGCCCTATCGACAACCACGTTATACGGAACAGAAATGTTGGTCATTCGGAATTTGTATGGGGGGCGGAAGCTGATACTCTTGTTTTTAACAGGGTTTTGGAGTACTTGGAGAATAAATCTAACTGGAAATTGGCTAAAAACAATGAAATCAATTGTAGTGACATATTTTGAACACTAATTATTTCCATTTATGTAATAAAAAGGCGTAATAAATGAATATTAATTTGTATGGTGTATTTATTTTGTTTTTAATAAGAAAATTATTACTACTAAACATTATACTACTTACGGTCAGTAAAAACATACTGATAACTTAAAAGTTTCAGAATGCTATTGAGAATCTCGTTAGTCTCGAGGTCAAACTGCAGGTACATATGTACCTCTGATTTTTTGGTGTTTTGTGTGTATTCATATAATGAAACATCAACTATACACCTAAAAGGTTATAATTGTGCTGGTCTAGGGATTATTTTGAACATGGTCCCAGGCAGGCCTTAAGCCCTTCGCGGATACGTCTTCAGACACCAAGCTAGAAGTTAGTTGACCCCTTGAATCCTTTTCTCCTTATCCTAGGACTAATAGCTCCAATCAGGTACACCATCAAAATAATATCAAGGAGTTTGAAGAGGTACCAAATATTACCCATAGAATCTGGTTTCAGAAAAACCTTAGTATGACACTTGTACACATAAAAATGCAAAGACTAAAGGATGTGATTAATGTGGCATAGTTGTATTGACCGGGAAGTAATTTTGAACCAAAGCGTCGTGCCAGCATGAAAAACCAGTAGTAATTAAGATGGCCACCAAACTTTAAGAGAATACCTCTTTGTGAAGAAAACAAAGCAAAACAATGGCCATTGGGAGGGAGTAGACTACATAAGTACCAAAGACGAAAAAAAGGGGAATAATTTGCAAAACAGATTTGCATTTTTTCCAGCCGGGAACATTAGTCGGCCCACATTGTTTAAACGGGAATTCTTTATTTTAATTTGCCGCTCGAAAGGAGTGTTCTAATGCAAATAAAACTAAAAAAATGGGTTTGTTTAATGATAACTTTTCCTTTACGTTCAAACCCTTTGGGTACATTGTAACTGTATTACAAATGTAGGTTTTCTTTTGGGATACAAAAGACGATTGGTGTATGTTGGTGTACTAAATCTTTCTTTCTCTTCCGAGGACATAGAAATGACTGTACATATATATGTATCATATATATATATGTAAAAATTCTAGTTCACAATCCACAGGAGAATATACATTTAAGTAGAACATTGATCAATAAACATTAAAATTCTAATGCCTTAAAAAACTGACGAACAATTTTTATCCATCCATCTTGGGTTAAAAACTATGTGACTGTTGGGTATATATTTTTTATATTCACAAAACCTTCAACTAACAATTACAGTACATTTTAAGTATTATGCGTTACTATTACTTTTACGGATTATACCTGAAGGCTTCCCAAATTCGTGTGCAATGGTGGGGATTTGTGGTTACTTAGCTGTGGTCGCTTAGTGTTTCTGATTGCTGTCAATTAATGCCATGATGGTAATTACAAATGTAACAGTGTTCAGTGCGTGGGTGGCTACGATTACCCAAACAGAATCGAGCAGTATCGATTGAAATGTAATCGATAAATTGAAACGCTATTACTATTAGATTACATACATATTCATTAATAAACCCATGTGTGGTTTAAGAAGATATACCTGAAAGCACTGTAGCACGATGCTCCGACGACTTGAGAAAGGTGGCGGGTAACGGATGGATGAGAACTTGGGTATTTATAATTAATTATCACGGACTTTAATGGGGAAGAATAAAAAAGATAACCTGCATACCTAAAGAGCTTCTTAGAATGTTTTAGGCCTAGCCCATCTTAGCAGTAGTGACCCGTGCCTAGGAGGGGGACGTATATGGGCTGATGATGATTATATATACTAACATATAAGTGCTATGTCTTGGATATCTTTAACTACATGAGGTTTATTGGTCTCAACATACACCAAGACACACACACACACACACACACACACGCGCACACACACACACATATTAATTACGTATTTTGTAGATCTGTTCTCAATTCTAATTTGTTAATATATTTCTTTACCTTTTATTGTACATAATTATTTATAAGCTTAATTTTTATTGTAATGTGTTCTTAAATATGTATAAGGAGTTGATGTTACTTTTAGTTATGGAAGAGCGGGACCTTCTGGCACAAGTATTTTATACTTATTAGAAGGTCTCAACCTTGATCTCACATTTGTATTCTATCTGATGAATAAAGATTTTTATTATTTTTTTTTTAATATGATTGAAACAGGTCTTTAAAACTGATTAAATCACCCTTACAAATATTTTATCATAATATAATGCAAAAAAATATGAAAGTTGGCGCTTTGTGTATGAGACCGTAAACATTCAAATCAGTTAATCTTAAATATGACAGCAAAACTCTTTACACAGATTTTATTTGGCATTTACTAAACTGAATTTGGCCTTGCTCAACCTTTCACAAAGTATATGTATTTTACAAAAAAAAGGCTGATGCAGGAAAAAAACTTTTTCGATGATTTGAAATTACTTATTCTATGAGTTATATAGAACCACGTTGTATTTATTCATAACTAAATAAGTGCTGAAATTGTAACATAGAACCTTGTAATAGTGGCCAGCGATATGTATTCATTTTTGAATCCTCGAATCGGTAGACAGGGGTGTATTTACACCTACATATGCCTAATTAAGATTTGAAAACCAAACCAGATATTGAATATATAAAAATTGTTAGTGAAATGAATGTGGACGAATGTAATGAAGTGAATAAAAGCATTGTGAACAAAACCATTAATGCAATGTTAATTGTGCATATGAGATAGAAAAATGACACTAATTGCTCATAAAGGCGCTGTTAAAATCCATACTAATATTAACCCGTAATATTACACAATGGTCTAATTTTGTTTCACTATGTAGTCATAATAAGAAACGCTAGCATAAATGAATGACGATCGTTGCGAAACAATACGTTCTCAGTTCAAAACAAAAGTTGAATGTATTATGGATTAGATTGTTTTGATTTCAATGGAGAACAATGTGACTAACTATTCTAATGTGCCACATGTTGATATTCATCATTTAGATCTAATGCATCAGTGTTAAGCGACTGGAGCTATGGTACAAAGCCTTGTGCTCCTATTATTGTCGATTCTTTATCACGTTACAGCTGACGATGGGAATGGTTTTGATTGCGTGCCCAAGAAACTGACAACTTTTGGAAATGATATAGTTAAATCTTTCGAATCGCTCAAAAACAAAGTCCAAAGTTTCTTCCACGTATCGTTCGACAAATTTGAAAGGCGAAGAGAGAGGATTAAGGAGGCATTCTATCGGTTCGTTGACGATTCTTTTGGAGATCTTGACAAAGCAAATGATTCAAAATCAGAGGATGAAGTGGGAGAAAATATGCCAGAACCACAAGTGATGGCTGCGAATGGATTCTGTGTCCAACGTTAAACAATTCTCAACGAAGACCAGCTTGTATTGAAGCTACAAAGAGTGTTATCAAGCGATGAAGAAACGAGCAGTGCAAGTAACATCACCTTACTTCATCATGGTATTGGAGGTTCAGATGACCGGCGTCCTCTGGAAAAGATACGCGGATATAATTTCAAAGTCTGGATATTGAAGAATCAAGTATTGAAGGGGATCTGGGATTTCTTCTGGTATGACATTTGTTTGTACGACTTATTAGTGATCATTAATAAAAAATAAATAATCTTTGAATTCGCTTTACTTGTCGTAATTTTATTAATTCTTGTCAGTATAAACAACAACTGTTTTTCCCTTTATTCTAAAACGACAAACATAATTCTTCATATAATTATTTAAGCAAGTAGGTTGAAGGCCTTTTGATGACAAAATAATTTTCACCGAACATAATCATAAGAAATTGCAGAGGTTATGTGAAGCTGTGTTGAAACGCCTTTACTTTTCTTGCAAGTAGAGATCAAGACAATTTTAAATTTTCAGATGACTGAGACTTAATTTATCTCACGATCCGGCGAGAAGGTCTCAAAAATTTAAGTTAATTATTTACATTTACGAAATAAAGGCTATTGATGATGATGATGAAGAGTCACTACAGTTGGTGAAAAGTGGCGAATTTCTCACGTAATTGACTTATACGAGAAAAATCTCGAGAAGTACGAAGAGCCATCGCAACCACATTTCAACAATTGCAAAATCATTGTAACTATTTCGACTGCACTAGTTATCATCAGCTTGTAAAAATTTAAGTGTCATAGTTCATAGAATGTCTAAAAATCTAAAGTTTACATCATAAGTCATATACACGTGACGCGAATCAACTCAACACGCATAATAAAATCATAAGAAAATCTGTAACCATAACGTTAACATTTATGTAACCAGTTTTTTACAGGTCGAAAATATAAAAAATCGTAAAACTTGATAAGGTTTGTAAAATAACAATACACAACCTCCAAGTAATAAAGAGGGCACGGGTCGAGCTAGCCTACGTTACTACAAATCCGATTGGACTGACATTTGAAATGAATTTTCTTGTGCTTTGACCAGTCATACATCGCGATTCTAAATCTGTCAGTTGCATAAAAATAGGGGTATAATTGACACTGACTCATGCAAAAAGTTGAAATATTGATATAAATTTCAAATTCTTAACATAACTATCTGCTTTAGTAAATAAAAAAATATATGTTTATGTCATCAAAAACTTCCAGTGTTCTGTCATCACCGACACTAAACTGCAAACAGGTACATGTGAGTATCGCAAAATAGAACTGTCCTAATAATACAAGAAAAACAAAATGCTAATTTCCAGCAGTGGACGCCTTTAGGTTAATGATTATTATGATGGAATGAATGCAATGTATCCGCTCTATTTTAGTGTCTGCGATGGCTTGTGCCATGCTTAGGGCAGAATCGGTAGGATAATTTAATATTGATTCTATTATAAGATTGTATAAATAAAGTAATAAGGATATGTACACCCAATAGTCACACACACAGTCCTGACTCCACATTAAGGTACGAGTCTTGGGTATCAGAAACTTCGAGACACTTTTCAGTGTTAGACTTCTCAGTGAGACAGATACTTGTGGATCACACAAACATTTGTCTTGGTGCGAGGATCGAACACGCTCTCTAGATTCCCAAAATGTCTAGCCGACTCCACCATGGAGCTATTAAACAAACATATTAAAAAAATGTAATATGTTATATTTATAATATTAGTACGTACTATTTATTTATTAAAACGGCTAATTAAAAATGTGAAAGATAACGTATGCAGATACGGCGGCAGGTCGTGTCGGCCAGCCTATGGCGGGGCAATTGGGCATACGCGTCTGATTTCCCGCGTGGCCGATTCAACCTCGGGTCGTTAGCGAGACGCACTGTCCCCCAGCTCCCCTTCCCCTTTCCGCCATACAATACTTGAAAAATATTAATTACTCCACACCTCAACGGTCGAAGCACGTATCCCATATTGGGATTCTTAAAATGCCACTAGAATTGCGTGGTTCGGTTTAGGAAAAGTTTACTCAATAAATAAATACCTAGAAGGTGTATTTGTGTTGTGAAAAACCTTGATCACTGTCTCGTTGACGTTGAGGACAGCGTTTGGTTGTTGATGGTTTGATTCTGAGTTAAGGAAATTGTTTAGTAAATTTTTCTTTCAATTATTTTTAGTTTGGAAAAATACCAGATAAATTACGCAATTCTTATCAAACAAAAATTTCAATACGCAAACAAGTCATTATATTGATTCCTTTTAGGAATATTTATGTGATATTAATGTAAAAATTTTACATCGCTTTTTTTAGTTTCAAGTAATATTTCCCATTATTTCTTTAACATTTGAAAATAAACTCGCAATTACTACAAATTCCTGCAGATCTTTCTCGAAGATATACTTTTCATTTATATTGTAAGGAGAAAAATAATATCTTCTAATTCAAAATGTAATATAATATTCATTTTTATATTGCTCGCAGTAATGCTAATCTATCATTCAGCATTAGGCACCTGTATTCTTGAAATTACATCTAAGACTCTTGTTTATAAATAATAAGAATTTATGCATATTAAATTTCGCAGACATCATTACCTTTTTCTTCAGATTTCTACGTCTGCTGTGCACGGCAAAGGCTTAAGGTGGTGATTTAAGTAAATTGGCAATTTTACATTAAAATTTCACTTAGATTTTTCTCGGAATTCACGATACACGTTAAAAAAAAATTTAATGCCTTTTAAATTTTAATAAAGTTAACAAAAGTTCTTGAACGAAATATGTGAATTAGTCCCTTTTTGAATTAGAGAAAAAAAATTGCATGCCTAAAAGTATCTGGCATCCAATTTTTTTTGTTGATTTGTGACAACTTTTTCATTAATTTTCAAACTTTTTTAAGTCTCCGAACATATCAATGCGCAATGCATATACGGACTTCTGCCTGTATACGTAAAACCAATTAAAAATTTAAAAAATCATTCAAACAGGTTTTTAAAATCAGAACATCTTTTCGAACAATCTGCTTCTTCGTAGCTACTAAAACACCAACCTTTAGATTTATAATGGACATTAAGATTGACAGGAAGGGCTGTCTGGGATGCTTGTTCAAAGGACGACATTTTTCAGACCTTTCCAATCTAAAAGAAAAGTTTGTCCTCTTGAGGCAGGCATTATTTAGATAATCGCAAAGATCAGGTGTTTTAAGAGGCTGCAAATCCTTTCTCTTACATAATAATCTTGTATGTTTTGCGATTGTTTTGTGATTTAAGCAGTGATGGCCTCGAGGTTTGGGCGCGCGGTCGAGAATCTCGACGGTCGCGGGTTCGAACCCCAGGCTCAACACCTCTGACTTTTCGAAGTTATGTGTGTATTCACATTGAATCATCACTTGCTTTAACGGGGAAGGAAAACATCGTGATAAAACCTGCACACCTAAGAGTTCTTAGGAATTTCTTAGGTGTGTAGTCCGCCAACCCGCACTAGGCCAGCGTGGTGGACTATGGCCTAAACCCTCTCAATGGTAGAGGAGACCCGTGCTCAGCAGTGGGCGAAAATGGGTTGATGAAGAAGATGGTTTGCGATAAAGTTACGCAATCTAAAATCATTTTATTCATCCCTCATCTCATCTCATCTCATCTCATCTCATCAGCCTATCGCCGTCCACTGCTGAACGTAGGCCTCCCCTAGAAAGCGCCAACCATCCCGGTTTTCTGCATTTTTTTCATTTTCATCCCTCATACTGCATTAATTTTCATGAAATAAGTGCAACATCAACATCAGCTTTTATACGTCTCACTGCTGGGCACGGGCCTCCTCCACAACTGGGAGGAGTTTAGGCCTTAGTCCACCACGCGAGCCTGGTGCGTGTTGGCAGACTACACACCTAAGCAATTTCTTAGAGCTTTTAGTAGTCAGGTTTCCTCGCGACGTTTTCTTTAAGTGTAAAGAAAGTGATTGTTCCTTGTGAATATATAAATAACTTCGAAAAGTCAGAGATGTGGGCCGGGAGTTCGAATCCGCGACCCAAGAGATTCTCAACCGCCCGCCTAAACCTCAAGGCCATCACAACTTGCTCTTGTTATAAATAAATTACTTTCATATTACATTATCCTATCATTGATATTACACATATTTAATATTCCTCCATAGAAGAGTGGAACTCAGCCTATTGCCGTCCACTGCTGAACGTAGGCCTCCCCAAGTAAGCGCCAACCATCCCGGTCCTGAGCGGCCCTGCAGCACGATGGACCGACGACTTGAGAAAGGTGGCGGGTAGCGGATGGATGAGGGCCGCTCAGGACCATAGAAGAGTAACTTTAAAAATTCCGTAAGACGTGTTACGAGTGAAACGATTTTGTTCCTAGTATTTTTCAACTATAAGAATACCCTACGTGGGTCTCAAACCTGTGACTCCGAGTTCGCACGGCAAACACGGCGTTACCGCGAGGCAATCTGAATTACTATGTTTATTTTAATCAAATTAATGAGTAGCACGTTAAAGGACGAAGTTTTCTTTAGAAATAATATGCTGTTAAAGTTTTACTCGTTGGCCTTGCGTTCAGGTTGCTGAAAACTTCAAGTTACTGAGTCCTGTACCTATCTATTTTCTATTCTGTGACCGAAGTAGTTAACTACAAAAAAACATACCTCACGCCTATATTCCCCGAAGGGGTAGGCAGAGATGCAATTCTGCACCCACATTTCGCCAGGTATGTATTAATCCCACGAAATAGGGGGCGAGCCTATTGCCGTTTTTCGGGCACATATCCAGACTTCGTGCTGCTACTGAAAATTTCCTAATGGAAAATCCCATTAACACTTTGCCTGACCCGGGAATCGAATCCAGGACCTCTAGATCGCGCGGCACATACTTGAGAGGCAGTCAGGCAGTAGTTAACCACATTTTACGTATATCTACATAGCTGCTGTTATGTCGTCATTGCCATATACATAAGAACGTCCCACTGCTAGCACGGGCCGAGAAATCCTTAAGAACTTTTGGGTATGCAGGTTTTCTTACGCTGGTTTCCTTCACCATTAAGGTAAGTGACAATTCATGGTGCATATAACTTCTAAAACAGGTGTGTGCCTGGGGTTGGAACCTGCGACCGCTGAGATTGTGGACCACGCGCTCAAACCTCGCCGTAACTATTAAAGTAAGTCGCGGATATACCAAAATGACTGTTCAAGATAGGTTCATGTGAGGCTCACCTGACATCCTGAAGTCTGTGTGGGTATGAGTGAAGCGTTGTCGCTTAATAGACAATAATTATTCATTTTTTTATGAATACTAAAAGTCATGAGGTATGAAAACCATCAGAGGAAATGGTAAAAGGTTATAAGCGATCAAAATATTTTTGACATTAAGTTAACGGTTCTGATGTTCCTAGTGTTAATTCAGTTTTCATAAATTTTTCTTTTTTATTTTCTAGACTAACGTCAATTTTTCTGTAATTTCTCTTGCAAATGTATCTTAAAGTGTAGAGCGACGCAGGACGCTGTGAATAAAGTTCCAGAAAAATCGATAACATCCTCAAAATGCACAATCAAAATGTGTATATTTCCATTGAGAAGGATAATTTTGTCGATACTTGTGTAGGCCCATTGGCTCAGTTGGTCGAGCGCCGCGCTAATGCCGCGGAGGACGTGGGTTCGATTCCCTCATGGGCTTCTGTGAATTCCCGCCATATTGCCACATTTTTTGAGTTTTTATTTATGTTTTATTTTACCATAGCATTATAATTTGATTCAATGTCTTTTCTAGTAGGAAACAGAAATTAAGTTCTAGAATTTTACGATTTGCAGCGTGTTTCGTAGCAAATAAAACCCAGGGAATTAGATTTCTACGTGGCTATTGATTGCATATAAACAAGAAACGTTGGTGTAAGGATATTGTTATCTGTCCGGAGAGCAACTGTGCACCAAGATTACATCTGTTCTAGAAGTACGTGCAAGTGTAAGGGAACACTCTGCGTTTGGTACTTTGACTATTAGAAGTGGACATCATGTGTCGGAGCCGGCATAATTGTATTGATTGGTAAATGATAACGATGTAGTTTGTCATAAACAGGTGATCCATTTGAACTCTAGTGTAACTACGATCAAGCCCTGCCGTCTCTTTTTAACAAAATCACATTGAATGCGAGATAGTACATCTACAGATCTTTAGTCTACATGGTTAAATGTCGGATTCTCCCAAATAAGGCAAACGAATCGATGACTAATTAATATTAAGAAATTTATATAAAAAAAATAATAAAAACTAAAAATCACGCTTTTATAGAAATTACAACGTATTATTTTTTTTTACACATATAAATGTATTGACCTCTTATAAAGGGTATATTATGGCCTCTTCTTCTTCATCAACTCATATACGCCCACTGCTGAGCACGGATCTCCTCTACCATTGAGAGGGTTTAGGCCATAGCCCACCACGCTGGCCTAGTGCGGGTTGGCGGACTACACACCTAAGAAATTCCTAAGAACTTTTAGGTGTGCAGATTTCATCACGATGTTTTCCTTCACCGTTAAAGCAAGTAATAATGGCCTCTATTAATTCTAATTAGATTCGTAAAATTCAAAACATTGATTCCTAAAGTCATTCGACCCTCAACCGAAACAGACTACTAAATGGCACACATAACCCCATCCCTTGGTAAATGCACCGCAAACTGTCCATTACCTAAACAACAAGGGAACATACCGCTAATGCACACATTATTGCCGGTTAACAACGCACAGGTCGATATTCAACCGTCGGCCAGCGCGCAATGGACAGAATTCTCACGTAAATTGTTTATTGTCGTATTTTGGTAGATAGGTTAATGCGAAGTATGCATACATTAGTCCATATTAGATTTGGGTTTTAAGATTAGTGCGTATTAAACTTCACACACTTATTTATGACTATAAGAACTTCTGGGTGTTACAGTGTGTTATGCCAACATTATAGTGTGAATTTCTCTTATGTCATCGTCATCATCATCGTCAGCCTATACACACCCCTGTGCTAGACTCAAGCGTCCTCTGCATCAAGAGGCAGAGCAAGAGAGGGTTCAGATCTTATTCCACCATGCTCGTTTAGTGCGCATTGGCGGACAAAATTGGCGGAAAAAAAAAAAAAAAAAAAAAAAAAAACTTTCAGGTGTGCAGGTTTCATCACGATGTTTTCCTTCACCGTTAAGGTACGTTTCGAAAAGTTGGAGATGTGTGTCTGGGTCTTGAACTCGCGACCGTCGACGTCACTCTTAAATTTGACTCTACCTTCGTCTAATAATAATCCAACATATACTAAACTCATTTTAAAGGCAACAATTTGTGTGGCTCTTTTTATCCGATTACCACGCGGTCTTGTGGCACAAATATGAATCGAGCGATCTCTCACGTTTGATAACGGAGTCGGGAAAGCTCTTATTAGGGTGTTCCAATTCTCAGTAGCAGCATGGTGTGGAATTGTGGTCGAAGAATGTTACACATTTTTTTTTTGTAATATCTAGTTTGTAATTGTTTATTGTAACTTTAGAATATTACTTTTATTCGACAAAGATAAGCTAAAATAATATTTCGGAATTTTTACAAACAAATCGAGCTTTTGGAAGTAGTATGACCCTGGAATAAATACGTACTCTTTTTACCAAGCGCGGCTGCAAAAATCACCCTCAAACAGACCAATATTTAATTATTTGTTATTAGTTAGAGCGAAGCTTATCCCGCGGTACGCCTGAGGGATAAAAATAAGAATATATCTTGCACTAGCATGACTAATGTTCTGCAGCTGCATACACCGCCATTATTGCAATATAAAACGGTAAATAACTATTGTGATATGCAGAGGGGTCGCGTTTCAATGATTGCGCGACACTCGTAAGCATTCATTACATCAAAACACTAATATTATTCCTTGATACATTCAGTCAGTGATCAAGTGCATTATGATAATTTGTGGCACTTGCTCTTTTCATTTATTTGTCTATTCAGTGATCAAGTGCATATCATTTTATGGGACTTGCTTTTAAAGGATACTGTGGTTGTTTATTAGGCAGGAAAAATAGCAAAAATCATGGATGAGTTAACACTAACTTAGGTTAGGTTTACTAACAAAGTTACGTTTTGTTAAAAGTAGTCCGATATAACCAAGAAAAATGTTTTAGTATTATTTTAAGTTAAAAAAAATACAAATTTTACAATACTAAAAGGTTATTTTAAAGTTTCCATCAATGATAAAACGACACCATTGTAAGAAAAGAAGGAACAAAACAGGAAAAAATAATTATAAACTGTTAATTTAATTTGGATGCATAAAGATCTAGACACGCGGCAGCGTGTCAAGCCAAGTTCAAGTAAAACTGGCTAGCCAGCGCCGAGTGTATCATTACACGAACCATTTGGCGCCACTTTTGACCCTTCTATAACTAAAAACCTATTTGACGTAAACACTTGAAACTACGTGTGTTTAATTATATCTATAAGGACATCTAGAAGCCCAAATTTCATGAAGCTAGCTCAAACGGTTATAAAGATATGGAGGTCTAAAAGTTGTAAATTTTAGCACTGACTGACTGATAGTACCTAAACCTAACCTACTTCCAGATGACCTAGAAGGATAAAATTTAGAATACAGCTCGGTAATTATGTGTAAACGTAGGAAAAAATCTAAAAATAGAAAAAAGTTAAAAAATAGGGGGGGTCCCCATACATTTTTTTTTATAATTGTAGCGTTAGAACGGTTACAAGCAGATATTTGAAAAAACTATCCCAATATATGTATTAGTATACTCACTTGCTATATATCAGAAATATAAAAATGAAGTTAAGTTAAAAAATAAGTGGTGTCCCCATACAAAAAACTTGTAATACGCGCTAAACAACCGGCGAACACAACGGTGTCCTCCGCCGCGCGCGGCACCACATATAATATAATAAATATACACAGAACACAAATAAATGTACATACATAAAAGCGCTCCCGAGCGACACATAAACATAGGCACTGCTTAAAAATACCGATTCAGTTACTTAAAATCTCAATACCTGCATAATATTCTTTACAAAAAGTAATGATATCCCACCAAAAACATAAATGTAAAAAAGGAAAGCCAAGTTCAATACAAAAATTATTCTCGATTGTGAGCTTCGCCGCAAAAAGAATGGAGATCTAATTGAGTGCCAAGTTCTATGCAAAATCCAAATATAAATAATAGGAAAAAAATATAATTATGAACAAGTATTAAATCTATTTCTGTGCTTTATTACATATCTATATGTAGCCTAAGGGTTGACTTGGCTAGTTTTCATTTACAATTTATATAGCCTTCGCATGTTCTAAACCTTTCGGTTCTTATTTTATTATTCCGAAAATTTGGCTTGCTGGTAGAAACTACCCATCGAACATAAGGCTCTTCCGTTACTGTGTAAAAGTAGGTACTTAATAATAATTCGTGTAAGAAAACTAGCCAAGTCAGCCCTTAGGCTACATATAGATATCTAATAAACCACAGAAATAGATTTAATACTTGTTCATAATTATATTTTTTTCCTATTATTTATATTTGGATTTTGCATAGAACTTGGCACTCAATTAGATCTCCATTCTTTTTGCGGCGAAGCTCACAATCGAGAATAATTTTTGTATTGAACTTGGCTTTCCTTTTTTACATTTATGTTTTTGGTGGGATTAAATAAGTACGTGATGGCATCAGAGTTGATGAACGCAGTCAAAAATCTCGACCGTCGCGGGTTCAAGCCCTAAACACACACATCGACCTATGCATCGAATAAGGTTACTTATGACTATAACACCAAAGTACTTTTTATGTCTACAACAGAGTTAAAATTGTTTATATATTGCACTAGTATAGTAATAATGATCACAATTTTTGTTGTTGTTTGAAGAACATAAAAAATTACTGGTAATTTTGTGCCCAATTAAGTTTAAATCGTTGAGAAAGAGAAGTTGTGCAAAAGCACATATAACTTTATTCGATGCATAGGTCGATATAGGTATAGTATATTTTTAGTAAAATATAGGAAACATATGATTTTTCATTTTTTAATTCATTTTTGCAAACATTTGTCAACAAAAAAATTGCAAACGTAAAAATGCTTTCGCAAAGTATGAATTATTATTTTAAATTTGCGTGCAAATAACTTTTACTCACCCTAAACCATTATTAGCCCCCAGCTGTATGCAATATGTTTCCTACTACGGGATCATACGGGATTAAAGTATCGGTCAGCCGTAAATCGATAACATTTATTATCCGTGACGTTACACGGAATTCGAACCCACTACCCTCGCATTGGGGTGCTTTTTTAATACATTAAACAAGTTATGCCAACAGGTTGGGGAGCGGGAATTGGTAATGTAAATATTACGTTTTGTTGAGAATTATAAGGACGCCTTTTAAATATTATTTTTATGTTCTTTTTAGTTTGTTTTATTTGACTAACTTCTTAGGTACGTACTTCATGTAACGCCATATAGCGAGAAATTAATTGCGGTTGTCAATCATTACTTTCATTGAATAATCATCATCATCAGTCCACATAGGTCCCACGGCTGGGCACGTGCCTGCTCTACATCTGAGATGGTTTAGGCCTTGGTCCACCACGCTGGTCAAGAGCGGGTTGGCAGATATCATACCTAAGAATTTCTTAAGTACTTTTAGATGTGCAGGTATCCTTACAATGTTTCTCTTCACAGCTTTTAAAGCCTATGTATGTTATATTAACTTAATGGATAGTTCAAATACAAAACGTGAAGTTATGAAAAAAAAACTGATGACAAAATATGGTTATCATACTCATGCCTGTACTCTAAGGCTAAAAGTTTAAAACGCAATCGATACAACCATGCTAGGAGCTTAGACTATTTATATTCCATACGAGAAATTGTAATAAAATGTTAAGTAAATGTATGCAATGTTTTCTGTTCGTAAATTCTTGGTAGCAGTACTCGAATTAGGCCCGAAAAATAAACGACTAAAAACCCCATCAGTAAAATGTGGAATCATAAATGACTGCCTACGCCTTCGGGAACACAAGCGTGAGGTTATTTCTGTATCTATGAGTATTATTAAACCCTACACATTTAAACTGTACTATACTTAACTTATAACCAAAATACAAATTGCATAGTTTTCCCCTTCACTTGTGCGTACTTCTACAACAGATATTATAGTTGGATACCAATGTTTCATTTTGTATTTAATCAATAGCCACGTACTCATAAGGCTACATAGAAGTCTAGCTTCCAAAGTATTGTTGACTATGAAACATTAAAATCTAGAAAATAAAAGAATGCTATTTCTTTTTTCTACAAGAAAAAACGGTGAATGAAATGATATACGCAATTGAAAAATAAAAACGCAAAAAATGTAGTGAATTGATAAGATGCCAGGCAAAGGCCCATGAGGAAATCGAACCCACGTCTTCCGCGGCATTAGTTACTTTATTTCTGTTTCCTACTAGAAAACACATTGAATCAAATTGCTACGCTATGGTAAAATAAAACATAAATAAAAACTCAAAAAATGTGGCAATATGGCGGGAATTGACAGAAGCCCATGAGGGAATCGAACCCACGTCCTCCGCGGCATTAGCGCGGCGCTCGACCAACTGAGCCAATGGGCCTACACAAGTATCGACAAAATTATCCTTCTCAATGGAAATATACACATTTTGTTTGTGCATTTTGAGGATGTTATCGATTTTTCTGGAACTTTATTCACAGTGTCCTGCGTCGCTCTACACTTTAAGATACATTTGCAAGAGAAATTACAGAAAAATTAACGTTAGTCTAGAAAATAAAAAAGAAAAATTTATGAAAACTGAATTAACACTAGGAACATCAGAACCGTTAACTTAATGTCAAAAATATTTTGATCGCTTATAACCTTTTACCATTTCCTCTGAAGGGTTTCATAAAGAAATGAATAATTATTGTCTATTAAGCGACAACGCTTTACTCACACTTACACAGACTTTTTTGTTGATTCTCCGGTTTTCATGTTTGTCGTGTGATAATTATTTAAGACTTTTGTTTGGCATACAAAGTTGCGGGTACTTACAGTTACCCAATTACAATCAGCCCATATATGTCCCACTTCTGTCCGGGCCTCCTCTACCGTTTAGAGGGCCTTAGTCCACCCTATCAATATAACCCTTTCTATACAGGGTGTATTTAGATCGTGATCGAAAACTGAGGCAGGGAGTAGCAAGGGTGATCACAAACCTAGGGGCGATATTAAAAATCCCGATTAAAAAAAAAAATTTTGAGGTTTTCCATACAAACTACACACTTTTAACACCGATGGTGGTATGGAAAACGTCAAAATTTTTATTTTTAATTAGGATTTTTAATATTACCAGGGGGTTTGTAATCACTACCGCTATAACCTGCCTCAGTTTTCGATCACGGTCTAAATACACCCTGTATACGAGTAAATAGAAAAAAAAAAACAATTTAAAAGCTAAAATTTGAAAATACATTTTAAATCTAGAACGGCACGTTGAACAACACAAAGGAGGTTGGATACACAGCCCGCTGAACTCAACGGACGAAACACACCGGTCATGATCTGGGGCTAAGCTGGACCACGGTTCCCATCTGCCCTCACCTCGAGAGAATTTCGTTTCGTTACATTGAAAATTGCGACATCAACCATAAATGCTGTACTTATTTGAGCTAAGATTTCAAGAACAACCGGGTTTCAAGTAATTTATTGCATGAAGCCTTCTTAGTAATGTTTGAGCTGTCGAAAATTTCGGTAGAGGCAGGCTCAAACATCTGATTAATCAAAATTAATCACAACAAATTATCACGTCACTGCCTTGTGGTCTTGCGGCACAAGTTTGTGCCATGCAATCTAGAGGACTTGGGTTCGATTCCCAGGTCGGACAAAGTGTTATTGGGTTTTTCTTATGGAGTCTGAAAATCTCTTTTACGTGGGAAATATGGGTGTAGAAATGCATCTCTGCCTACCCCTTCAGGGAATACAGGAATGATGCTACTTATGTATGTATGAATTATCACGTACTTTAGCAGTGGAGGAAAATATCTTGAGAAACTTCTTAACCTTCCGGTCAATGACCAAACTTACACCATTCGTTCAATAACCGGGTACCCGGGTACCCACATATAATGTTACGGTAGAAAAGTTATTAGTAAGCTATCTACGTGGCATGTTAAATAACTATGGACACTATTCACAGTGTATAGACCCCATAGAAGGTTCTAGACCTTTCTGGGACCTATTTGGGACTAATCGGCCCTTCAGTCCAAACAATAATTTTAGAACCCCAGTGAACAGACGTTACATGTCAGTACTACCTTAACTTATCGCCAATCACGTTTAAAATCTACTGTTATAGTAAATATATATATACAAATATTAATAAATATGTAACGTGAAAAAACCTTGGTGAAAGAATTGTCAAACTTGGCGACTCCATATAAAAAATCGAGAAGAAACATTACTAGGATACCATTATTATTGGATAATTATTTTACTACTCTTCCAATGGTAAAATGTTTACTATTGTGATCTAGACGATTGTTGGCATTTTGAATAAAAATAAGGCATTTATTCCACCAGCAATAGCTTCATCAAAAACGCGTGTGGCCATTATTTACTGCGTTTAAGTTCCATAAAAAACATAACTATGTGCAGTTATGTGCCAAAAAGGTACTAATTATATTATCGTCAATGAATCACGAAGCAAAAATTTGTATTGGTGCAAAGAAACAACCCGCAATTATTGAATTTTATGACTTTCAAAAGCTGGAGTGGACACTATAGAGAAAATGCTTGGTTGATATAATGCAACGCATAGATGGCCTCTAGCGTATGTCTATAATATTCTCGATGTCACCTGACTTTCACCATATCTTCTGAATAATGAAAATCATAAATGCCTGTTAAAAAATGGCATGAGCGATGATTATTTTATCGGCTATTGGGGAAAGAACTGCGTACTCCTTTCGTTATAAATCGTTGGTAGCGTCCTCAAATTTTGAGACAAAAATAGCGAATAAAACTTTTCCTGGCCGCGCTATTAATCCATATGCTCAAACGATAACAAGTAGATAATCAAGATCCCAGTACTTTTAAAAGAATTATAACAAAAACGTCGCGAAAACAAGAAAAATATATGTGAGAACCCTATTTGTGACGAACATGTGTTGGGTATGCGTCATGATAAAAATTTCTCTTATTTCCGAGTAGCAGTATATCATTATAAAAAAAAAATATATAAATAAATAAATAATAAAATAAAATCATACTAATATCAATACGACGGAAATTATGTGTTTTTTCCTTACTGTTTTTGCTATTGCTCATAAAAAATAATGATTGAATAAAATAAATTATAAACTATATTATTTGTTATTTATTTTTAAAGTCAAATTACTAAAATTCTTTAAACAATTAGTTTCTTTACTGTGTATTATCGACATTCATGCGTTATATTTTCAGTGGGTACCCGGGTGCCTGGTCATTGAACGAAGGAGGTATCAAGTTTGGATGTTAATTACTATTATTACATAATTAATTATAATAATTTTTAACAAGAATTGGGTCTTAAACTACTTAAATTTTGGGGATCCAGACGGTTCTGTAATTTTTTTGAGAAAAAGTTATTAAATTCTATCTGCGAAGTTAAAATGGATACCCGGGTACCCGGTCATTGACCGGACGGTTAAGTCCGCCAACCTGCACTAGTCAAGCGTGGAGTAAGACCTCTCAGTTGTTAAGGAGTCCCGTGCCCAGCAGTAGACGTAAATTGACTTACGCTGTGCCAGTATAATAAATAGCAAACGGAAATCATTTAAATAAAAAGTAATTTATAATTAAATATTGAAAGGTAGAGGTCGGAAACATATGGTTTACGATGAATACAATATTATTTTTGGAATCGGAAGTGCGGTGACCGGCAAATATTAAATAACCTTCACTTTAATATATCACTGTCTCACGGCAGTAGCATGCTTTAAATAATTATTTTTTGACGGGATTTTTTTTTAAGCCAGGGTTTTGTAATCACCTTGAGTATTACCTGCCTTAGTTCCGATCACGGTCCAAATAGACCCGATATACACAATGTAAAAAAACTCCATGAACACATTACAATAACCGCATCTATTCATCATCAACCCATATACGTCCCACTGCTGCTGCTGCCTAGTGCGGGTTGGCGGACTACACACCTAAGAAATTCCTAAGAACTATTAGGTGTGCAGGTTTCATCACGATGTTTTCCTTCACCGTTAAAGCAAGTGATAATTAATTGTGAATACACACATAACTTCGAAAAGTCGAGCCTGGGGTTCGAACCCGCGAGCGCCGAGATTCTCGACCGCGCACCCAAACCTCGAGGCCATCACTGCTATACATTACAATACAAGCCGCTATATTAAAGAATATTTGAAACACAAAGTCTACCTATAAAAATAGCGATATTGCAAACAGACAAACGACACGCTCATCAAAACGATGTCCCAATCTATAAGACATCGGGCATGAAAGGCAATTTGTCCCGGGCCGGACCGCTGAAATACTTTTTCGCCTCGAGATAAAAAATCGCACAACCCTAAGAGGGACGCAAAGATGTGTTCAAGAATTGCCATTGTCATCGCAACAGGTCCATTGTCTACACTCTCCTCCTCTGTTGCTTTGTATACTCGAGTAACAATTATTTTCAAATTTCGCTTTCGTTTATCTGCTTTTGAACGAGTTAGCTGAAAGGTTTAATGCGAAATTTGAGGGGTGATTTTTGATGTGAAAACGCAAATGCCAATTACATTTTTTTTATATTTGGCGGGATTTTCGTTAAATATTACCCGTCTTAGTTTTCGATCACGATCTGAATACACCCTGTACCTATATTATTGTATTATGCCCACGCTGGCTGGTTGAGGCCAGCCATCGACTGAGGTCGATGTTCAGAAATATCTTTGTGAACTTTGGGTGCATATTTATATTTAAGAATAATAATAAATAAATACACCCAACAGTCACATACATAGTCCTGACCCCACACTAAGATACGAGTCTTGTGTCGTGGGTATCAGAAACTACGAGAGACTTTTCGGTCTCATAAACACCCAGACCCGAAACAAATATTTGTGGATCACACAAACATTTGTCTCAGTGTGGAGATCGAACCCGCGGCCGCTCGTTTCGCAAGCTGGTGTCTAGCCAACTGCGCCACGGGGGCTGTCAAATTTAATTTATATATTTTGAATAATTCTCTAAAATAGACTTAAACCACAATTCTTAAGTTATGGCTTTTTCTTTTATATATTCTTTTCGCCAGTACTACACACAGACTATTTAATAGTAATTGCTTATTTTTTCATTCTTTCATCATCAGCACATATACGTCTGACTGTTTGGCACGAGTCTCCTCTACTATGGTCAGGCTTTAGGCCTCGGTCCACCACTCTGGCCTAGTGCTTATCCCTAGTTCCTAATGTTCGTTCTTAAACCGCCAAATACATTACATTTTCAATTTAATCAGCACGATTGCATCGAATTAAAAATGGTTTCGCAAACTTCGGTGGCAATGTATTTTGCGCACCCCCGTGTCGTCACGAGACACTGCTTAATATGCAAAAGGGTGTTTCTTAATTTCCGTCGTGGAAAACATATTGGGTGCAAAAAACGGAAAAGTTATCGCCACATCAAATCAAATAAGCAATTTAATTTGCATTGTGTATTGTTAGCTGTATCAATTCTATTATATAATATTAAATATTTATATGTATTTAGCCTTTAAGAACCAATGACGGCCTCGAGGATTAGGCACGCTTTATCACTTGCTTTAACGGTGGAGGAAAACATCGTGATGAAACCTGCACACCTAAAAGTTCTTTGAAATTTCTTAGGTGTGTAGTCCGCCAACCCGCACTAGGCCAGCGTTGTGGACTATGGCCTAAACCCTCTCAATGGTAGAGGAGACCCGTGCTCAGCATTGAGTATATGGGTTGATGAAGAAGATGTATCCTTTATAGAATCGTAAACTTTGCACTTGATCATAATTGCAAAGCTTTTGTGCATGAGCCAAAGAAGGTTTTTGAGCTATTACGACTTATTTTTGACCAATCCAAACCTTTAACCTTTCTTTCATGTAATAAACTGCAACGCTTTATACCTAAGTATAAAGTACTACCAAGCTAGCGACAGCTCCCTGCTTTGCACGTAAGTAATTTAATTTATGGCGAGGACCGGATCTTGACGCCATATTTATTGATGCGGGGGGAAGAAGGAGGAGGGAGGAGGGCAACGTAACTATATTATTAAATAAAAAGAGGGAACTAAAGTAGCATAATCAGCCCATATACGTCAACTTTAGTTTTTATTCAACATTTTCATAATTGGTCGTGTGATCGTAATAGATTGAATATGTAACAGACAGGCGGCGACACTTTTCCCTACACAAAATGATTCCTCTAAAATCTGTCACAACGCGGGTGCATACATATTATATCTACTCTGTCATCTCATCAGCCCATATACGTCGTCCCACTTCTCGACACGGGGCTCCTCTACAACTAGAAAGGGATAAGACCAAAGACTACTACACTGGTCTAATGGGAGTTGGCGCACTACAAATCTGATAAAATTTCTAAAAAAATTTTAGGTGTGCAGGTTTCGTCACGATGTTTTCCTGTGTTAAACCAAATGAACATTCTTTGTTTAATACACACGTAATTTGGAAAAGTAAAAGGTATGTGTCTGCGGTTGGAACCCGCGACCGTCGAGATTCTCCACCGTGCGCCTAAATCTCGAGGCCATCAAGCCATGCACAAACAAAACGTATATATTTCCATTGAGAAGGATAATTTTAATGCCGCGGAGGATGTGGGTTCCATTCCCTCATGAGCTTAAATTACGCTAACCTCCCGCCATATCACTACATTTTTTACGTTTTTATTTATGTTTAATTTTTCAATAGCGTAAAAGTTTGATTCAAGGATTTTTTCTTGGAGAAAATATAAATATAATTTTACATTTTCTCGAGCCGAAGTGTGTTTCGTAGTTAAAAAACCTTAGGAAGCTCGAATTCTGCGTGACCATTGGTTTAATCGTCATTTTTTTGGAAATTATGTCATTTTTATTAATAACTATTGTACTTTAGTTACAATACCACATTCCTTTGACGGTATACGATTGATTAATCAGTATCATCAGCCCTTATACAACCCTCATATTTGTGCCATTCCTGGGTACGGGCCTCCTCTACAACAAGCTGGCCCAGTGCGGGTTGGCGGACTACACACCTAAGTAATTCCTAAGAACTTTTAAGTTTACAGATTTCATCACGATGTTTTATTTCACCACCTAAGACTAAGATTGACTATACAAAATTAAACTACCCCGTTTTTGTACATCGATATTTGTTTTGTATTTAACAACATTTTTCTGTATTGTAAAACATATGATTCGGCATTAATAAAAAGTAATGTACTCCCACTGTGATAAAATTTAGTAACGAACGCAAAATTTGCAACCTTGACGTTCAATATCATCATTATCTGCCCATATACGGCCCTCAGCTGGGCACGGAACTCCTCTACCGTTGAGAGGATTTTAGGCCTTAGTCCACCACGCTGGCCTAGTCCGATTTGGCGGACTACACACACACTGCAAAACGTTCAGTACAGTCGAAATAAATGCTTTATTACTTTGCTCTATGGTGCATTTCGCACCAATTTGTTACATTACTTTCCTTCCACATTCATGGTAGGCGGGTAAAATTACAATTTTTCATATCTGTCCGCGCTTAGCGAACAAAAGGACCTTGCTTGAGATCTGCTCGCTGCAATATTAACCCAGGATAGATTGCACAAGTGATAATGCTCACATTTTTTCATTACAAAGATTCTAAATTACCAAGTCGTTTTCAGTTATCACTTTTTATACTTCACAATTGGTTTCGCAAAAAAGCATCGAGTCATCAAGGACCTCTCGACGACATAAGGAAAAGTACAAATAGACGTTTCCCCTAAAATATCGTTTGACCATCGAGGGTAATTTTGGGGGTCGAAATGCTACAATTTTGGGCGCGTTTATCGCAAATTGTTTTGTGAAATTCCTGATAAAGGTACAATTTTCTTGAGTATTTATTGATAGGCATTACTTGAAATATTTTTTGGGCTTTCTCTTGAACATGTTCAGTGCTATAATTGTGATGTAGTAACTGCAGATAGGAGTATAATAACCTCAACATTATTTCGGTTTCGAAACCGACGTGCATGCATGAAGAGGATAATGTCAGTGGAGGAAGCGAATGAGGTGTGTTTGGACTGTGGCATTTGGCGTTCTATAGTCTCTGTCTACCCTAACGGGAGACAGGCGTGAGTTTTTGTATGTATGTGTTCAACATAGTAGAGTCCATGTGTCCATCCGAACGGCAGGGTGGATCAATTTGGTATTCCTCGGCTATTATGGCCATTTAGCACGGGGGCGTCACGCTTGCCCCCACAAAACTGAAAATATCGTTAGCTCGCGCCTCTGTCATGCAGATTTTGGCGCTGCGACGCGTCTATCTTAACATTCAACATAGATGCGGACCAAACGTTGGACGTGTGTGGAAACAGTTGACTTCTAGTATAGCGAAAAAAATCACAGCTGCAAAAACCTGGACGTTTTGAATAATAGACGAGTGTGTTCTATAGACAGTGATTTAGACTTGCATTTGTTATACATACGTGAAACGTAGTGTAGGACGCCCTCTGGCCAGGTGGGGTGACGATATCTGCAAGGTGGCTGGCAGTGGTTGGGTGAGGGGAGCCGAAGACCGAGTCCAGTGGCATGACATAGGAGAGGCCTCTGTCCAACAGTGGACGCAATGAAGGCTGATGATGATGACGATAACTTGAACAGGTTAAAATTAAAATGGCCGCTAAAATTATTACACGCAATGTTTAGTCAACGGCGCCGCAGAGGCTGTCAATCTTTTTCAATGTCATTATTAATTTATAAATTACTAGCAACTGCCCCGGCTTCGCACGGGTGCAATGATGATATTTAATGGATGTTATCATACATATAAACCTTCGTCTTCAATCACTCTATCTATTGAAAAAAACCGCATCAAAATCCGTTGCGTAGTTTCAAAGTTGTAAGCATACAAAGGGACATAGGGATAGAGAAAGCGACTTTGTTTTATACTATGTAGTGATAGAGATTATATTTCGATCGCCATCAATATATTAAGTAGCAACATCCGTACAACTCCGTAGTATTTTTCTTCAATAATACAGTTTCTTATAGATATTTCTCTTTAGCACTCGAAAACAACGATTTATAGTTAGCGAACGGAGCTCGAGGACTCTTGAGTAGGTAAGAAGTCTTATTCTTTTCTCAACCTCTTCAATGTTCCTAACAACGATACAACATTATAAAACTGTACTCCTTAAGTGCCCACTACGAGTCTTTCCCCGTTTACAATTTAATTTTAAGTTATTATTGGTTTATTGTTCTACTGGGAACTGCAATCAATTTTATTCCGGATTTCAGCATATAAATTGTTTTATTCCATTTACGTATTTTTTGTTAAAAAATACTACAAAAAAATTGATACGTTACAGATTTTTTGTGCTATAATATAACTATGTATGGTCGGTTAATCTTTTATCAATCCAGTTCCCAATTATAAAGACTTGTTTTTTAAGTCACAAATTCTCTTAATAAAATAATGTGTTATTTTGTATTCGGTGAGGAAATTCTTTGTAGTACGGAAAATTAACGATAGGATAGCATCACGAGAAACTTGAAAGATAGTGTAAATTATTAAAATACCTCATATAGAAGTAGAGCTCAGTTTGACCGTATAATAATAAATTAAATTAAAACTATTTCATAATTCGTTATATATAATTCAGAATATCTAAATATATTTTGCTCTTAAATCGAAAGGCAATCATTAAAGGAATATTGGAAATAACTTCTAGAACTACTTAAAAATATAGTTTACAATAATACAAAGACGAAGAATCAGAACCGCCACTTTATTTCAATCAAAAAAAGTCGTATTGAAATTTAAAATCAGGCTACAGAAAGTTACTTATGTTATTTGTGTGATTTTTATTTATAATATTATCTTTAGGATATGTACAATATGTTTTTACTTATAGTTTTACTTTTAAAATAAAATATACTTCAAGTAATTTTAATTTTCTTAGCGTGAAAAAACACAAATTAAGTCTTCTCAAAGCTTGCTATTTTTTCCAGTATTTAAATACCGTTATATGTGGATAATGGTATTAATATATAGCACCAATTAAAGACAGAATTTGCCAATAATTGCATTTTATTCAAACAAAAGAATGCAGCGTTATTGACACAAGAAATTCTAACATCGCGACCACACTTAATAAAATTTCCAATAGCTCTCATAGTTTCCCTTCCAATCACCCACATTACACACTTAATAAACCCAGAAGAGCGGCAATAGAAACAGGCCTTTACAGCTGATTTTTTTCGTCTTTTCGGAATTCATTTGGCGGGAATATAATCAGTGGTAAATCGCGTAGAAACGACTGAAACTTATCAAGAAAGGAATCTGGACGAAATTTGCCTCGTGTGCTTTACAAATTCTATCAAAACGTTGTAGCGTTTATGGGGATTGTTTACACTGAATCTGGAATTTCTTTATTGAATAAGGAAAATTATTTGTACTTCTGATACGTTGGTTTGAGGTCGTAGGTTGTTTGTGCTGTCAAGAAGTATCATTATTGACTTTAAGTACAATTACGCTTTAATTCTA
The DNA here is from genome assembly GCA_030295005.1 of Cephonodes hylas. NCBI lineage: Eukaryota > Metazoa > Arthropoda > Insecta > Lepidoptera > Sphingidae > Cephonodes > Cephonodes hylas. Next base: position 18,596,318 of record AP025360.1, read on the forward strand.
GTGGGTGTCATTTATATTAACAATACAATTATATAATTTATTAACAGACACTTTATTCAATAAACATTTAAAGCTTTAAGATTATTCTTTGCAATTTTGCAAGGCATGTTTTGGGCTTCTATGGAAGTATCGACACTCCGACTTCAATAATAGTACTTATACAGGGTGTATTTAGACCGTGATCGAAAACTGAGGCAGGTAATAGCGAGGATGATCATAAACCCAGTGGCGATATTAAAAATCCCGACAAAAAATAAAAATTTTGACGCTTTCCATACAACCATCGGTGTTAAAAGTATGTGGTTTGTATGGAAAACCTCAAATTTTTTTTTTTTTTTTGGGGATTTTCTTTAATGCCAGGGGGTTTGTAATCACTATCGCTATTACCTGCCTCAGTTTTCGATCACGGTCTAAATACACCCTGTATAAGATATAAGTGTTTTAAATAGAAATTTTTATTATCGTCACAATGAAACTAACATAAACTGCAATTCCTATAAATATTACACGGAATTTAGTTTTCAATTTACTGTTTAACTGTTAAAACCGTTTTAAGGATTTACAAAGCAAATCGTAGAAATAGTCTGCAAACATTATTACGACAAATATTTTTAATAGCACACGATTTAAATTACGCATATTTCTCCTTTACCCGCGTTTACCATAAAGCGAAAACCAATTATAAATTAATGAACAATACAAAGACGTAGAGAGGAACAATGCAGCGTATTTATTCACAATTTAATTGTTCTTTGTAATTGTAACATTAAAATAAAATTGAAAACGCAGTTTCGCTACAAAAGAAAAGTTTGTTCCACCATTATTCTCCAGTAATGTGTGGTTGCTTTATGAAAATCCTTTTTCAATAAACTTGTGATTGTTGTATCACTACATAGTATAATACAAAGTCGCTTTCTCTGTCCCTATGTCCCTTTGTATGCTAACATCTTTGAAACTACGCAACGGATTTTGATGCGGTTTTTTTTAATAGATAGAGTGATTGAAGAGGAAGGTTTATATGTATGATGACATCCATTATATATCAGCATTGCACCCGTGCGAAGCCGGGGCGGGTCGCTAGTTTTTGTTATAAAATGCATATCTAAATGAATTATCTTTGCCTATTTGGTGTTATGGCTCTGTGCGATTTATGTGTCGATGTGTCCCTCTGCTGGGCACGGACGTCCTCTACCCGCATTAGGCCAGCGTGGTGGACTAAGGCTTAATCCTCTCAGTGGTAGAGGAGGTCCGTGCCCAGCAGGATTGATGCACAGGTTCATTCTTTACTACACAATAACATTGCTAACAACCTCTTGTGACAGCAATCCAGGAGGGTACATATAGAAGCAAGCTACTCTCTGAATAATTTGTCAATAAAATCTATTACGTCAGCCGTATAAATATTTCTAAGGAAACAAGCTGAACGTATATGGAGAATATTGCATTTTTGATGGGAATAATGTAAGATATTAGATGCACCTGCATACATTGGTATTAAAACTTTGCATTGAGTCTTCAAACTTCCTACGTCAGTGGAGCGGAGCCCGTCTTTGTTGTTATATAAATTGAAATTTCTTCCGTTAATACTTTCATTCGAAGAATTTTTATATACAGTTAATCGGGTCTCATGGTTCTGATGTAAAACCGCGACCTCTGCCTCTGTGCATCCACATTTCGCCACGTAAGACTCCGTGCTGACTAAAGATTTTAAAAACTCAATAAAACTGTGCCTGGGAATCGAACCTTGGACCTCTAGATGGCAATAGACACTCGCACTCCAAGACAGAGTTTTAATTAAGCATCAATTTTCTGCAAAAGGAAGCATTATTAAAAAGAACGGTGTATGAAAGTCTATTTCAATAACGTCCAATTTGTGATACGTGGGGGCGAAAATACGAACACCTGATGGCTCTTTTGTCGCAGCGAATAAGCCTTCAATATTGAATGAAGACATTTGGCGACGCAGACCGATGGGGACGCCAACCATTATTGAACCCAGGGCGGATCCAGATTTGGCACGAGGGGGTCACATAGTTAAGTCTCAAGAGTTTAAAATTTTGGTAGTAATAAAGGTAAAAATATAGGTATTCTATTAAGCCAAGTCACAAGATACTGTAATTAAACTTTGATAATCATAGATTCATCCATCCACATGCCCTTTTCCCAATTTTATTTGGTGTCGGCGCAGTATGTTTTTTCCTTCCAAACATCTTTATGAGCCGCCATGTCTTCAGTCGGTTTTCGATAATCATAGATATAGGTAAAAATATAGGCTTCTATAAATGTATTCCTTATCAGCCCATATACGTCCTACTCCTGGGCCCAAGCTAAGATTCAAAGGGTTTAGACCCTAGTCCACCACGCGGGCCAAGTCAGGTTGGCGGACTACACACCGAAAAAATTGCCACGAACTTTTAGATGTGCAGATTTCATCACGATGCACACTTCACTAGGAAAGTTAGAGGTGAGAGTTCGAGGCCATCACTGCGTCTATTCTAATTAATTTAAAATATTATTAATGAATGTAAGGAATGTATTAAAAAAATACGGCCGAGTTACACGTTTGCAAAAAAACAATATGTTTAACAATTTTAATTAGTGGTCCTCATAGATCCTGGACTTAGTTCAGAGGAGGGTCATGACCCCCATGACTCCCCCTGGATCCGCCCTCGTATTGGACCCTCACGACAATTATTTTATCATTTTCTTTTTGCCGAGGTACGGTATATTATACACTTTGTAGACACCTAACGTATTTTTCAAATTGGATAATTACAGTACCAGAGCCGTTATTGCTTTGAGTTCTCTAATTATTTACCAAGAAAATAGATGTAAACCGTAGATCAATTTTTAATTTAAGGTGTTTGTAATCATAATAATTATGGGAGAAAATCATCCTTCTAGACTTATGCAGATATTAATATTACAAAAATAACTTCAAAAAGTCAGAGGCGTGTTCCTGAGGTTGAAACCCGCGAATGCCAAAATTCTCGAGCGCGCGTCTAAGTTTCGTAGCCATTACTATTTTCTGATTAATGATTCTATTCCTTAAATTAAAATTTGTAATGTTTTTTTTTCTTTGAAGTTTAAATTCCAGAAGATCTTTTTTCTGCCTCGCATTTTGTTGATCTTTTCCTCACATAGACTTCACACTGACTTATTTAATCATAATAATCAAAAATAACCATTTCTAATAATTTAAGCTGCAAATATATTGATTTGGAGAAGTAGATTTAACAGATGAAATAACTGAAAAAGTAGCAGATAAATGTATATACGCTTAATGTTATGAAAAACTAGTGACACAAACTAAAATGACATTGGCGAGAACTACATAACAATTCGAATTTAAGCATTTTCTAAAAACATACATGAATAATTAAAATTTTCATTTTTGCAAGTGTAACATGAAGTGAAGGGCAACGCAGGACGCCGTGAATAAAGTGTAGAAGGAATCGATAACATCCTCAAAATGCACAAACAAAATGTGTATATTTCCATTGAGAAGGATAATTTTGTCGATACTTGTGTAGGCCCATTGGCTCAGTTGGTCGAGCGCCGCGCTAATGCCGCGGAGGACGTGGGTTCGATTCCCTCATGGGCTTCTGTTAATTCCCGCCATATTGCCACATTTTTTGAGTTTTTATTTATGTTTTATTTTACCATAGCGTAGCAATTTGATTCAATGTGTTTTCTAGTAGGAAACTGAAATAAAGTAACTAATGCCGCGGAGGACGTGGGTTCGATTCCCTCATGGGCCTTTGCCTTGCATCTTATCAATTCACTACATTTTTGCGTTTTTACTTATGTTTTATTTTACAAACTAGACAGTTTGAGTCAATGTTTTTTCTTGTAGAAAATAGTAATACAGTTCTCGATAGGAGGCTAGAATTCTATGTGACTTTATTTTCTTTACGTGGCTAGTGAATTAAGATATAAGTATTCATAATGAATTATCACTTGCTTTAACGGTGAAGGAAATAATCGTGATGACACCTGCACACCTAAAAAACTTCTTAAAAATTTCTTAGGTGTGTAACCCAAGTGTAGGTGGTTCCGTCAACCCACACTGGGTCATCTTGTCCTAAACCCTCTCTATACTAGAGATGGCCCGTGCCCCGCAGTGGAACGTACATGTGCTGATGATGAAACAGCTACCTGCCCTTTCGTAAGTAAAAAATACGTTGCATATAACAAAAAGGCTATCAAAAGGGCAATATACACTCCGCCACAAATTAACTATGAAGGCGTGATACAAATACAGGCATCAATTACGAAACGCAGCCGATTAAAGCATCGAACATTTCACGTTTACATATTCACAAACATGAAAGGTATTTTTTATTTCATTGCCCGTCCGAATGATGTATCTTGTTCAAAGCGTTTGAGTTTCCGATTTTCCGTGTATTAATTAGGTCCAACATTGCTACTATAAGCTCTTTGATGCGCAGTAGCGACCAAATTACGTAGATCTTTGTAATAACCTCCCTCAGACGAACAGCCAGCTCAACAGTAATTTGTACTTGTTACTCTTCTTAACAACGTCGCTTTCAATCCGGGACTATGCCGATGGCCATAACAACTTGTTTTATTCATCGGGAAATATACTTTTTTATTATTTTGATTCGTATAACATGTCTTGTTAAATTAACTGTAAGGCAAACATAAGAGCTGATATTGAGCGGCTTTTGAACACCGAGTAAAGCAGGATGGACAACAGAAAGAAAGAGAAGCAAAAAGTGGAGATATTTCGAATAAACATCTGAATTTCTTTGACAGTCTATACAGACTGCGTCAGACCAAATATTGCATTGAAAAAAAAACTAAAAATAATGCATTGCTTTGCGAAAACCCATGTCCCGTTTGATAAATTCAAACAAAAAGCGATCGAATTGGGAAAAAATATTTTTTATCTTTTCCGCTTCGACGTAGGTCCGTCTGTTTGTTTGTTTTGCCTATACGTATACGCATACCGTGTCCTGCCTTTGTTTTGACCCTCGCCGCGGCCTCTAATTATAGACAGTGAATTTTGTGCTGTTTTTTTGTTCCAGCCTTTTTTTAGAATAAGGTATTTTCGCTGCCCGTCGTATGCTCGTCGCCTGTTATTTCGGCGTCGATATCAAAGCTTACGGATACTCGATAGGCTATTCTAAATTCTTAATGTTTGTATGTCATTCGTCAGAGGGGAAATGAAGGAAAATTTCTCCTTTGTAATATGATTTTCTTGAACTTAGATCTTGTTGGAAGTCGATTTTATGAGAACTAGACGTCATGGATACGATTTCCGGATCGGGAGTGTAAATGGGTTTTCCAGTGGGAGATTATCAGCAGCAGTATTCATTTTGAAAATGTGAAATAGAGAACTCGTCCAGCGATACGTACCTAGGTATATATTAGGGTATGGGCCAAGTGATAAATGCGGGCAGTATTCATAATGCCCGGGCAATATGCATAATGCCCAACAAGAACGGGCAATGATGCATATTATAATGCAGATAGCTAAAGTTTCACCCCTGTTTCTAGATCTGGGATACAAGCTTGAGCTCCATCGAGACCATCATCATCATCATCATCCTCATCATCCTCATCATCATCATCCTCATCATCATCATCATCATCATCATCATCATCATCATCAGCCTATGTACATACGTCCCACTGCTCGACAATTTTCCTCTATACAAAAGTGAAGGCCTTAATCAAGGTTGGCGGATTACAAAACTAAGAAATTCTCAAGGTATGCAGATTTCCTCACGATGGTTTCCTTCACTATGTAGCCGTGTGTGTTATGCAACGTTGCATCGAAGTATTACAGGTATCAGGTATGTCATGTTTAACTTCATTACGAGCCATGTGCATCTTTCGCCACCAAATACATAAATACTACATGAATACCATCTTATTTACTATCAAGTGCGGTGTTTCAATATAAAAATGAGGAAAATTCCATCATATCTGGTTGCCTGGAAGAGATCGCCTAAAGGGATAAGACCGCTAGTGGTCTACTGTATTTTAGTTGTTTATTTTTGTCGTTGTTTTCATGTTTAAATGGGGAAAATAGAGTGATTTTTATCAGAATTTTATTTCTTGTATTATCGATTTAGGTTTTCGTCTATGACAAAATAAGGGAAGGTATATTTATTTTCTAGTTTGTGGTTTAATTTATTGGTCTGTTTCACTCTCTACAGTGATCAGGGTCTTCCAAGCATTAATCAAACGTCGCCAACTTTTATCTTAATGTAAGTTAGATCTGATAGTTTGTTAAAATGATGTTTTGTTTAAATGAAAGATAACAATCTGTTTTATCAATTATAAAGTTTGTGTATTTTGTGTTGTTTTCTTAATTCACTATGACTAATAAAAAGTTACAACTTAAGAAAAGTCATTGGGTAAAGGATTTCAATAAGGAAATACTCAGTAGCTAAGCCCACTTCTTAGAAATGTATCTCGCCTCTATTAAGTCGGCTTAAAAATAAGCTGAAATTTCAGTTTAAGAAAATTTCCTTCTATAGTAATGTCTACCTCTTCGGAAACACAATAATAAGTGCTTGAGAACATTTCTCTAGGGAACTGGTGTTACTTCGCAGAAATAGCATAAAAAAGAAATTATATTGAGACAAAAGATAATCTACCAAATAGTACAAAAGTGAATCGTTTACTACTTAAAAGGTCGGAGTTATCCCCAGCTCGATATACATAATTACGCTCAATTATTCAATTATCTCTAGACGGACGATAGCAAGTCTACCGTCACCGACGGGGAAGTTGTTTGATAGAAAATAAATGAATTAGAATGCGATCTTTTTATCGCCCGAACGGATTTAGCAACTGGCTACATTTATTTTGGATTCATGCAATTTAAGCCCGTAAATATGTGTATCATAATACTGCAGTGAGAGATTTGGAATATTTGAAAGCGCATACGTCTTACACAAATAAAGCGCCGCAACTTTAGAGGTCTGTGTCCAACCGTGGGACTTACATATATGATGTTCTTTATCAATATCATAGATAAAATAATTACGAACGACTTTACAACACGATCAAATATCCCAGTGCTGTAATCCAACTATAGCACCTTTCGTTTTAGTGGCGTCTAAAACTGAACAACAGTTGCTATTAAAATAATATCTATGGGCAAAAAAGCAATAAGAATCAAAACATTAACTAGAATGCAGTCGACCCTATTTGAATTCTTCCAAGGGATACGATTAAAAGTGACTCCTATCTGAATATTTGATGTGTAACATTCAATTTAATGCTTGCCTGCTCTCGTCTGTCTAGACAACACACAGGAATCAATATCATGAATTTGTAATACACAAATACTTTTGAAAATCTCCAGAGAATTATACAGGCTGTATAAAGACCGTGATCGAAAACTAAGACCGGTGATAGGCAAAGTAATTACAAACATCGTGAAATAAAAAAAAAAACGAAAACAATAAAAAAAGACAAAATTTCCTCAAAACCACTTACATTTAACACCCGATGTTGTTAGTAAAAAAAAATGACCAAGATTTTTTTTTATGTCTCGGCGTTTGTTACCACCGTGGCTATTGCCTAAGTTTTCGATCACGGTCTATACAATCTGTATTTACTTTTTCAATAATCCCACGTTGTCGTTGGAAGATCAATGAAATTAAACTGCGAATACAAAAACGAATGCTCTGTGGGTGGCGGCCGAGTCTTTGTGCTTTATATAGCTTTTCTACGTACTTTATTATACGGCCATTTGAGGGGCGTCGGGCGTTGATTGTAAATATTTTTCAGTATCTTAGATAGCGCTGCCCATGATAAGCATAGGGTAAGACTTTCATATTTCGTCGCGGGATCCAAACACCTCAAGCTACTCTTAGAGATTTTAATTTATAATGTACACTTTGCGTTTAGGCCATAGAACACCTGAATAAGATTAGAAGAGAAATAGACAGTATTTTTTATGGGGACGATTGTCGCCACTTGTCTATCTTTCACTCATTCTACTACGACTACACTCAACCCATGATAAAAATTTCAAAGAAAAATGAAGCGTTGCTATTGCTTGTCGTACATTTATAAGCCTTGATATAACACGCAACCCGAATTACTAAGTAGCGCCCGTGTCAATCATATAATACTTTTCGGTACGTTCGGCAGGCTGAAATTAACACACATAACTTCGAAATGTCATAATTGTGTCTGGGGTTCGAACCCCCGACCGCTGAGGTTCAGCAACGCGCGTATTAACTTCGAGGCCATTACTACCTTTGCTACTTATATATGTCCTTACAAAGTGCATTCAATATAATGGAGTCCAAAGACCATTTGTTGATAACTAATACATTTAAAAGTAGTGTGTAGTAAAACTATACAACCACGCAGTTTTATCGTCCAGATAAAAGACATTTTAATTTATTTTTCTTCCTTTGTACTGCATCCAATGCCATTACAATATGGACCACCTTAGTTCTATATGAATACAGATCACAATAGGACGTGGCCAGTGGCGGCACTTTTATAGAAGCCCAAAAACGTTACACGTTTATTGTGAAATGTCTGGTTAGAATATTCTCATTTATGTGTCAAATTGATTTTATTAAAAAAACAATTTAAAGCTTAAAGATTCATCATCATCATTATCAGCCAATTAAGGTCGACTGCTGGACATAGGCCTCCCCCAATGACCTCCACCGGGAACGGTCGGAAGTCGCTTGCAGCTAGCGACGTCCCGCGACCTTTACAAGGTCGTCCGACCATCTTGTCGCAGCATAAAGATTATTATTCGTAATTTTGTAAATTAAGCCCAGTTACTATGAGGAATTTGGATTCTTCTAATAACTTTTAAGGTCACAATAAATTAAGACAAAATTGTTATCTACAATCTTCTATTCAAGTACCGACACTGCTTAAAAGCAGCAACTGTTTATGTTCCTACATTAAAACCTTTTTTAATGCTATTGAAATAAAAATAAAACGTGTACACATTTTAAAGTTGGTACCTCTGATACGGCGGGCGTGTTTCATGCCGGCAAACTTTTCTAATATATTAAAAATTTTCCCTTCAAACATGCTGCATTAAAGAAGGAGAGCATCTGCAAACTTAAATGTACGTGAAAGGGAATTTGAGTTGCTCATCGTGTGCTACGCCTATCGATTTATTTATGTCGGTCAACACCTGAAACTAGCGGGGTATTAGTCAGCTACTTTTAAAATTAGCCGTGTAACTTGACGAGTAATATTTTAAATTAGGATAGTTCATTTTTAAACACTTTTTAATTGTTGATTGCATAAAAAATTTATTAATTGTCCTTGTTTACCACTTCGGGACGCAAGAGAGAAATAATTTACATACAGGGTGTATTTAGACCGTGACCGAAAACTGAGGCAGGTAGTAGCGATAGTGGTTACAAACCCCCTGGCATTAAAGAAAACCCCGACAAAAAATAAAAATTTTGAGGTTTACCATACAAACCACATACTTTTAACACCGATGGTTGTATGGAAAACCTCATTTTTTTTTGTTTTTTGTCGGGGTTTTCTTTAATGCCAGAGGGTTTGTAACCACTATCGCTATTACCTGCCTCAGTTTTCGGTGACGGTCTAAATACACCCTTTATACGCAATGTCGGCGGTCGCGAATTCAACAGCCACAAATCTCTGAATTCTCGAACTGTATATTCACAATGAATTATAACGTATTTTAACAGTAAAGAAAAAAATCACTAGGGCACCTGCACAGTGCACACCTATAAGTTCTTAGGAATATATATTATAATTGTTTTATTAGTCTTGTTTTGTTTTGTTTTTTTTTGTTTGTTTGTTTTATTATTATATTTTTTCTTTTTAATATTTTTAATTAATAAGTGCCTTGTTTTTGTTTTAGATGTAATTATTTTCGTTTATATATTTTTAAGTTGAGACGGAGATTTAAGGGAAGACACTGACTTCTGCAACACAGTTTTTGCTAGTGCAGAAGTCAGGGAAACCTTTGTAATGCTAATTCGTTTGATTATAATAAAGAATTTATTTATTTATTATTTATTTAATATTTTAGGTGAGTATTTCGCCAACCCGGACTAGGCCATAGGTGGACTGAAACCTAAGCCTTCTCAGTTGTAGACGAGGCCTGAGTCCATCAGTGGGACGTATGTTTATGGCCTGATGATAAATATGTACATAGACAATTTATTTATTTATTTATTCAAATTAGTACGGTTACACCAATTACACTAATCGACAATAATCTATATAATATAAAAAACATAAAATTAAAGAACATAACAAAGCAAAAAACAAAAGAAAAAATAATAATAATACAAAATAAAGCAGTAGAATAACAAATTAACATTAGATAAAATTTATATAATTGCAATCAACAAAATATATAATCTATAAAAATTCAATCAAAAAAACACAATCATACATCACAAATTGCAAATACATCAAAAACATACATATATGAAGAAAATTTCAGTACTTACACCGAGACAGAGCGTTATAACACAAATTGATTGCTAGTCGAAATATTATTGACTTAATTTATAGCTTAAATACCAAATGCTACGTATACCCCTACACTTGGGCAGATTATACAGCAGGTATAATACTTGTGTACAGTTGCTATCCGAGCGGATAATGATATCCTAACACCAACATCTCGTTTTATATTCGATCAATAGTCACGTAAGTACTCATAAGGCCACATAGAAGTCAGATACATATTAATAATTAAAAAACTCGGCTCGAGAAAATCGAGAACTGTATCACTATTTTCTACAAGAAAAAACATTGACTCAAACTGTCTAGTTTGTAAAATAAAACATAAGTAAAAACGCAAAAAATGTAGTGAATTGATAAGATGCAAGGCAAAGGCCCATGAGGGAATCGAACCCACGTCCTCCGCGGCATTAGCGCGGCGCTCGACCAACTGAGCCAATGGGCCTACACAAGTATCAACAAAATTATCCTTCTCAATGAAAATACACACATTTTGTTTGTACATTGTGACGATGCTATCGATTCCTTTTACACTTTATTCACTGCGTCCTGCGTCGCTCTACACTTCGAGTTGCACTTACGGCTCCAAAGTTATAAAAAGAAATTGGTTTCCCTCAAACATCGTAAACTAATGTTGCGGAACAATTAAATAGCAACTGTTCATTATATGAAAAATATTTGGATGGATTTCTCTCAATAATAATTTCTTAACTCATATTCTTACAGATTCCAGGTAATTTTTATCCGATTATCAAGAATTTATTTACATAGCTTGTAAGTAGTCGTAGAAAAAAACTATGGTAAAATTCTGTTTTAATATCCTAAAAAGCATTTTTTATAATGGTCATTACCAAGTTAGATTTTTGTTACTGTAACAAGAAGAACCTATACATTCTGGTAACGAATAAAGTTTTAAATTGGATAAGTATATTTATTTTGCATTTTAAGCTAACAACAAAAAAACATTGCCAAAAAAAGGTGGTGTGTTCCTGAGGTTAGAACCTGTGGCCGACGAGATTCTTTACCGCGCGCCTGAACCTCGAGGTCTTTACTGCTGAAATCTTCATGTTTCTAATTTCAATTTCCACTACTGGTTTACAAAGTTCACTGATTTGACTTGAATTATAAAAAGACGAAGCATTACAAGCTGATACTGTAAGTTAAGAGTAATCAAGGTACATAATTAATCCTTTAGTATCTCATACTGGACACTGTAAACTGTATTTTAATCCAGCTATGTGCCTTACTTAGGTGTGTAGCCCGCGAACCCGCACTAGGCCAGCGTGGTGGACTAAGGGCCTAAACCCTCTCAATGGTAGAGGAGGCCAACAATGGGACGTACATGGGCTGATGTCATGAGCCTTACGGGGTGAACGACCTCAATAAGAGATAAACATAGGCCATTCCACATAGAACCTTCGGCGGAAGCACACGGGAATAATATCCGCATTGCAAGATTCGATTTCCGGGCGAGACTAGATAACATTGTTACTATTATATTGAACGACAGATGCATAGTTATTGCCGTGTATAAGAAAATATATAAATGCCAAAGCGAGGAAAAGAGTAGGTGAATAAAAAATTGTTTGGATAAATTTTTTCTTCTGAGGTTCGATTCCGAAGTTAGGCATTTGGTTATTTCATTCGCATCTCTGCCTGCCCCTTCGGTGAGTACAGGTCATGAAAGTATACCTTTAAATGTTTTTGTGTATACATTTATCTTATCTCTTCATACAGATCCCATGGGAACCTCGCAACAAAGTTGTATTTTTATCAACAACAATATAATGTCAACAACATCCTTAACATGTCGCGTTTAAAAACATCCAAAAATATCTGCTATTTATTTAACCACCGAAAACAAATACGGACGATAAAGTCCTTTAATGATTTATGGTTTTTAGCGGCGTAGGCAATCGCGACTGTATAAATAAACCAATAGCGGAAAATATTTACTGTCAAAAAGGAAGCGTAAAATATTGTCGGGTTCCACGTAAATTTTATTTCGCTTTATTTTTCCACCGCTAAGTAAACAATGCAGGTTTCAGTAATTTTAGGTTTATTTCGTCCAGGGGCACACTAGCGTCCTCTGCGCGGTAGCGGTGTTTCCGGGAAACACCACGCATCGCAAATACAGAGCGATTTCAAAAGGCCATGTTTTCGATTGTCGTGTGTCATTGGTATGGTTGTTTGTGTACATGTCGCTCTGATACCAGAACATACGGAATTTATTGAGGCGGACAGGAGTTTTGTTGATTCATATGCGTGGTCAAAGGTAACGAAGTATTGATTTTTCATGTGAAAATACTTTTAGATGAGTATTATCGCAAGTAGTGGTCGAGGTTTAGGACACTGACTACAGACACACACTGAGCTACCGAAGCCATGTGGGTATTCCGAATGAAATGTCATGTAATTCAATAGTGAAGGAAAATACCATTTCAGTCGTATTTTAGAAAAGCAGTGAACCTTGGTGAAAAATACATGGCTGCCTATGCTACAGATATATAGGCTGATATCTAAGTTTTGACACTGAATGCGTTGGCCATACTTTATTTATTGTGACTATTCCCCAACAGACACAATAAGACACGAGTCTCCTTTTGTGAGTATTAGGAACTACAAGACTTTTCGGTCTCACAAACATCCTGACACGAAGCGAATATTTGTGTATCAGACTAACATTTGTCTTGGTGCGGGGATCGAACCCGCGCCTATTTTTTATGCAAGCCGATGTTTAGCCTACAGCGAAGGCTGTCGAACTAGAACACAATATCCAAAAATGTCTAAAATAATCCATTGTTTTCGCGACAGTACACGTTGCTCTTTGAAATGTAAATAAAAAATATATCCAGAGCAATTTTGAAGCTTCATTAATTCCACTTGTATTTTTATATGCACGAGAGCGTGTTTTAAGCATTAAATTGAAACGCAAACAATATACAAAGTGCATAGCCGTAGGGCATGAGATCTCGCTCGCTGGGAGGATTTAGTTACCTTATCCGAAAACATGATAGTAGTTAGCGATAAAAGATTTGGTAATGCATAAAATACATAATATAAATGTAATAAAAAGACGAAAGGTGTCGGGAAATGGATGGATGAGGGCTGCTCAGGACCGGGATGGTTGACGCTTACTTGGGGAGGCCTACCTAGCAGTGGACGGCGATAAGCTGAGTATATACAATAAGACGATGTAAGATGGTTAAGGCGCGCGGTCTCTCGACGGTTACGGGTTCAAACCCCAGGCACACACCTCCTATTTTTCTCAGTAATGGTATGTGTGTATATAAATCGTTATCACGAGCTTTAGCGGTAAAGAAAAATAGGCGTACACTGTACAGGTTTCATCACGACGGTTTCATTTAACGTTTAAACAAGTGATAGTTCTTTGTGAATACACACATAAATTTGAATTTCGCCAAATATTTCAAGAAAACCGGGAGAATATTAAGTGCAAAATAGCAACTTTATTGTAGTTAGTATAAAAAAAATTATACTTCACCATGGTAAAAGCATTCTCCAAGAATCTCAAATTAATCAGGGATAAGTTTGATTTCAAATAGCAATGTTAATGTGTTAATATAAATAAAGTTCATCCTTTAAAGCAATATCATTCTACTAGCATTAAATATCAGAATAAGCCCGTCCCGTCCTGTTCCTACGGACATGCTTCTAGATATTATATTTATGGTTTAACACAATTAGTGTACGGGCGGGCACCGTCCTCAGGCACTAGCAGTCAACCTCAGGGTGCTAGAGATAAACGAATAAGGGCATAAATTAATGTAAGGAATATAACATTATTACATGCCCGTCACTACGCGTGCGCTAGTTTAGACTTCCAAGCAATGTTTATATCGGTACTTTGGTTTATAATGAATTAAGTCAAAAGTTGAGGCAAGCATATACTATATACGATTGTTAAATAAATAATAAAATACGGGGCTGGTTTTAAAGGTTTTTTGTATGTGTATAGATTTGACGATGGAAAAAAATAATTTATGGAATTAAAAATATACACATTTGAACTGATACTTTGACGGTCACGTCCTTGAACAGATAGGTAAAGATGCGTTTTTATTTGGACATTTCTACCATTGTTTTTAATCATTTTAACGTATAGGGGATACTTTCCACTGCTAGACACTGGATTCTTTTAATAGTAAGAGAGTTTAGGCCTTGTAATCACATTCCCTTAGACTGGCTTGGCGGACCACACACCTAAGAAAATACTAGAAAGAATTCCTTCACCGCAAAGTAAATGATAAATCTATATTATTATACACGTAACTTCATAAATTAGGGGAATGCCAAGTTTTTCAACTTGCGATGGTCAAGATATATTAAATCGCGCACCTAAATCTAGAGGCTATCGCGACTTATCTTTTTTTTTCATTTTGTAAGCGATCATATTTCTTTTAGACAAATTTCCATAGTCTATTTTACTGCTGCTTTTTCTGTCGTGGTATGGGCATATTATGAGGAGGGACGAAACATATGTTGGCAAAAAAGTAATGAGCATGAAAGTTGAAGCATGGACAAGCCGAGGAAGGCCAAAGAAAACATGGATGGAGTGCGTGAAAAGAGATATGAAAGAGAAAGGCGTGACTGAAGACATGACGGCTGATAGGGATGTGTAGAAGGAGAAAACATGCTGCGCCGACCCCAAATAAAAATTGGGAGCAGGGCAAGAGAATGATGATTCTATTTTACTGCTAATTGAATAATCTCAAATTGCTAGACCCGGGAACTGAACTGTCTGATAGTCATTACACAAGTCTGTATCTTAGTCGGATTAATACTATGTGTGAGACTGTTGGATGTTTTATATCTTTGTCCCAAACCCACGAACATATTATATATGTAGGGGTATATACCTTTCCAAATGCGTTTAATGGTGTACATAATTGGTGTAAGTAGGGTGTGATATGTTGTTGTTTTTTTCGGATATTTCTAGTCATCGTTGTGTTAGAAAAGTTTCGTACGCGGAATCGAACCAAGGACTTCATTGCACGGCGTCTACTATACTTATTTTCAGTGACTTTTTAAATTTGTGTGATTTTTTTAAATATTCGTACTAGTAACTGCTTCTGTTAAATAATATAAGTATTTAGTATAATCGACAGAATTAGCTGGTTGGTTTTATCGGGTAAGGGGGCGTTCATAAATTACGTGAGATGATTAAGGGGGGGAGGGGGTCGAGTTAAATCTCATCTAATATCACGTTGGGGAGAGGGGGGGTCTCGACAAATATCACGCAATTTTTTTTCTGATTGAAACAAAAAGAAAATATACTATTTTGGTTCATTAAATCCAAATTGTATGTGCATGCTTAAGATTTAATTTTAAGCGTCATCGTAATACGATTAAAATTAACAGAGACACACTAATTCATTCGAAAGACAATAATTTCATTCATATTTCGACGTTATACATCTACTGAATGTCAAACCACCAGATTTAATTTATACCAAATAGCTCAACTTAGTTACGGTACAATGTAGCCCGTCGTTTTAAATCGTCGTCCAAAGTTGTCCAAAGAAACCCACATTCCGAAAAATCTCACGTGAGATTGGGGGATGTGGGAGGGGGTTGAATAAAATCTCACGACATCTCACCAAGGGGGGAGGGAGGGATAGAAAATTTAAAAAAATACCTCACGTAATTTATGGACGCTCCCTAAAATGGGGACTTTTTACTGACACAAAAAAATGACTTACCTACTACCCAGGAATCGAACCCGGAATCTCTAGACTTCACGCACACCTAGCACCTAGCTGGCAGTGATGGCCTCGAGGTTTGGGCGCGCGGTCGAGAATCTCGGCGGTCGCGGGTTCGAACCCCAGGCACATACCTCTGACTTTTCGAAGTTATGTGTGTATTCACATTTAATTATCACTTGCTTTAACGGTGAAGGAAAACATCGTGATGAAACCTGCACACCTAAAAGTTCTTAGGAATTTCTTAGGTGTGTAGTCCGCCAACCCGCACTAGGCCAGCGTGGTGGACTATGGCCTAAACCCTCTCAATGGTAGAGGAGATCCGTGCTCAGCAGTGGGCGTATATGGGTTAATGATGATAGCACCTAGCTGGCTACAAAAATGTAGTTAACTGTGGGAAATCCAAGAAATTGTATTCGACCCATATATATCCCAGTGCTGGACACGAAACTTCTCCACAACTGAGATGATTTAGTGCCTCATCCTACTACGCTGGCCTAGTGCGTTTTGGCGGACTACACACCTAAGATTTTTATAACAAGTGAGGAGACTGACTTAAAACTATCGGTTTTAATAATCGATTTTCAAACATATTTCCACTGAAATCATGGCCACCATACCGCGACACACGGAAGACACCTAAGGAGATTATTACATATATTACCAAATTAGATGGAACAATAAGCCACAGGTATTTAATTACGAATAACACGTCGCGCATCCCAATTACAGGTAAAATTTCATTATGCGGTCCCAATTATCGACATTGTTGGCATGCAATGTTACACCGCGGAGTAATTACTCAGTTCTAGGCATTTAGCTATTTACCTAATCCCACTTAATTTAATTAAAGGAATTCTATGGATGGTACATTAGCGTGTTCTGGTACGTGCCTTTGTGCGCATCATAATAATTATAATAGATGTTAGCAAATTTTCCGAATTTAAACTATGAGCTTCTGAAATGAGTATTTATGATAGTGGTTTTTGGCGTTCAAGGCAAGAAATAATTTTGTATTAATAAGAAGATCGACGACAAAACTTAAATAATTTTATACATAGGTATTAACGAAGAAGTAGAATAAAATGCATTTGTGCAACCATATTTCAATAGTATGAATCGCTCTTGAATAGTAGGAAGTGAGTATTATTAAACGGCTTTATTTTAGACACGTTTGCAGGTTCTGTGATGCTAATGAAAATTTCCCAGTGGAAAGACCCACTAACTTAAAACACTGCTCGATTTGGACCTCGTGCAGCATATGGCAACCTACCCATAGCCTACCCAAAGAGGTTAATTCAACTGTGTTGCAAATTTTATTTAATTAGTGCAGTGCGTTATAAGAAGAGACTTTCGCTTTTAAAATATTTATATGGACATATTAATTCAAAACTTCCTCATCAAGGTAAAAAAGGGGTAGACAATAAAAACTACAAATTCTCATTCCAGCAACCAAATAAAAATTTTTAATAAATATTGTCTCGGTAGCGCCAAATATTAATTTAAAAAATCAAATGGTTTTGCGCACAATAAGATTATCGAGAATCCGAGCCGAAAAGCGAAAAGCGATGAACGAAGGCAAAAAGGGAAACGGCTAAAAGGCGATCCATAATTGATCCGTACCGGTAATTCAGCTTTACAAAAGAAAGCAATGGTGCAGGGGTTTTGTGCGTCGGTGCAGGGGAGCCTTCGTCTTTTTACGTCTAATGGTCTGAGTTTCGTCAATTTCATATCGCTTTTGTGCACGTTGAGAGCCTATTAAACTGTGTGATTTCGCTAAACGCCAATAAATTCGTCCGAGTGCTGTTTTGCCATAATTCACTTTCACTTTGTATCAATTAGCGTTTACGTATGAAAAACGTATGGAAAATTTACGCTGCGTTTTGGGCTGGTAAACAATGTTACTGTGCTAAATAGATTATTTTAATGTATTATGGAATTTAGGAGACTGCGTGCTGATAAACGTAGGTACGATATTGACAGCCTTGTGGCGCAGTTGGTTAGACACCAGCTTGCGAAACGGGAGGCCGCAACATCGATCCCTGCACCGAGAAAAATATTTTTTTTCTGGTCTTGGTTTTTGTGAGACCAAAAAGTCTCGTGCAGTTTCTGATACGCACGACACAGGACTTGTATCCTAATGTGGGGTCAGAACTATGTATTCGACTGTCGGTAGTATTTATTATTTATTTATCAAATTATAAAATAAGCAAGCGTAATCAGGACTTTCGGTAGTTTAATTTCTTCTCTACGCCTTCGCGTATAACTCAATTTTTAACTAGTCCTTTCTTAGTTGATCAATCACAGTAATACAAATAGCATTCGGTATTTATAGTAAATCATATTTTAACGATCATTTTTTTATTCCATTTCATTTTACAATCATGTATTTTATACGCGGCTTAATTAACACTGACCAAAAGCTTCCAACAAATCGAATGTCAGTTACAATCGCACCAAATTTCATAGATTACAGCATTTTAATTAGTGAAATGTTTTTCCATGAAATATCATAAGCATTTACTGTAGTTATTCACATTAATAATTTTATTGAACCACAAAATTATGTTTTTAAAATTAATTAAAAACCGCTTAGTTCATTTATTCATGTCATTCAGCAATAATCTATCACGTGCATTTGTAAAACTAATTCTTATAAAATGCATGTACATTTTAGGCAAATTTTTAGTTAAAAATTAAACATTAAGAAATTAAATATTATTCGTAATGAAATATATACAACCACACATCAACAAAATAAAGTGTTTACTAAATAAAATCGTTTAAAACATCCGCAATCCTTTCCCAAATTCTTCGTATTTTTTAAACTCAATAAAAATATCACTTTGTCAGCTGATTGTTCGACGAAATAATTGCAAAATTTTTCGCCTAACAATTTTGTATTGGTAAAACTTGAAAAGTTTTTACCGTAACATTTTATTTAGAAACTACTAATACACTCGAACTTTTTTGAATAGTCAAATCTTTTATTTAACTCTCACATACTTCGGTATGAATACGAATTATATAGCTGTGATTTATTTCTTATCCATGTCTGCTGACGGTCGGTTGGCCGGTGGAGCAGACAAGTGTTGGAGTGGAGACCGCGCTTAGGCAGACGTAGTGTAGGACGACTTGCAGCGCGATGGTCCTACGACTTGAGAAAGGTGGCGGGTAAAGGATGGATGAGGGCTGCTCAAGACTGCGATGGTTGGGGCCTACTTCGGGTGGTCTTTGTTCAACAGACAGCGATAGGCTGGGAATAAATCTGTGATTTTATATTTTGCTTTTATTTAGGAGAATTTTATTTCTTAATTAACCCACAAAAGATTCCGATTTCCTATTCAACGGCAGAATGAATGTCGAAAAACATATACAGATCAATGGTTAAAATTCATTAATACTCCTCCAAAAGGTATTTCACGAAGTGCATTTTGGATGCACACAGAGCGAAAAACGACAAAGTCTTTATTTCTTTCCAAGTTTCAGTTATTAATCGTGCAAAGTCGGTGTCTGACTCCAAATAAAAAAAAAATAAACAGTTTTTAATATAAATACATATGTGTAGTGCCTTTTGAATGCAACAGGAGCGAAATCGGCTAAGTCGATAAACGAATAAGAATGTCTTTATTTTTTTTATTCCTTTCTAGATGGTGTTAACACGCATTCGGTTTTTGGCTTCAAATGAAAAATTAAACCGTTTGAAACATTTTTATGATGAAATTTTTGTATGCACGCTGCGTCGGAACGATAATGACTAAGTCGATAATAATTTAAAATGTCTTCAAAATTTTTTATTTCTTCCCTAGATTAAGTTAATTATGCGCATTTGATTTCTAGCTTCAAATTTCAAAATGAACAGTTAGAATGATTTTTTAAGCATCTTTTGTATGCAGGTTGCATCGGAGCGAAAAACGACAAAGTCGATTAAAATTTTAAATGTCTCCAAATATTTTTGATTCCCTCCCTAGATTGTTGGATTAATTATATACATACGATTACAGCTTCAAATTGCAAAATAAATAGTTACAAATATATTTTTGAAGCATATTTTAAGTGCAGGCTGCATCCGAGCGAAAAACGGCTAAGTCGATGAAAAATAAAAACACCTCGAACTTTTATTCTACCACCCCTCAATTGTTGAATCAATTATGCTCATTCCCTTCCTGTCTTCGAATTAAAAAACAAACCGGCCAAAATATGAGTTATCACCTGAACGGAGGCGAAAAATTTTTTAAGTCGAAAACGGGCCGACTGAGTGGCCGTCTCAATATCTCGCATAAATTATTTCTCCGTTAAGCCTGAAACTTAATGAGTATTAATATACAGTCTCTTTTATTCGTAACATTGTGTTTTAATAAGATTATGGCATAACTTTATGGATTTCGAAATTCAAATATCATCAGATCATAGGAGTAGCACCGTATTTAGGCATCCAGAGGAGAATTCCTCATCCCCACACCGCATTACTGTGGCAAAACTTATAACAGTATCTAAGTTAAACATAAGTTTTTTGATAAGTCAGTGTTTAAACGCTGGGGGGGTGGGCCGTTACAGGTTGCCGGGGTGTGAGGGGAGGTCACGCAGTGTTGTTACCATGTTGCTTATCGATAAATGACACCGAAACTATGCTTAAATTTTTATCGACTCAATCATTACAACTCTTGAGAAATTCAATTTAGTTTAAAAAATCCTAAACTTTTGCAATCAATTGGATCAGAAATGAAGTTTTGCGGGTTAGAAAACCAAGAATTTTCAACTTTTACTTTCGGAAAAATAATTCCCACTGTCTCCGGGAATACTAAGTCAATACCAAAATAAAACTATTGCAATTTAAATTAATGTTAAAAAACATAGAAAAATCGTTCATATATGATGTTTATTCGATATTTCCATCGACAATCGACGAGGTAATTCTCCCTTACTAAGAAGCAACAGGGTGTTGGACGCCTGCGCGTTTCCACCCCACAAGGGATAAATTGGCGGACCCGTTCGTTCTGAGCTCAGACCCGCGTCGGAACCCGAGTGACGAGGCCCTCTGAAGACTAGGGCCTCCCGCGTTTCTCAACAGTCGAGCAATGTGCATTTCACCTGTGCTGTAAAAACTTTTGTGCTGACAATAAAAAAATTGAAATGGGAACTTTTTGTGACTATGGCTGTGCGGTGCGGTTCTAGTGTCCAGTGCGCTACTTAAAAGGTAAGTTTGCTAATATTTTCTTTCAGCTTGTGATTTCCTGAATTTTTGATACGGTTTTTCCCGAGTGACGGCGGCGGAAAAATTTGTTTTTTTTTTTCGTGTCCTTAAAGCTGGTTCCTGAATGGAAGCTGTTGAATTTAAATTTTCGTCATTTTTTTATTAGTGAAAAATAATCAAAGCATTTTCGCTGTTTGTAATTTTTTTTGCCAAGTGTTAATTTCATACTTGTTGCCGATCTCAAATATTCATCCGCTTGATATTTTTTATGACTGTTTCCGATGATTTAATAATTTTTAAACTGTTTTTTGAAACTTTCGCTAAAATGCTTTGAGTGTTTTTTCTTCGAATTTGATATTTTGTGCCGTGTAAAAATATTTTTCTAGTGATTTTCTTCTTTCTCGGTAATTTCTAGAAATTCTTGCCTTAATGCCATTAACATAATTTTTTTATTGACTTCAAATTATATTTTACTTCAATTATGAATTCCAGTTGCCTTGCGCAATTTACCAAATATTTCTTCTGTCGAATATAAAAAAATCTTTTGTATTTCAATTTTGCACGAAAAATATCTATGTGCAATAAAAATGATTTATTGGATTTGCCGTTAGTGAAAGAGGCCGTTGTGGAAAATAATGTTTTTGGACTTAGAATTTATCAGTTTAATTCTTGTTAAAAAATAATTTCTCAAAAATTAATTTGTGGTGTATTCTTTTAAGGAAAAGTCTGATAACATAATAAAACATTTCTATTTTTTTATTCGTATCAAATGTAATTATTGCGGATTAGTAAAGTGAAAACAATTTATATTTCAAAAATACACCGATATTTCAAAAAACGCGGTCTTAAAATTTTTCAACCAAATAAAGCCATATTAAAATTCAATTACGTAAATCTCAAAATTTCGCATCAGCATTGCAAATTAGGAAAACGAGATATTGATATAATTTTAATGGGTCTATCTGTAATCCAAAGGTAAAATACGGGCCATTTGGTATTCATTTATTAGACCCGTACAAACATTATCAACCCTATGTAAATTCGCTTTGGCGCAACCCGGACCGGCTTACATCCACTGCAGTAACTAATTGTTACGGGCATATTTTTTTATACACGCCAACATAATCTTGTAATCTTCATAGAGATATTTCTGTGTTCCGGATATGAAGTTAGTTTTTTTTTCTAAATTCACTAGTTTATATCATCAGAACATTTGTCTTAATTACATTAAAAAGAAATTTTAGAAAATGACGGACTTAGGATACGTTATTTCTGTTACACAATATTTAAAGTCAAATTAAGGTTTTATCTCACCTTTTTTAAAACATGTCCTCGCCATTTCGACTTTAACTAAAAATTTCCATTACCTGCCTAAACGCATTCCACATTCCGCTCCGTCGAACCCCCTCCATTTGACCAACACCCCCTAAGCTGCAACCCAACCTATGCACCTTTGCCCTTTTTCATCCCCTGCCCTTGCACTCCCTTTAAACCATCCCTTGCACACCTTTTGTCCCGTCTACCTCCCATAGCAGCCCCCTACCAAAGCCACACCATTACCTACCCCATCCCACCCGCGCCCCCAGCCACCTATCCCCTACCGTAGCCTCATCCCAAAGCCACCCCTTTTGCAATGCCTTTGACCTCACCTGTGCAGGTGAGCTTGTGACCCCTTCATTTATGCACCCACAAACATTGACTCCTACCTTGCCCCTCTGGAGCCAGTATGCGCCTTCCAGGCCTCCCATATTGGCTGGAAAACCCCCTTCTACCCAAGCCTTCCTTCTAACTATACACCCCCTCAACTAGGCAAACCCCAATGTGCCCCCTCTACACCACCTGCCCCATGCAACTCCTACGCCTTGTATCCCTTCCATACACACCCACTCCTAATGAACACCCCCTCCCCATGCAAACGGCATGCATTTTCTCCATTGTACACTGGTAACTCATAAACGTCACCTACCATCTTTCGTTACTGTCCTATGCATAGCAGATACATATTTCGTGAGTTACTCTTTGAGTAACTTAATACAACGTTAATAAAAAAACTGTAAGGAGTTTTTAAACAACTGAAGCAGAATTATAAAATATAGTAGATTTTTATGAAAATAGAATGTAAAAAAAATTGAAACTTATATCACTGAATGCGGTCACCATCATCATAAAACTTTTGATTTTTTTAATATTATCTAAAGAAAAAATAGCTATTATTTATTTCACTATCCCTATTTACTGCAAATTTATGCTACAATCGAATAAAAATCTAAAAAACACAATTATTTTTAAAGAATAATAAAAATTCATTCTACCCTGCGACCGATCTCTTATAATTTCACTAAAGAGATGTTACCATCCCAACAAATGCAATTTAATCCCGGCTATCATTATGGGGTGCGCATACCTCTTAGCAACGTGTAGGGGTCGCTAACACACAGTCGAGTTAGGATCGATTCCCGGGCGACGCCCTCTCATTATTATCTCTGATGATTATTAAAAAGAAATACCTTTTAAAACAAGGTTGATTAAAAGTGTCACAAATTGATAGTAAGTTAATACTTTTAAAAAATACTTTAATAGTGACGATTCAAATTTGTGAATTAAGATCATTTAGACTAATTTCACTAAGCTACCATTGATTCTAATTGCATCACTTAAGAAAATCAACAAAAAAACTACAACTTTTTAAGAACATAATCTCTTATGCCAGTGTTTTTGAAAAAAAATTGTTTTGTTTTAAACTGAGATAATTTTGTTATGGAAAATCTATAAATTTAACTTTTTACTTTACTCCGTAAATGAACCCGCTTTTTATGCCACACTATAATAAAAGTATAGAGAATTCGCGATATAAAATTATTTATAATACACACTTCATATTATATGAGTGTTTGAGCATAAAAAGGCAATCTTCATACAAATTTAAATTACCCATTTGCTCCCTTATAACCTTGTTTATAGTTTATTATGCGACTTCGAAAATATTTTACTAACGACTATTAAATTTGCTGATAGATGGGTTCATTCTAGAGAGATAAGTTCGGCCTTTTAACATTCTAAGCAAGATTATTTTAGTATTGAAACAGAATCAAAGGTCTTTATACTACACTGGGATTGATAGAAAATATAGTCAGCTGACAACCCATGCACTAACGCATAATTACTAACGTTTCTTCAATACAGGCAACCTCTTTAGATCAAATAGAGAATGAAGTATGCAACGTGACTCCACATTGAATCCTTGTCAAGACAAATGACTATTAAACCCACAAATATTTCGTCTCTTCGAAAGAAACATTAATATCTTAAACAGTATCTTAGTTCGTTTTTGAACGTTCGATGCATTCATTTTAGCAATCAGCGTTACAGTTTAATTACAAAACTGCATAAGCAACTATAAAAACGTCTAAATGAAATGCGAGATCAAGCTGAAAGTTGGGCGGGTCCCCGCGAGAATAAAGTATTGTGGCTGTGCTATCCTGCAAGTTTGCCGGCGTAAGTTGTGCTATCGTACGGGCCGGCGAGTAAGTTTCACTAAGTTTAGTACATATGATGCCTCGCATTTGTTTTGCCTTAATGTTCATAGGGCTATTTAAATCCGAGCATTTGCTAACAAGTTTCTGTAAGATACGGGTCGTGTACAATCGGGAATAACATGTTCCGAGACTTCGAGGTGTATTAGTATTGCTAATTACAAATATAAAGCAAAGAGGTTTGAAATGACTTCATAAATTAATAGTAGATTTTGCAATTAATTTACGAAATAGAATCATAGAACATAAATGTTATTACAATCAATTACACGATCCTCTGCTAAATCCACGCGAATATTTCAACTTTTCATACAAATGTTTTTAATTAAAACTTTACTATCATAATTTTGGCGCAAATTCCGAATGTGCCAAAAATCCAAAGTTTGTATCCACCCCGATGTACATTAATTGCATCTGGTGATGAGTCTACGGCTATTAAAAGCGATAAAAGCGGGAGAGCGAACCAGCTGCGTCCACCAACGATTAGCTAAGCATTTTTTGAAAAACATGTTTTTTCGGGAACATTATTTTCGCGACGTTTGTTGGGTATCACATACAGTAGAGAAAATCTATTACTTCCTATAGATGGGAAATTCCGAAGACTTCGTGTTTTTAAGAATATCTTAGTAGGAGTTCATCTCGAGAAGCGAAAGGAATTTTCAATCATGATACTTATGCTAAAGTACCAATCGAATAGCAATTGAGCACGTACATTAAATAAAATAATACGCCCAAAACGAAGGCACCAATTCTGAATAAAAATAATAGTTGACGAAAAAACTTTTTATTCAATTTCACGGCTTAACCAAACTTGAACTACAAACAGAAACGGGAAATTCGGGGCGGCGAAGGAAATTTCATTTTCATAAATTTTAATCTCGATAAATTATTTTCAATTGGAGTAGAGGACAAACGGGTCCCGACAGACTGCGAAAGGTAAAGAATTAATCCAATGTCGAAGCACTCCCAAATATAATGGGGGACAGAGCAAAAGTTTTTTCATTTCTTGTGTTACAAGGGGCTCTATTAACACGGACTGAATTACTCAAGCATACATTATGAAATTGTTTTTCGGCAATTTCACATTCACGATTTCTGTTTTTGTAGGAAATTTAATCGGTGGAATGACTTGACTCTGACACGGTAGGAGTTATTTAAAAACGTAGCTTTCGTGATGCTAAAGGCTCAAATCCGATTCGTATTTGGAATTATTAGTTTATATGATTTTTATAAATTGATCATAATGATCACTTACTTAAGATTTTATAGTTCATCAACTCATTTTTGGCCATAGTTGTCTTCCCATTTCTATACAAGTCTTAACAAACTTTCTCAAACGAATTCTCAATAGAAAAATCTTAATGTTACTCCTCGGACAATAGGAATTAGTAATTAAAATACATAGCAGTCATTTATCTTAAAATTATAAAGCAGTTGATTTTTTTTAATTACACAAATCTGATGTTAATTGCCGCCCTAACATCACTATTCGAACACTAGTCTAATGAATTTTGCCGGTCCGTTTCTGAACATTCAACAATGCAAAATCACCAATCTCTAAACGTCAGTGTTATATTGTGTGTCCAATACTTTATTCAACATTCGAGTAAGTTTTTAAAGCGTATAAAATCAAAATAGACCGACCGTGCCATCGGCGACCCAAACGTTGATTGATTTATGAAGCGGAGTGTGTTTTGGAAACTTTCTTATTCCGAGTTGGCCGGCCACGCCGACTTTAACCTTTCTGAAGAGTTATTTTAATATAGTAAACATTGGTATCCTTTTATTCCTACGCTTGCGAGGAACCCTTTCTTTGTCCGTAAAAATATAGACTAGCAAAAATTGATTCAGAAGCTGTAGATTTTGTCCCGTCATCGAGACACAATATTTGTTTTAGGACTGGGATTTAGTGAGACAGGAAACTCTCGTACTCTTAAGAACTCGGTGGAAAAAATAAATCTAATTATTAAAAAATAAGTTCCTTTTTATAATAACTCAAAAACCTATCATTTTCTATGCTACAACCGCTCATAGCAATATTTAAAAAAATCGGTTTAAAACACTTCACCCAATTATATTTACACTGTTTTTAAAAGAGTAATAAAATTTCAATATACACTTGTTTCCCACTACGTGTCCATTGCATCTGTCCTGGCGAACCAATTCTCATGTTAAAAATTCAATTCCATAAGATTTTTATTAAAGTTGAAACATACTGGAGCAAATAAAAGAGTAGCAAACGTTTCCGTTCCTTTTTTATACATAAAGCGTGGAATTGATTTATCGCCTGGCGCTGAGAGCGACCGCCGCGACCTACCGTGGTTCTTGATCGACGAAGCATTTCAATTTATTTTATGAGTCGACACCTCCGCTGCTCAGATCGGAAAAACTCCTGTTTGACACCTTCGTTTACTTCAAGAATTCAGTGATATTTTTGCCACATGACACTACCCGATCGATATGTTTAGCAACCGACGATGAAGTATCAACTTGATAAGCTGGAAATTTTAAAATCAAATTTCAACTAAGGCTGTTACGGCGGTTAAAATACGGCGGCTGCAGCAGCGGCAAGGCAAAAAGTTTTCAAAAAGTCGCCGCTTTGATTAAATTATTGCACAGTTCGATTCGCTGTAACGCGTTCATGAGGGCATTTTGAGAGCAAAAAGAAGTTTTGCTCTGCACTCAATATTGGCTTGCGGCTAATTTGTGTTTTTACTAACTGAATTTTATAAACAATTTTTGCAACGGGTTAAAAATTTTCCGCCCTCCATTGTATGACATGCAAAAGTGCAAAGTTATTTCTGATTGAGACTGCAGTCACTTAAAAGGTGTTTGTTTTATTGAAGGCACTAAACATAATGATAAATCGTTGCTCGTCTACGAAAGAATGTAATTCTTAATCTGATGATTATTAAGATGAAATGTTTCATAAACTTTATTGATATTTATATCAATTCATATATCAAATAATATTGGTATCCAATAAAAAAAATGTGTCTCCAAAAAAATAGCAATAGCCATAATGGAATTTTCGAATAATGATACCAAGTGTCAACAGATAGGGCCGGACACCAAATCATTTTAATTTCAATACATTTATTTGTTATATTGGTTCTATAACATCAATTTTGATGACAACCTCTAAAACGCCGTCAAACTTAATATTACACTTAAACCGTCATCATACAAAGTTCCCCACACCAGCTGACAACCGGCAAAAACACCAGCGAATACGGCCCAGTGTTATAAATGAATTAACAATTTTTCCATCGACATCGCGCCGTGTAAATGCGCAGACACGAAAAACACACGGAAAAGGAGCAAAAAACCATCGCGAGCCACCAGTCACGGTCACTGTAAACAAGTTAGCGCTTTTAAAAAGCGGCGTGAATTTTAAACGGCTGCGACGGAACTCTAGGCCGCTTGTTCCGCACAACCCGAAAAAGTAAATAGGTCATAAAGGGGTATCAATATTGACCGCGCTACTCGCCTACGTACATCACACCGGTTATATCGCCTATATCTCGCTTTATGGAGATGCCTTTTTTCTCCGTTAATTTATGAACGCTGGTGCGGCCGCTACCCCGAATATAAGGCGCTTAGAGGTAAAAAACGTAACGCGAGACAAGTAGTGAGGTAGCGAGGACAATTTAGACGGGCGTGGATTAAAACTCCAGGCTCCACCTCTGACTTTTCGACACAATTAATTATGACATACTTATACGGTGAAGGGAAATCGATACTAAAAATTATATGTAGAAATGAGGGGCGGCTACTCGTATCAGTTGACACACTTTTGTTCGTGATATTACACGCAACCCGATTTACTAAGGTTGTGCCAAACATATGATAGTTTAATCATAGGTTCGGCACGCTCGACATGCTGACGTTTTCTTTTTAGTTCTATTCACCTGTTCTGTGGGGAAGCTGCAAACTTGTTTACTTTAAGAAGAAATACTTAGAAATACGGAGGCTACCTTAGGCGTCTGGTCAACAAGACTGACCACTGGTATAGAGGCTGATTGTTCAAAGAGAATTTAATCTTCAGCCCCAATCACAGATCAAGTTCATCACAATATCGATGTGTTTGATGCGCTGTGAATTTGGAAATGGTCCGACATTTATATGTAATGCCATAAACGCCACCAGCGGCCATCGTTTTAGTGAAAACTGATGTCAAATTGCAACAAAATTACTGTAATTAAATATCAATTAATAATGTACAGGTTTTGATTCGTTTAACGGTCGCAGGGGTGTTCGTGACCTATTTATTTCTTGTCCAAGCTAAAGAGTTGAATAATAGATGGGATTTGTATTATTGATTATAACTTCTCGGATATTTAAGAGCAAAATTAATAATTTATGCTCTAAAAATACATTTCAAATGGATGTAGAAGTGGTGTAAGAAATTTGTCTTGAAAATATTTCCAAGATTATCACAATAATGATTATTATGTCATTCCTTTGTCTGCATTAACACTTCAGCATTCAATCAATTTCGCACCTTCAACCATTGAATTGTATAACATTTAAGGACTCTTGTACTTATTTCTAAAAAAAATACAATTTTGCAAACGAAAATTTATAAAAATACAGTCAAGGCTGTGCATCCAATACTTGGCAGGGTAGATGTAGGACGATCAGGAAATTAATTTTTGATAGACTCGAGTAAACCCGAGTACTTCAACTGCTTAGCTCACAAGTTAAGTGGAACAGAATGCGGCAAGTTTTAAGTCTATCTTTTGTACAGAATTAGCGGAACTAAGTAACAGTCTTGCGGAAGTTTTTAAAGAGGTTTAATACAAATTTATTTTTAAAGTTTACTGCTGACTTTTCTCGCACTGTCCCTGAGCTGGTGCGATAAGAATTGCTAATGAAAATATTGAGTTAATAAGAGATTGCAGAGCCATTATTAGGCGCAACTTCATGCAGCTGTCGACTCAAATTTTAAGAAATTAGTTGCTCTCATACAGTTCTTCTATATGGGTGCCAAAGTATAGTTTGCAAAGGCTGAGTGATCTTCAAATATATGTACAATTGTTTATATCGTAATCGAAGACTAGTAACACCTTTATAAAGGTGTAATAAAGCGATCAATAAAGGCACAACTACCTTCTAAATATAGCAGCATTTCAAAGTGTCAATAATTTTTACGCACTGGCTACTTCCACAAACAGTTTTAATTATAAAGCATTTCTTGTAGCCTTCACGGCTTACTTTCGATTAGTTGATACGAAAATAATGAGAAGGGGTAAAGTAACGATACGGCAACCCGGCGTCTAATTTCAATTAAATATTAACGTTCATTCATAACAAATGATAAGATCTAACTTCCCCGTGCGATTGTTAGGTTCGATTCCCGTGGCGAGACGCTTTTTGCCGTCAACAAATTTAAAAAAGTGTTAAGCATTGCGGTGTTTAACTGAAAATACACTCATTTATAAATACACATGCCTTTATCTATATCTATGTCGCTGGATGCAGGCCGCTTCCGAAAGACCACTAAAGAAATCTTGAGAAGTAGCATACGATGAACAGTAGACGTTATTGATGATGACGATGATGATGATGATGATGATGATACCTCTATCTACTTCGGAAATGAGGCGTGAGTATGTAAAGAGTCCCAAACAAAATTGCTGAAGTAATTAAGCAAGTCGTTAAGTATGCTTAGTGGTTTTTTTATTCCTCGACCGACTCAAAGCAATTAACACCCCATTAAGTAAAGGATAATAGATGTATGACTATATAAATCTTTTGTACGTAATTGTATCGATAATGTTTGTTTTAGTTTTATAAGGAGTAGAAGAAGAACATTGGTCAGTACGAATCCTTACCCCGTATTTAAATGAAATGAAATGAAATTTATTGAATCTATAAAATGTCAAATACATCACTTAGATTCAGGCATTTCAAA
Organism: Cephonodes hylas; assembly: GCA_030295005.1. NCBI lineage: Eukaryota > Metazoa > Arthropoda > Insecta > Lepidoptera > Sphingidae > Cephonodes > Cephonodes hylas. The sequence goes on from AP025360.1 coordinate 18,627,164, forward strand.
AATATACCACTCTGCTCGGAAGGCAGTCATCAACAGAAAAGATCGGGCTAGTAACTCTAGTCTAAATATGTGTTCTCGATAATATTAGTCTTGCATTATTCCATTCAATACGCACGATGTAACAGCCACTTTATAGTAGAATTTTTGCATGGTAGATCAATAACCTTTTAAGTATTACATATTCACAGTTTGAGGCGTCGCACAGTGTCGCGAGCCTCTATCATAAATGCATTTATCGAACATTGTTGGAAGCAACTTATTAGTATGGAAACGTTTTCTAGAATACTTATTTCATCAAATGTAAATAGTAATATTTTTTAAAAAATAATACTTTAGTAAATATGGGTAAGTAAACTTAGACATTGTTGATGTATTGAAATATTATTGGTGCGCACGACCAACTTTGTTGCGACATTTAAAAGTGATATTCAGCTTTTATCGATGTTTTATTTTTATGGTACATTGAAATAGTTAGTTAGCTATCTGAATTGTTGTTTATAATTATTCAAGATGTGTGAAAATACTAAGTTTTGAGCATTTTCCATAACACTAAAAAGAAACATAATTTTAAAACTTTGATTCGAGTTTAAAAAAAATCACATCATATCACATCGCTAATTTTTTTATATGTGCTAGCTTATTTAGTATACTTAATGCTGGAAAAGTTTCAGCGTGCTCAGATGTGCCCTTCTTAAGTTATAGCGTTTTAGGTTTGGGAAAACCTCAAGAAAAAATTCAAAGATTTCGAATGTTTGCGTTCAGCAGACTCCCACGAAAAAAACAATGCTGTTTATCATCATATTTTAGACTCTTATTGTCTTGAATAGTCTCTTAATTTAATTAAGAATAGTTTTGTCAAGACTACTACATTGCTTAAGAGCTGGTGCGTATTAGAGACCAAGGCGTAGAAAATCAGATATAATAAGCATAAAATATATAACTTGGCTAAATAATTATTTACCGATAGATACGGTAGTGATACATTACTGTCTGGGTAATGAATCAATGGACATATCATCAGCAAACATTACGTCGAAACGCGATAGACCTAGGACCAACGTCAAGAACATTAATTAAGCTTTAAAAACAACTACGAATTTTGGACTTCATTTAAATCTGAGACAGTCATGTACCTACCAGACTTTGGGGCTGAAAGGTCATCACTTAAGTCATCTGATAAGGATAGTTTGTCAACATTATTACCTTTTGATGCCTTTGCCTTGGATAGACTTAGATCTATGGTAAAAAAAATCTATAAGACTGAAAGAGGTTATCAGTTTATTACGTCCTACTACGTTTTCGAGTTTTTACAAGATAATAAAATTTAGAGAAGAGTTACTATTTAATCTAGTTCGTAGTACAAAAAGTTGCAGAGGGAATTTTTTTTAAGACTTATTATACAAATTTGCCGACTCTATTGTGAAAACTGCAGAAAGGAGAAAGAAGCTTTACGGAAGGTTTTTTATTGAAATTGACCTGCAAGTGGGATTCGATTACTCATCTAGTCATAGTATGTATAGACAAAAATTTATCAATGACAATTAGTTTCGATTCGATTCACACACATTCGATGAAATACAGCACGTAAAAATTGCAGAATAAAAGACAGCAACGGAGGTCTATGATGTGTTTTTGTTGACCTATTAGTTTATCATTTCCTAAAAAAATTGCTGATCTTGTAAAGTAAGAATAAATAAGAGAAAATAATTAATAAATGATTTAAACATAGACATACTATTAATATCAACAGTAAGATGAAAGTAACATTAAAAAAAAGATTTAGACGCTGATTTAAGACAATTTTTAGTTTAAAAAAAAAATAAAACAATTATACTTCTTTTTTTTAGTCACACGTATAGAACATTAGCTTTAAAAAATAAATTTGGCCAAAGTAAGAATTATGATAAAACGTTGTATGAAGTCGCGACACTGTGCGTCGGTCGCCTATCGTTGCCATGGTAACGTGTAAAAAAAACCCTGCCGCGATGCTCGGTAAACATGTTATTTACACACAGTAAGCTCTGAGAAACACCCAGGCGGCCCCAATCCCCAAGCCGAACGTTAGCGCTAAACAATAAATTATTCATTCCACTAAAACATTCCAAGCACTTATTTTACTTAGCGCTGTATTGAGTACAGGAGAATAAATAATATAGGAGAACACCTCACGAGTCGTGTTTTTTTACGTTCATTTTGTCAATGACTGGACGATGCAGCAACAATTATAACATAGTACAACTAACAAACAGTTTTCTCGTGACTCCACACTAAGACACAAATCTTATGGGTTTATATTGTACTCTTTTGTATCAGAAACACTAAAATAAAATGTGATAAAGATGTCGCTAATGCTACTTACTTAATTGTTGCTATTTTTCTAAAAATGAAATTAACCGTTTTATTATTCTGTCACTGTTACTCTCGTACTGTTATTTTGTTTATTTTAAAATACTAACAATTTATTCAAAGGCATATTCAATTTAAATATGGAAATAATTGGGTCAATCAACTTTTATCTGTCCTATCAGTACTATGTAAATTTGTCCCCCAGTAGGTTAGTACAATGAAACATTAATTTTTCCAAAAAAATTATATATGGCAATCCATTACAATGAAACATAATTATTAATTACAATATCTACTATGATGCTAGTAAATAGATTTTGTTTGCTTTAAAACCTTAACGACCTTTTTGCATGTTTATTTTAGTCCCTATTATATTTTATTATTCTGACTTCCACCAGACAACGGTAAAAAAGTTCCAAAATCCAAACATTTATGGCGTGACTACTGCTTGGAACTCAAGTCGATTTATTTCGTGACAACATTCATCCAGCCTCGATTTTGATTTCATCTTTTCCGCGGCGCCAGTCGACCGAGTGTATTTTGAAAAAGAGCGTGGCTTTATTGTGTGTCCACTGGACAACCAGCACAAAAACTTTTGTATTTTATATATTGTAGTAAATTAAAGTGGAATATATTCAATTTAATGTATATTTTTTACTGTGCGTAAGACCTAATTCAAAATATTATTATTTATTACCAGGGAGCGGAAAGACTAATAAATATCACCACCAGTCCCTTGGACATCCAAGATCGTTGTCTGAATTATTCAATATTTTCTCTTCTAATACTGATAATTATTTTTAAATAGTTGTTTTTTTATTACATAAAAGAAGAAATACATGCGATTTTCATCATAGAGTCCCCTTTGGACACCCGAGTATTTCCTATGGACAAACGTCTATGTCCACTGGACAACCACTTTTTTCTTATCTCCTAAAGACAGATTTTCGTCATTTTTACTTTAAAAGAACAGTAAGGTTTTTCAAATATGATTCTAATATTTAAAAGTAAATTAACAATTTGACTGAATTTTTAAATGTCCAAGGGACTATCTTAACTACAGTCATGTGAATTTTTGAGTAAAATTTACCATAAATTGTTCTGCTCTATTTGAATTCCTTAAATATAAATAATTATCAACAACAAATACGTATAAAATATACAAATTTAAGAAAAAAAAAAAGATATATAAAATCTATCATTGATGGTACATTTAAAAGTTGATTGACCCAATTACATCTGATTTATTACTTCGAAGGAAAGAAAAATATGGCCAGAAAACTAGTATAATACTTCTTAGATTTTAAGTTTTGTTTATCCATAAGACTTCATAGTTGATCCAACGTAATAAGTAGGTATAATGTATGGTCGAGCAGTTTAGGTTCCATTCTAGCTACTGATTTATTTCACCCAAATAAACGTCAATGGTGATTATACAATCACTCGTATTTAAATAGTTATTTGGCGAAACAAATGCATTCGCTTTGTCACTAGTCACGGGTCACAGCAGAAATGTATACTGAGTCGTACAGTTTGACTGATTCCGCTCCTCTTGCGATTAATTGGCGCGATTTGCAAACGTTACTTTTCTCTTCCTAATTATTTGCAAGCAAACTGATTTAAACGCGGCCGATGGTTCTAAGAAACCATAAAATATCGTTGAATTTTTTTTATGTTGATACAATTCTATAAAAGGATTCTAAATTTGCGTATACCTGTCAATTATAAGAACGTATTTTTCTAATTCAATTATTGTGTAAGACACAACGTACCTTTCTTTGAGTACATTGTTTCTCGATGAAATTATTTTCTTTTTTCAAAAAAAATATGAAATCCCTTCCTATGTAAATTTTATTACTACTCTCAAATCCAATTTTGATGTTTTAGCTTAGCCAGGCATAACCACTAAATCACGGCCAACAAAACACAATTTCACCACAAGTTTACTAACAAAGTCTCCTATAAAAACTGTACACTCGCCGATCTCAGGCCCATCAATCCCCGACCTCCATTAGCCCATAAAACGGGAGACAATTTATAAATCTGCCATTCCAAATCAACAGGCTGGGAGAGGAGAAAAAATCCTTCATTATCTGTTTAACTTGGAGTCACTTAGCGGCAATATATTTGGTTGTGTCATAATGAATTATCACTTGCTTTAATGGTGAAGGAAAACATCGTGATGAAACCTGCATACTTAAAAGTTCTTTGGAATTTCTTAGGTGTGTAGTCCGCGAGTCAGGCCAGCGTGGTGGACTAAAACCTAAACCACTGAGACCACTGCCCAGCAGTAAGCATATAATGATATTTGGTTGTTTAGCGTCCTGTATTTAACCTCCTTTTATTTATTCACCGGGGTATTTGTGAAGATTATCCCTAGAAATAAACAATTGACAGGCGAGGTTCCCGTGGGCCGTGTCGGGTGCGCATCCCTGATAAGCCACCACTCCGTGTCACTGAATACGTTAGCAACACGGTCATTTTTAGCTGATCCACACTACTCTTTGTTTGTGTACGTATGTCGAGAAGAACACACGGCTAAGCATTAAATTGTGGCATTACGCTGATATGTCTTTGCTCGATATAAAAATGTAATTCCAAATTTAAATAAGGATAGTTCTTTATCTCTATGGTTTTTTGAGTGAATTCTTTAAAATGAATTTATTCCTTAAATGTAAGTAACTAAAGTTCATAATTCCAAAAAATAACATTTTTTTACGACTGTAGAGATAACAATTCTTTGCAATTAAATATTAAATGCTATACCTAGAAACGATTTGACTTACTTGGATGCCATATGAAATGTATCCTGAGTTGAATACAACTTCTTAATGTAAATATAATTATTATAAACCGTTATTTATGTACCGTTATTAACCGTTATTAAAAGTCTTTAATAGTTCGGTAAAAATTCTATTCCCTAGGGACGCAAATCATATTATATATATTTTATTTTTGCCCTACATTGAGGAGAATCCCTGTATTCCTTAAACGTAAGAAAGGGACATGCATATTGACAGAAACACCTTTCCAACAAAGATGGCGTCTTTTATATGGGGACGCGGAAGAAAAACATAATACTTTGTAAAAGATTGAGGGTTTAGTAGGACAAGACACAAATCTTCACATCTTATCTCTGTTACAAAGAATTTATAAATAAAACGGTTTTACAATAATTGATTGACTTTTTAATAATGTATTGGTAGTAACTAGTAAGTAATTACTATATTATGTCTTCTGTAATACAACCTTCTTTATCTTCTTAACTGACATTATTATCAGTCACAGTCTAATTTTGGACAGAGTTTTGACCCAAAAACTTCCAATCTGTATCCAGTGACTTCCATAGCCTTTCATTTTTGTAACCATTTTTTAAATTACGCACAAAAACGTTCATATTTTGAAATGTATTAGGCATTCCAAAATTCTAATTAAAAAAAAATCGTTCCTTGTGACTTCAACTCCCCTATGTAACTAACGCACACATTCAGAATTCTTCTGTTTCAATCAAAAATGTTTCTTTCTGTAAAACGGATGCAGCAATTGGACTAAATCAAATTTTCCAATCGAGCCCCTGACTTGCTTCATTTGTATGCAGACAGGCTGAAATTCATACACGGTGCCGTTTGGACCGATTTGTGCACAATTTTTCATTTACCGCCTATTCATCGACGGCTCTGTACGACCCAGAGTGCGCCGGCCTCTGTAATCTGCTCTCATAAAATCTATTTTTAAAATCAAACTTGTCAATAGTATTTGTCGCAAACTCTAACTTCATCCATCTTAACACCGAATCTTATTGGAATCTGCATATTTTAAAATCCCCGGTGTAATGCTAATACGGATGGATGGCAACCCAAATCATTTTTTTTCTAGATCTTTCGCTCCGTGACCGGAACGGACAGCAATCCAAAATCAATTTCGTTCCGATTTGTCTAGAATTGCATTTGTATCCGGTATGAAGCATTCTATACCACATCATGACGCGGAAATAAAATGGACGGATTGTTACACCGTGCAGGATTTAATGTACCGATGAAACTTTTTGCTTGACTAAAAAATCTTTTTAATATATTATTATTTCATTTGCACCGTAAAACCTTCTTGATATTATTGCTATGATAATTACGGCCAGTACTGCAGAGGAAGTTTCTTGCGCCGCATCTTCTCCTTAGCGCTAACTTTTAAAACGATTTAAAAGTTTCGAATAAAGACTTAAATAATATTCCTCCTGCACTAATAAAAAAGAAAAAACATTCATAATCACAGTAAAAGAGGTTTGAAATTTAAAAAGATCGTAACATAAATTTTTATTCCGCTGGATAAAAAATTGAGCGCGATCTCGAGATAGAGGTGCGGTAATAGCAATGCATTTTTTGACTGCGGATAGGAGCTCCTCAGTGTTCAAACGTGAAAGATTGCAAATCTAACTTTTCAACGTGAGAGATATTGCTGATCGCTTCACGGGAGCTTGGAGGAAGCAAACAGAACGCCTTCAAGGGGATTTTAGCTCGCAGATTACGACTATAGAAATGATATTGTTTATATCTCGCGCGCAGAAGATAGGTCTTGTTGCATAGACTAATTTACATGTAAGAATTTAACTTTTTACATTGTTTAAACTCTATAAGGAGTAAAATAAAACATAATTTAGCAACTTGCGTTTTTCGCTGAATACATCAGAGAATTTTAATATTTTTAATGTTTTCTTAATAATTATTACATGAATCTAATTATAAGGATGAAAGTAAGACTATTAACTACCAAATATTTAAAGTACAGGTCAGTGAATTCTAGTCGCATCAAACGTCACCAGACACTTTATAGTATGACTACAATTTACAGCAAAATCTAGAAAACGAGGTTATCCGTTCATCGGAGCTGGATTATCTTTTAAAAGGAGTATTCTAATATCAGTGGGAGATAGCTGGCGAAGTGATCTCTCGGCAATCGGCTCTCGACGCCATCACGTTGATTCGTGAGTGTATAATTTTTAAAGTGGAAGGATTTAACCGGCCGCTCAGTGTCGACAATGGCTGCAACGATCGCACGTCTATATATTAAACTGACGCAAATTAAGTGGAGAAATTCGGTTTTGCGCCGCATTCGTGAATTATTGAACTGCGCTTTTTACTTAAACGACAATTATGACTATGTGAAACTGACATTTTGCTGTGTACCGACATTTTAATGGGACGCGTGTTTTAATATTTTAATATGATTTTAAGTAGCAGTGGTCTAGAGGTTTAGGCGTATGATGGAGAATCCCGACTGTTGCGGGTTCAAACCTTTGACTTTTCAAAGCTATGTGTTAACTCACACCTAAAATTTCTTAGGTGTGTAGTCTGCCAACCCGCACTAGGCCAGCGTGGCGACCTAAGTCCTAAGCCCTCTTAGTGTTGATAATGATGACTTACAGTAAGTCCTTTGCTTGTACTCTTATGATTGTTATTTATTTACATTAGCTACTATTTTCGTGCAATTCATTTCTACCCGTCCCCTTTATACATTTTATTTACACGTGCCTTGTACCGTACGCCACAATAGGCGGCTCTAAAAAATTACTCGTCGAACAACATGATCACCAGTTATTTATCACGAGTCCCGTGAAAAAACATAAACAAAAGTTGCCCGTGGGAATAGTTAATGGTGTTTTATGGTTCGGTACACGTTGTACAAAGCGGTTACACCTTTTAGACAACATTTCCGAACGTCCATTAAAGGATTTGTAGGATTAAACAAGTTCGCAAGCTATGGCCTCGTGAGCTTCGTTTTTGCACTCAAACGTATTAAGGTTCACAGGTTTATTGAAAGTAAATACGTCGGAAAATGTATCTACTTGTGCCATAGCCTCTTAAACTTTCACACACCGTCCGCTCTCAAATAGAATATTTCCTAAGCCTAAGCCCCTCAAAGGGAAGCAAATATAAGTGTTCATCTTTTAAGGTGCATATCCTGGGTATAAAATGTCTCCTTTTTGACCCAATGTATTTTTCCTTCGTAAAGTTTTTTTGTCACTTAGACAGGAATATAAAATATATTGTAAAGCTCTTATAAAATGGTTTCACTGCATATAATATATTTTTATCTTCATTGGTTTCAGTTTCAAATTACACAGCGAATAATAACACAAAACAGTTGCATTGGACTAGAAAGGAATTATTTCAGCAAGCCGAGCGTGCGGAACCTGTGATTAGACTATCAAATGTTTGACACGGCCGCTTCTTAGTAATTTGGATAGCGTGTAGTAACCAAATTTTTATAAATGTATGACAACTAATAGCAGCTTCATTTTTACTTGAAATTTTTATCGTTGTAGACCGAATAGGTGGCAGACAAGACGACAAAAGTGCCTGTATTTTATATACAAAATACCGTCTATATCTTTCATAATCTCAATCAGCTGTTCTGTTAAATAAACCCATTCTTTAGTCAAGTCAGTTTTATTAATTTCGCTTTATTAAAAGGCTTTATCTTATCCTGGTACACGGATCCACACAGGCTGAATATCGTGTACCACACATGGGCACACAGAAAAATAATGTCGGACTGCATTACGCCCGGGTCAGCCATGCTTAATTTCACGGCGTGGCATATTGTTGGAACGGCTTAAGTCATCGTCCGTGCAGTTTCAATGCAGCCCGGACAGTTTTCCAATAAAGTTTATATGAAAACTATTTCAAAATATTACTTTCAGTTCATGTCAGTTGAATCTCGAGCCACGTCAGCTTTACAGGGGGGATCAAAGACTTATTCAGTTAACAGATTGTGTCTATTAGTATTTTGGACTTAAAACCGTCGAATATGAATGTGAGGATTTATCTTGTAACTCCAGTGGCAGTTCACGGCCCAACAAACCTCCACAATATTTTGTATATATAATATCCCGTTTGATGTACTAATCCTTAAATTGGATGCTCATTTTACTTTCTTTTTTCGCTATAAACCCAGCACATTATTTTTGAAAGAAGAACATAATTATGTTCCTGTAACAATTTGTAAAGCGAAATCCAAATTAACAAGCAATAAAAGATTTATTACAATAACTTAAGAAGCTCTTGAAAGATAACGTACACTCGTCACTTGATTGTTACTTTATCTAGAAGCAAGCATGTTTCTTCATTTTGATTTCTCGTTGTTATTTTATATAAATTCTTAGAGGCCAGGAATGTCAGTAGAATAACGTCTTTTTCAAAGGATTATAACATCTGCGAAACAGGAAAAGACGCAGAGCATTAACCGAATAAAAATCCCTTGCCCCATACATGGCCACAAATATTTACATGGGGGAAAGCGGAATTATTAAAAAGCGCTACATCAAATAAGGAAGAAATTGTTTGATAACAAACTCCACATCGAGATTATACGGATTAAATTGAAAATGCCGCTAGAAAGATATGCAGACACACGCGCCACCCCGCCTTATCGCAACCTCATTGGCAATCTCCGACCAAGAGAAAATGTACTTATAATATTCCAAAAAACTTCTGATTCCCTTTAAAAGTTGTACCAGAATATAATCTTTGCGGAAACGCTCGCGAAATGTAAGGGCAAGCTGGTCCTTCAGGAATTGTTCTAACGTTCCATAATGTATCCTTATCTTAAAATCTCATTAAAAAGTGAAATTTCATTAAAATAGGGACTGCTTATGCAAGCGATAGAAGTCACGCAAAACCCAGTAAAAGCATTTAAGCGCTCAAAATTTGGAACTAAAGATGCATTGAGGAACCAAAAATTTGAACACACACACACACCTCCTGACACATCTAGCTAATAAAAATCTCCACCCGTCTCCATAATAATCCATTTTCACCAGCACTGATAGCATAAAGCAAAATCTTTTGTGGGTGATAACACAACTGGTTGATCCCTACTCGGTGCTATACGATTACGGGCAATAATATTGCACGTTAAATTAAAACCGCAATCCCCGTCTCATCACCTTTTCCACGAGTTAACACACAATTGTCACTTAAATTGCATTTAATTATCATAATAAACGTTATGCAGATATCCGACGGGAGCGTAGCATTTTTCCCGGCAACATTTCGTCTCGGCCACGTATTCAACTTGTCCCAATTTATGTAAACTGCATGTTCCATAAATGTTCGATTTTTCAAATTACATTACTGAGGACGCATTCGGTATTCCGGTAGGTAGATCGTGAATCGATTTCCAACACATGCGGGCCGGACAAAGGATTCTGAACGTTGTATTATGGTAATCGATATACAGCGAGTGGAAAACGAACGATAATCGCGACGATAGCACTCACAATTATGTGAATGTTGTTGGCACACTGACATGGTGATAAGACGTGGCGTGTTGGCGTGTGACTTGGCAACCAGAACGCACTGGTCAACCCATTTTAAGATTATTCACTGCTTCAGCGCTATTGGTTCTTTATTTTCCAATAGAATACTATGTAATTGGGCCCGCGGTTTTGGAGAATTTCGTCATTGGGTTTACAGATTTTGCTTGGCAATAGTCTCATCTTCTACGTGAGAATTTATGGCTTGTAGAAAAGGTTATAGAATAGTTCTGATTTTAAGACTTTAAAAGTAGGTAACAAACTAATATTGTTCAGACGTTTCAAAATCTGATAAGTAAAAATTCACGGGGTGAATAGGGCGCGCTAAACAAAGGGCCCGCACACAAATAGATAAAAAGCTTTTAATCACAGAGGGAGTTGGCGCATTTACAAAGCCTGCTTCGTGTTGCCTTTGATCTACAAAAGACTCCGTTGAAGTCGATTCCACTTTACGAGTCACAACTGAGTAGGTTAGCTTTATTTTAATTCAGATAATTATGAATGCGAGGCGAACCGGTTGAAATATTGTGACTAGGTTATATTTTGGATTCAAGTCTAGCTTTTATAACTGTTAGTAAGCTGTTTTTACTTTGAACACTATGATTTTAGAAAATACAAAGCAGCTGATTTAAAAAAAAATGTCTTTGTCTTTCATAAGGATATGATAGTCTTTCCCGAGTTGACATACAGGCCTTAACATTGCGCTATAACACTTACAACTTGAAGATGTGTAACACAATAAAAAGGAAGAAAATTATAAAAAATTGCCCAAGTCGACAACAAAATGCAATTTATGAAATCAAAAAATTATAAACTGTGAATGAAAAGATAACTAGGAATGAGCGCCTATGCTTTTCAAACTACGAACATAAAAAATACAGCTACCACAGAAACCTCAGTTAAACTTAACAATGGCACCCTAAAACGCGAGAATAAATCACCGGAACGTCTATAGAGCATTTGGCTGTACATCTAGCCTATCACACGTGAGATCGGAAAGTCCAATTCGAACAACGAACCACCAAAATGTAAATTAATGATTTGAACCCTTTAGCTCTAACGCGAACAATAAATCTCGGCCAGTTTGGCTATTTTCGCGGTCCGCCAGTATTGTTTGAAAATACTTCGGAATCACTTCAAGCTCCTTCTAATAACAACCTTCAAGATCGAGCCAACGAAGGAAAAATTAAATGCTTTTAGACACAATTTATTATATTACTAACCATGATAAAAATGAAAAAAAAAACAGTTTTTTTTAGGATTCTGATAAATGTGAATATGTTTCTGTTTACTAATCATTGACTGAGTCAAATCACCACATAACATACACAGATCCTCAACGCGTCACATTTGCTCTTCTGAATCTTTAACACCTTAGCTTCTAGTCACTCCGTACCGCATCACCAAATCTGTTTCATTGAAAAGATATACATATTATAGAACCAAATTCGCAGTCTATCTGATGTTAAGCTTTTAAAAGGCACATTGTGGTCTGAGTGGAGTGTATCAGTCCTTCCTTTTAAATTATACATGCGATTTTAAGTAACCAGCCACGAGATTAGGGATCCGGAACCCCTCGATTCCGCTTATCTGCGTGATTTCACCCCGATATCCTTTCGGGGGAAATTGATTGAATAATGTTTTGATTCGCGCCGTATTTGCATTTACATAACATATAACCCGTCGGGGAATAGTATTATAGTGTCGTTTTATGTGCCATATGTTGTTTTCGCTTTTGGCAATCGCTGTTCTTCCCTTTCAATCTTTAGGAATCTTTCTATCTCGTCATTTTGGTAACATAAAAATTGGATACAAAAATACTGAAAGCCTAATGAATTAACTTGCAAACTTTCTTGTCATCATCATCGTCATCTTCAACCGAATCTACTAAAGTCACCTGATTGGTTTAATGCACCCCATTAGTGCATCCTCCTTCATTCATCTTCAACTTCATCCGCTAGGAAATTTTATTACCGTCCATTACGAGCTCTTACGCAGTGCCAAGGACTCCACTGGCTTCACTACTGATGCCACTAAGAGGCTGAGTGCATCCAGACCGTCCCAGCTCTAAATTAAAAAACGTCGTCATTTGACACAAAGGACACAAAATCGAATCACGCTCGAAAGTTATTGATGCACCCCCTTCCGCGCTCACCGATATTGCCGCAACCTTTTGTCCAGAGCCCTTCCTATCTATATTTAGCTCCTTCACAGAATGTGTGGCTTTATTACATTTTTCCATAAAAGTATTCAACGAGCCCTTTGTTCAGTGAGATGGCGGAAGGTGGTTCTATGATGATGTACCGTTTAATATGCTTGAACATTCATAATAAGAACTGCAGAGTAATAAATACATATCTTTCTATATAAAACCCAAATGCATTTCAAGTTTACTGAAGTCTCTAAATAAAATTCTCGTTTATAAGTCTTCGAAATGTTTTTTATCTTATAAATTAAAATCAAATATCCCCATTTAATGTAGATCTGCTAGATGACATACACATTACTTCGCACTTGACTTAGGTAAGTTGGACGAGACTGACGAGGCTGTGCAACACGAGGCTAATAGGAATGGCCTGCTTACTAATTATGAGCCCACCAACGTCGCGTATTCATGAAAAAAACCTACTCAAATTCCGTCGCCAAGTTTTACACGGCTAATTATCTAACGCAATTTTAGCACAGCCAATTATAAGGTTTACCAACTAAACTCTTCCTACGAGACTAAACTAACTCCTACCCGCGTTTCGCTTTCGTAAAAAAGATTTTATCAATATTATAATTACGCTTAAGATTCAAATCGATTTTCGGAATGAAATACTTTATAACCTTCCTGAATGCTTTATCTATTTCTGTAACGAATTTCGTCAAAAGCGGTTCTGTCTGCATTTTTAATATGAAAGGAGGATCAAATATATTATTATTATCTTTAAGATCTAACAACTATGAACTATTTCACTTTAAAGGATACCATAACTACACAATTCTGACATATTTAGCGTCCTTACAGAAAAAAAGGGTACGATCAAATATTAAAATGGCCCTCCCTTTATTACAGCTTTGCGCCCGATGTCCCGCCGTGTATGTATTAAAAAAATAAATGTATCCGAACACAAGAGCGTCCATGTCACTGGTTGAGAGGATCTAAGCCTCTTTCTTTAATGTACATACATAAATCCGAATTAAAACCTAAAGAGGGCCTCGAATAAATAATGTTGGCTCGTTTTTCAGAGGTCTTAAGTCCTCCGTCCCACTTTATACGGCCATGTTTTTATTTTTCGTATTTAAAAACTCTCGTAATTATGAGTAAGCAGATTCTGCGCAAGGAGAAATTTTGTGACTCTCTCTTCTTTATTTTGATTCCTTTACATCGTTTTATGAAATAAGCGAAGCTCACAATATTTATCCGGACGCAAATTGCTGTACTCATTAACGTTAATTTTGTTTGTTAAGAAGAATATAGTTGGACAATTTTTCTCGTTAACAATAATGCGATAACACATGTTAAATTTTAATTTGGATGTCCATGGAATGGCTATTGCCTGTAATATAATTTTCTGCGAAGCACGCGTGACTTTTAAACAATGCTTCGTTATGAAGACTAAATTTTTGCTGTTAATTCCGATGGCGCGGCTTTTGATATTATCGTTGCGTGGAATAAATTTCATTTTATTCAATTGTTAAAATATCACGTGGTGTGACTTTTATTGAAACGTTGTACAAAACAGCAAAGTACTTTTAATGTCGAAATTGCTCGATTGCAATCAACGGAATGTCGTGTTTTTAATTAACGTTCCGCGTATCTGTGATTCAAACTTTGAGGATATGTCACCTTTATTTTATTAATACAAATATAGTATATACTTTACCCCTATGTGTGTTTATATCTCTTAATTTTAATTTAAGTCAAATTCTGTACTGAACCTTTATCTGGCAGTGGACACCTTCTGATTTGCGGAAGACGTTCGAACGTTCGTGCCCTGACTACTGAAGATTCCGAAACGAATGCCAAGTTTCTATACTATGCAAACGAAGCTCCATCAAATCCCACCCGCAGTCAATCAGTAGAATTCTAGTGGATTGTTTCATAAATAAAATAGATTAAAGGGTAAACACAATTCGACAGTTGCGTGCAAATTTTCAGTATTTGTCTTTGTAACTGGCTAATTGTGATTGCGTGATTGTTTCACATGTAGAGATAGTCGCGTCACGAATTATTGTACGTGAGGGCCATAACACTTCATCATCCTGACAAGCCGAGCATGAGGAATTTATGGTGATAGACAAAAGAGTACAATGAGATGAAATTAAAGGTTGACTTGTAGTAATCGTAACAAGTCTTTCCCTTTCTTCTAATTCATCCCATGTTATTTTATTAATGTTTTTATCCTCTAAGATCGACTCATTAACAACATCTACGTTTCGAGTCTTAACTCTTCTATTACTAATTTACTTTTATTAATGACTAATTTGCTTTCAACAATCACCATCATACTATGTATAGAACTGATTCTCCACAACAATTTCTCGCTTTAATATAATTACTACGAACATCAGTATGTAACAAGACATAAGCAACAAGATCAATTACCGACTGCCGCTACCAAAGACGTGGATGATCATTCCAGGTAGTTCGATATACATTGAGATAAATTAACGATATGGTAAACGCACGCTCCATACAATGCGAGGAATGCACAAAGCCAACACAAATACATTGCTCGAACGCTTATGTAAATTGCTTTAACGAGGATGTCTTTGCCAGTACGCAGTCGATTTGTGTTAATACGCCCAAGGATTCGTAGGTTAAGATATTTCAAGATTTGTTCCTGATATATTTAGCAATAAGATCTCCTTGTTTTTATTACTTACAAAACAGAATTACTACAACCAAAAATACAAAGTTTGAAAATGGTACACAATCAAAAAAAGCATTTATACACTATTACCTACTCTAAAATTATTGCTTAAACCAGGAATAAACTAGCTAGCTAGCTATGCTTATAAAAGTGAATATGGTTTCTGAATCATACGTTGCTTTAAAAATCTAAGCCAACCATCTGGCTGCAATGCATCTGCATTGACTCTAAATCCAGACTCCTAATAGTATTATCAATCGCCCAAAGACATCCACGCTAGCTCCTAATTCACCGTCCGACATTAAATCTCATTTTGCACATCACGTGTGAAGCTAATGAATACATAGCTGGCAATTTTACTAGCATCAATAGATCGTTGGATACTGGATAGCCCCACGCCAATCGGAATGGTTACGCAGGGTGTCACCGCAACCCAAATGGGCCCGGTTGGATATCAACGCATTGTTCTGTGCGACACAATCAATTATCCTATCGCCCGCCGATTGGTGATCAGTTTATCACGTCTGACGTGATTTTGACTTTAGAAATTGCTTCTGCTGATGCTCACGTCTCGGTGGATTTGTGGGTTTTAAAGAACGTACAAAATCGATATAATTTTTCTTCTTAGCTATGAATGTAAATTTAGATATAATACTTAAGTATCTTTTATTTAAATATCATGTACTTTAATTAAGTTTCCTTTATCATCGAGAGTTAGCATCTTCAAACCGTCGTTTTCAAAGAATACTTTCGAAAGGCTTAAATGAAACAAAAACATTGCATCTTGTTGTATATTCTACAGGTAATTCATTAAAACAACCCTCTCTGTATTACATTTGACAATTTCCGAATAATTACCGGATGTTTTCGTAAAGCGGAAATGACGTAGCGAATTGACAATAATCCGACGAAGACAATGTCGCGTTCGCAACGCAATTTCCGGGAGCAGTCGGATCAACAGCTTAGCTGCTTTTATACATCACAAGTACTAAAAATTTGGATAAAGATTACAGAAGGATTATCGCTTCCATTCAATTCGTTTGAGAGTTTGACATCCCAATAATTGAGAGATGATTACGATCGACGTCTATTACAAGTCAATTTTCTATTAAAAGATTGGCTTTTTCTTTAAAAGGAGACCCAATTAAATTCTCTAGCGACTTGCTTCGATCACGAATTTTAAAATAAACAATACATAATATTCTAAAACAATACTGTCAGAAAATGTCTGAAACAATATTTGACTATAGTAACTACTAACATAAGTAAAAATTTTTAACACGCTGTGATAGACAAACTCAACGAAAAAATCTTTTCGACTTAAGAATAGTTTTAATAAGAAGAAAAAAAAGACATGGATCATTTACTCATTAATAAGACATAGAAAACGTTTTCACATTACCGAATAATATTTGTGAAATCGGAGACACGACGGTAACTATCCGAATATCCGCTCATTAATATTAATTATTACGCAACATAAGGTCTATTGATATGGAGAATAAATATTGTCTGATGACGGCGATTAATTAACCACATTAACGATATCGAATGCTTTTGTTTTTATTCTCAGAACTCAAGGCCCATAGTTAGAATCACATATGAGGCCTATAGAATCAAAACCAGCTAAACGTCAGTTGGAATCAAAGACAGTTAAATACAAATTTATTCAGTCTGTACTCAAATATTGTGGTATTTTTATAATTTAAAATTCTGATTTTCAGTGGTATTCACATTCTTTATAAATCTCTTTTAAAATATAAAATATCATAGCCACCTAAACAAAGTTATCGATTTTTGTAGATTACTGAATATTTCACTCACTTGGATTTAGCTGCCTTTGATTTTATAGGCCTCATATGACAAAGATGTGATTAATAAGTGAAATTCTTGAATCAATCAATTTACTCATTAAAAAGCATAAGTATGGTTAAATTTTGAAGATATGCAACGCCAAGAAATAAAATAACACATTAAAAAAGACAGTCCAATTCGCTAGGAACAAAACTGCATTTGAAGGTTTCTCCGAAGTAGATTTGATATTTATTAGGTCAGAAAATTAAGCGAATTCAGTTGGAACAACTCTCGGGCCAGATCAGATCTCGAACGAAACGACGGGGATATTGAAGTCAGATTGGTAGCAAGGCTTGGCTTATTTTCAGTGCCGAATTTGTCTTTTCCAATTCAAATTTCTCCGGAGAAAATGCAGCTGAATTTACAGACACCGAGCGCAAATTGTTAAAAACATTTGTTGGGAATAATGAACTTGTAATTTCAAAGATAAAACTGTGTATCAAATAATTTGAGAGGCTTTATGCGCCTCGCTCAAAATCTAGTCAAAGCGGTTTGCCGTACTTTAGAATTTAAGCATCGTGCAAATTATGCAAAATTCATAATTACGAATAAAGAATTTCTATTAAGATAGTGTTGGATAATCACGTTAATATTTGGAGCGTAAATTCAAATTATCTGACGAGTAATTCAATGACTTCATTATTATTTGTAGAAATTCGTATTTTACGATTATGAAAACTTTTGAAGTCTTATTAAAAATAAATTATTTTATCTTTAATATGACTGGAGAACTGAATTCTATAAATTCTGATCGAACTTATTAGTTTTTTTTGTTGAAACCACAAGACACTCATTTTTACCTCAGAAGAAGTCTCTTCGATAGACAAAATTCAATTAGCAACAGACAAAGTAGTTTACATCTTAACCTACTATATCTTTCGTGCTTCTCATAAATCTGGTCCTGCATTTACGTCAATCAATTCCTTCGGGAATATTATTAAATTTGCTGACATTTATAAATATGCGAGCAATTAGCGCTATTCCAGATTGTTCTTTGTGCCCTACCTTCAGCCTTACTAACTCAGGAGTGACGACACTTACATAATAGGAGTTACATAAGGGTGAAATTAAATCTTCCCCACGAGTGCATACGCAAAGAAACCACAAGGTGCAACAGTTCGTAATATTTATATTTGTACTTAACCCAGTCCAAAGTGTAAACACAGCTTTAGTTGAATAACACTCGTGTTCCCAGAGAGCAACTTGAAAAAGAGCAAGGAATTTAGTTATTTTTCTTGCGGCCACGTATCTAGGTTATTAAATTTTAGAAGGGCTTTTTAATATCCCGCCGCGGTGGAGGTACTGACATAGTTTTGGTAACAGTTTCTTTATTAAATCTTAGCTCATTTACGTCCCACTGGTAGACACGGGCCTCTTGTACCATTGAGAGGGTTCAGGCTTTCCACCAAGCTGGCTTAGGGCGTGTTGGCGGCCTACACACCTAAGAAATTCCTTAAAACTTTTAGGTGTGCAGGTTTCACTATATTTTTCTTCACTGCTAAAGCAACTAATAATTCAATGTGAATACACACATAATTTCTAAAAGGCAGAGGTGCCTGAAGTTTGAACCTGCGACCGAGATTCTCGTGCGCCTAAACCTTGAGGCCATCACTGCTCCATTATAATATAATAACCAACATAGGAGAGTGTTTAGAGAATTTACCTTGTGCTTTTACGCTGTACCTCGGGACACGCTGCTCCGAATAGTTACAATTGAACGATAGGACGTAAAGCGTCGGTCGGTTGCCACAAATTGGACTGACCTCATAAAGGTAGCGGCAAGTTGCTATTTGCATGCGCTGGAAATCTTTGGGAGATTCGTTTGGAAAGAACGCGCGTTTATGTGAGAAATAACACAGTCTTATACAGCTTTATTCCTTATTGGGTAAATAAAATTTAATTATATACCTATTCCGCTAACTTTAGATATATTCCACGTTTAGAAGGCGAGTCTAGTTCCGTTTTTCGGGCATATTTGACTTTATAGCAAACTTGAACCTCAAAAACGTCGAAACATTTCGTTAAAATACCCTTTATATTTTATCTTCATTATTTCATTTCTCATAATAAAACCAGCTTTATCATTTCATTCAAATGAAGGTTAGATCATAAATTAGCACATGTAACAAATTTATTCGATACTGTAACTTCTGTAGAGAACCGCTGTTTCAAAACATCATTTGAATGTAACTTAAAGCAGATTCATGCCACTTAGCGTAGTTCTTGAACAGTTGCAAATAAAACAATTCTCTGTAAAATAAGTTTTTCGACTGAGTAGACAAAGTGAAATATTCTTAAATTTTTTTAAAGTTCATTTTTCAGTATGACAATCGTAGTAATGTAGACGAAAAGGTTTCGTTTAAGACGAAAGGCTTTGAGCGTTCTCCTGAAGGAGCTCTTAAGAAACTCAACTTTTGTAAAAAATACCTAAAAGAACGTCTTAATTAAAAACACTTTTTGTGTTGTCACAAACATTTTTCGCCATTTGTATACGTTAATAACGACATAAATAAAACATTATATTGACTTTCCTAAAGATTACTTCCATAATTTACTCGTGTTTATTCAGTGGCCCGGTAATATATTATGATAACTAGGCCCTTAATTGCAGCGCAGTGTAATGTAAAGAGAGCATCAAGTGTCAAGAAAAATTCACATCTTGTGACATACTAATCAATGCTACCTCCTAAGGAACCCAAGACAACGGGAAAGAAAGGAATTAGTCTAGAAAATCATTACATATGTAATTTCTTTACATTGATTTAGAAGAAGTACTACAAATTTTTTACCTCGTCATCACAGTCTAATCGCGGGTTATATTCTCCACATTTTTAAAAAAATCGTCTTAATAATTCGCGTACAATGTTCCTCACGAAGTTTTATTTCACCTATCAAAGTCGTGGCTGATTTCGGGAATTCACAATAATTTCACAAAATCTAATAATTTAGGACACCTATCTTTTCATCTAAAAACATATGGCATAAAAATGTAAAAAAAAGCGAGGAAACCAACAATTATTTTTCCACCGTGAGTGCTGCATGCGAACTTTATGACTACCGGGCCCTGATTCCATTCGCACATGACATGTTATCTGCAGAAGCATTCATCTGCAATGACGTTCTACCCCGGTTGGATACGCATGAGCACCGATTCTACAACTATTCCCGATATTCTATCGTTTATGCACGTTTTCCCCACGATCCGCGATCAACCCGACTGTTTTTATATAAACATACGGGATTTTTTCACATGCGGGAAAAATTTTGTTCACTCGCACCCTAAACTGATACGGGGCTTAAAATTATTTGGCTTGGGCAAAGAAATTCTTTTTTTGAAAATTTGATGAATTTTCAAACTTTATTCAGTATTAAAACTCCTTCGAACTGTTTAAAAATAAATTACTTCATCCAGCCAGTAAAGAAAACTATTTAAGTCTTTTTTATCTGTACTACGGTGACCACTCTGGTGGTAAAGTGACTGCAGGTCTTTCCTATCGATATAATTATGCAGATCTATTAGAAACCGGATTTATACAGTCTAACCCAATTCCTGATACTCTTGCGTGGATTACGAAGGTTATACATGTTATAGGTATGTTGGTTTAAGCAGCTTCTCAAGCCAATTAGTTCTCAATATCAAACAGCTTGACTTCGCTTTAGTATGATCATAATGGTACCACTGGTGCTGGCTGGAAACAGTACCAACTTAACAGCGTGGCAACACTCACTATAAGAAACACTTCAAATAAGGAACTAAATTGGAGTGTACTAAATTCCATCTCTAAGTTTACTAATCACTTGGCGATGTACAATTCCCGATAGTTATTAAGTGAAGGAGATGTTTAAGAGTGGTCCTAATCGTTTTATCGGGGCTTTCTCTGCCGCGGACAAATCTCAGAGCTACTTCACCTTGAGGACTGTCTAGTCCCGCCAAGAGTTAAGTTTTGCTACAAGTTTACCCCACTTATGAGATTAGCTTTCGATCAATACTCGGAACGCAAACATTTCATCCTGTTCTATACCAACCTTCCGAACCAGTTTTGTTTAGGGCAAAATTTGAGCTTTGAATCTATAAAATTAAGTAGTAAGATATTATTTTGATTAGTTGACTTTATCGTTTAATGTTTTGACGATCCAGTACATTATAATATACGTTGTAATAAATTTTTAACCCTCTATTTATATCAAACTTCTGGAACAGCTTCAAATATGGGGAATATTCATAAACGTATTTTATTTTAGTTTCACGTTAAAACATGTTGAAGGAAAATGTATTATTTTCATGTTTTACATGTATTGCAGAGTATAAAATATGAATATACGAACATGACATGTGGTTCCCCCTTAACCAAGCGTGTCACTCCTTGACGTTTGACGTGACGCATGTTAGATACGAGGAGCAAAGGATCAATGTCTGAATTACTATTGTATTCCATTCAGCCACGAATTTTCTGAATTTATGATGTAAATCTTTGATTTTATTTACTTTCTTTTTCTCTTTTCTTGGAATCATTTTATTTTGAAATTAGTATCACCTAATTTGGACTAAGGAGCTCATAACAATCTGCCACGAAAAACGTATCTAGCCAGTAACAAATTCAAACAGTTTCTAATCTCCTATTTCATGATTTATGATAGCATTTTATTATTCGTTTCACATTAATTTGTCTGAACCCTTGATACAGCAAGCTATTATTCATATATACGCGAGCCCTTTGAACTGACAGATCCTTTATTATCTACCTGTAATCGGAATTTTAATTAAATTTTATTAATAATGGGGGTGCTGTCTCGGCCAAAGATTCGCTATTCGTTGTTATCTCGGCTGCGAATATATTTGCGTGCCTGAAGTACCTGCTTATAATAAATGATCAAACAATTTTGTAGTAGATTGGTAATTATTATATTTTAGGTTTAGCGTCAAATTTTGTTGAGTTAATTATAATTTAGGCTCTTCGATCTAAGTTTAAAATATTTTAAATTATTAAAAAAAAATTTGTTTCACATTCAGCTCATAAACACTACATAATTTTTAAGGTTTTTGGCGATCATATGCAAGAATCGAGGTTCAAAATTATTTGCACAAGTAATTTTGTAGGCACGCACGCTGGCTCGTAGGGGGTCGGTAGGGAGGCATCCCTGGCATTTCAAATGAATAATTGCCGCACAGATTTGACGCGGAACATTTATATTGCCCGTCGAGCCGCACTAACATTACGAAAACTGTCGAAAATATTTTTAGTTGTACACCATTTTGCATTCCATTGTCGCTGTTGCATTCTATTTTAATATTTTAACATTCAATTTTGGCAACGGCATTAATAAGCCCGTTAGGATAGGATGGATACATTTTATACAGTAATATTGCAAATTTTGGGTTTTAACAGTTCATTTTCAACAATATCTTTAATTTTAGTTGATAATGACTGATCATCCTTTACCATTTAGTCCATCTATTTATCTGAATTTCTGAGGTTTTAAAAAAAGAATGCATCACCATTAACCCATATAAATCGCACTTTAGTTTCAATTGCAAAGAATCTAAGTGACTATTATAGCAATTGTTAGAAATACCAAAAACATACATAATATGTTATGAGAAGTGAGACATTATTTAAAGTAATTTTCGAGCAGTCAATCCAATTATATCAGTGAAATAAAAATCTAGTTTATTTTATTGCTTATTTGAATAAGATAAAAATAGCGTAGGTGCAAAGGGCATTTGATGATCTCAGAATATGATATTAGATTCTTCACTAATGTTTATTGACGGCTTCTTAGTAACTTTTAAATGGAGCTTGAAAAAAACGCCCAAATATTTTTTTAGTCAAATTACATAGACTTGATAGTAAATCTAAAGATACCCTACTACTAGACACGTAAATTCTGTATGATAAGAATACATACATCGCGCTATAGTTTTTTTTATATATATAATTATTCTAGCAGAAATCTTAAACTGTTCCAAATATTATATGTCATTATTTAGGAGCATATAAAAACGAATTAACGTATGGCTCTGCAACGCAATTAAAATTTGTTTACGCAAATCACTGTTCCTGGAACACGATGAAAATTACGAAAATCCACTGAACGTAGGAAATTGAACATATTTCAATAATATTATATTGAAAGATCGGATGTGTGATTAAAATGACAAAGGTTCGACAGGGAGCCGCCACTTGAATTTTGAAATGTACAATCGAATCCAGACCTTAAGTTCTCACGCATTCGCTGTAAGATTCGAAAATTTCCTGTGACAGCGTTATTTATACGTTTACTAATGCTCTTGTCTCATTCTGGCGAACGCATATTCCCATACTAAAGTTGTTCTTACTTTGCCCTTTGTACTTCCTTTATACCATAAGTTTAAACTTGTGGAGCCCGTCTCAAACTTTGCCTATTTCAATTTCTGATTTCAGTTTGCCTACGCGTGCATTCAATTATATAGAGTAACACGCGGAATACGAAATGGATTCCGCCAGTTTTAGTGGACACATCAAGAGCAATTTTTATAAACGCCCTTTTCCGCTAAGCGTTTAGTGCGTACGAATTGGAAAACAGCGTTTTAAGCCTTTTATTTAAAGTTGGTAAAAAAATCAAATACTAGTTCGCGTCTGTTGTTCGCGTTATTTCGTTTTTGACAGTTACTCTACATTGGCATTGAAAGATAAACTCACACTTTGATCTATATCAAAATATATTCATAATTGGACCCTATACATTCGTTCCCGAGGCTCCTCTACTATTTGGCGGGGTAAGGCTTTAGTCCTCCTACCCTGTGGCAAGGGGGCGTTAGAATCCTACCACGGCATCCCCTGCCTGTCGTAAAAGGCAACTTATAGGGGCCCTTGGGATCGCTGGACGTGCTGTGGGGGCAGCGCGTCCTCACTGAAAGTGACCCCGAGAGGCGCGGCGGCACTGTGGCCTGTGTACGTCGCGGGCGCCCATCCACAACCAAGGCCCCCGAAACAAGAAGGGTGGGGGTGCAGCTGCGCCCCCTAAAACTCCGAGACGGAGGCGCGCCAGGACTGACTGACTAAACCATTTATTCACATAAGATCCCAAAACTTAATAAATCGAAGCGTCACGCCGCTGTAATCGCTCTTTCCATTTGTAAAAAAACGAATAATCAGACGTTAGATACAATAATGTTTGCACTTCGGCCAACCCTAGTACACCTTGCAGACGTCATCTTTTGACAAATCGTTCGCCGTTGATTTTTCGCCACGAAACAGCCATTCACACATTCATGGACGGCATTACCGAGGGAAACGGAACGTGATTTCAATTTTCGCTACATTTATCATAAGCAACAGAGGGGGGAGGCTGGCAATTTGAGCCACTTGAAATACTTACGTTTCGGCCGTAAGCTAGTGGCTTTCTAAATCATTCGTAATTTTCCGTTGA
Organism: Cephonodes hylas; assembly: GCA_030295005.1. Taxonomy (NCBI): domain Eukaryota; kingdom Metazoa; phylum Arthropoda; class Insecta; order Lepidoptera; family Sphingidae; genus Cephonodes; species Cephonodes hylas. Next base: position 18,651,944 of record AP025360.1, read on the forward strand.
TGAGATCGAATCTTCGATAAGAAATCGAGATGTTTATGGCTCGTGATTCGCGGTCCGAAATTCTTGTAGTTATCGTTGTTCTTATTTGTTCTAATACTTTATCGAGACTATAAAGAATTCTTTTAGCCGTTTACGTAAGCTATCCCCTTCGCCGGTGAAGATAATCTTAATAAGTCTGGCGAGTAATATGTCTGAAGAGAAATACATGTATAGGTTACACGTGCAGATATATCTAGACCGTGTTTCACCTTTATCTAGGTTCAGAGCGTACAATTTGAAATCTGTAATAGAGCTTCTTTATTCAGCTCTCAAACTATTCAAATATAATACGTTTTAGTATTATTTCTTGGATTAATTCTGTTATTAATTTGTGTTTGAAGGATAAAGATATAATGTAAGTTTAATAGTCACGTAAGCTGTTTGCCATAATAACTAAAGTAGTGTAATTTTTACAGTACATTTTCCTTTATAATCCATGTCTAGCCACACATATCAGATCGAAAAAATAATCTAGCCATTATCAAGTCACGTAAGGCCAACCGCTTTACTTGTTAACCTTCATGTAAATAATGCTATTAAAAAGAAGCATAATGTATAATTTTGCAAGTCATGCTTTTGTTTGTTTTGACAGCCGCCGACCTAACTCCGTTGAGGATTTCTAAATTTTAATTAAAACTATCTCGGGCACGGCAGAGTACAAATATTAACGGAGCCAAGTTAACGGTGTTAAAATAAAGTTTTACTATCGAAGTTTCTGCGTGAGAACAATGCGCAAACAATATATAAGCTGCAATAGTTGCAGCGACAACCGCCGGGCTAATGCGCGCAGGACTATTGGCAAATATCCTGTCTATGCCAAACTTAAACCACTAGATATTGTGATTCGTGACAATACAAACATGTTTCTCAAAACTATGCGTAATAAATTCCCAACTTGCTTAACTGTGTCCGCGACTTGCTCGTGTCGAGTGGGTACCCTCAAATCATTATTAGTTTCAGTATGCTGCAAAGCATTCTGTTACGTCTATTGGAGAACTTAGCGGAGATTCTTTAAAACTGATGCTCTTTTTATAATCTATGTCTCCTGATTTGTTATATGTTCTTCTAATAATGCTTTTATTATTGTGGATGATATGTCCTTTCAAATCCTAATTCATGTTGTCCTCGTTCGTGTTACTTATTAGGCGAAACTTTTTAAATAGAGTCCTTAAAAGAAAAAATCAAAGTGATAGTTACATAATAGAATTAATGAAGATAATCTTAATTGGAGGGTTAAACTTAGCATTAATAATATTAGAAGTTAATTTCACTGAAACTTTGTGTTATCTGTGAATCCAGAAAACAGTAAATCTCAAAGCAGCAACCAGCCAGCTTATTACGAAGCAAAGTAAACAAAAAACCAGAGCTGAAGTGTATAAGATCCCCACGATTCTATACGCGTTACTTTCAAGACAACTTCAACATTTTCCCGCAACTATTATTAAAATATATTTGGAATACTTCGAAAACTGCGTTTCGTAGTTCAGCCAAGAGGTTATTTGGGTCGTTCACATGAATATTCAGAGAGAGAACTGACAGATAAACATGAAATATTGCAGAAAACCAAACAACTCACATCAGACTCGCGAAATTCGCGAATATTACCATTAAAAATGGATGAATGTACATTTGGACGAGCAAATCGGGCCGTTGTAAGGAGCAGGCGAGTAAATAAATAGTTTAATACGTATTCATATGTAGGTGAAATTCGTACGAGTGCGTTTGCAAAGTGAACATAGCCACAAACTCCGCTCTCTATTCCGATCCCGATTGTTTAAATACAGCACCTTTATGAAATTCAAATGAGGCCTCGAGAGAGTGAGGGTCCTTCGGCCTGTTAAGTTTATATTTATATATTTCCCAACATGAATCGCAATGCTAACTTGTGTGATTTATGGCTCGGCCCGCCTATTTCGGAGGCTCGTTTGTATTGCCATATTGTCCGGTAAGTTGGTGGCTTCGGTTTTATCCTGCTTCCTTTTGCCTAGTGTTGCGTTGACCGTCTGTTTTATTTCACCCATAATGCCTTAGTTAGCAGCTATCGCTACTGTTAAACAAAAATATTTGATTCAGTTATTGAAACTAATGAGGCGTGTCTGAAAATGTACCTATATGTCATTGATTGTAATTTCCAATCCCAAATGAATCGAAATGTCATTAATATAACTGCTAAATGAGTTAAATTTAGTGTAATTGTTACATTTGTGGTTGAAATTTTACAAAATGTCTTTACAGTAGTAAAACAATAATAAACGTTATCCAAATTGAATTTCCTAACCATTAAAGGCATAATGAATCACTGACCCAGTTACCGGAACATTTTTAATTACACACAATGCGTATGAATATTAAATTGCGGGAGTCCAAGTAAAGTCGTTCGGTTGTTTCATTAAACATTACCCAGCTCCTTATTCTGCAATGCGCCCCCGTAATAAAACCGGTCGACTTACAATAATAAAAGTTTATAATGTGGATTTATTATGTTTTGGTCGCAACATAAACAAGTTTGTTATTAAAATGTGTTAAATATTCCACGAGACTTGGAACGTGTGGCGAGTGAGGTCAGTCACAGCGCTGCGGGAGGGGGGGATGGCTCTTAGAGGGTTGGAGGAGGTCGGGAGGGGTGGGTAGACACCTTTACGAGCGTTGCACGTGCGCGCGACCGCCAGTAATTTTTGATAAAATTGTATTACACTACACTTCAGTGTGGAAAAGGTAGTGTTCTGTATAACAGGACCACTCGTCTGTGAGGCTAGATTACGACGCCAGCACGGTTTATGCGCCCCCTTTTGTGTCTTATACGTGAATAATAACTTACCGTCTGCCGGTACTCACAGATTTTACGTTTGGAAACTGACTTGAATGCAGGAAATCTAAGTGCTTCCGAGAGGCGTGCTGGTAGCACTTATAAAGATATTAGCAGGAGTTATTGCTTCCTCAGTAGTGTTTTAGGTTACAATTACTTTTATACTTGTGGTAAAATGATATAGGACTTGATAGGACAGTGATGTCCTCAAGGTAAGGCCACGCGGTCGAAATCACGACGGTTCCGGTTTCGGTGAAGGTAACCTGTAGACTCTCAGTTATAAAGGAGGCCGGTGTCACCAAATAAGCCGGATTTATACCCGATGAGGATGATGAGAAAAAAACCACTGTAAAAATTGACCGATTTATCACTCCCAATGAAAATATTCTCTGAACAATTTTAAAACAATAGTTTCCTTGAACAATGCTGTTCGTTTTCTGCCAAACTGTTACCAATATGAATGCTGAATGAATAAACAGGCGGAAAGCTTTTGACACACTGCGCCGTCACTCATGAAACAATAAAAAGCGGAAACTCCACAATGATTTTAACACAATTATTGCGCCAGAACGTCCGAAATTAATTATGTATCTGTAATGTTCCGCACGACAACGGCATTGTTATTAAATATGTTTTGTCTGAGCTATTAATTTTTAATTTAACTTACTGTTAATGCACGTTCAGAAAATTAAGACTGCATTGATGGCTTTTGTTTGTCGTGAAAATGTGAAATACATTTGATGATAAACAGATAGATAGAATTGCACCTAAGTTTATCTGGGAATAGATAGCGACCTATTAGATGGCATCGTAGTATTGTTTCATATTTTCATGTTAACAAGGGGGTAATCTTTTGGGATATTTAATAAAAATTAATATGCATTCTACAGCAAACAAAAGACTTGTAATTCGAAAATCACCTGTTGGTTACCCTACGTAACTAACGCGAGCCAAATTGCAAGTACCAAAAATAAAATGAGCAGACGGCGAAACAATAGCACTATGGTAATAAATGCAAACACGATACGCCCAAAATCATACCACCACTTGAGTCCTCCACGTGTGGAGTGTGCTTGTCCTTTTCTAATGCATAACTCCGTCCCTCTCTTGGGCACTAAGTGAGAGCTCGGGCTTTGCAAATTGAAATCGCAAGGGTTCACGCCGTAACGTCAATAAACATTGAGGAAAGCGAGACGTATCATTGTTCTCTGTATATTTTAATTATTAGACATGGCTGTAGGGCCGACCCTCGGGCGAGAAGGACCTTTCAAGGGGAGATGTTTCGTTTACCGTCACAGTAAAGGGATGCGCGTATTATTTCACCTTTGTTTCCTTACTTATGTGTTTTACAATTAGGTTGCCGTTTAAGGCGTTAGGGTATATTAGCAAGCGTTTAGAATTTATTAGGGATAGTAGAGAGAGAGTAAGTTCGATTCCAGTTTAGAGACGAAAGTCCTTTCACTAATTTGTCCACACCGACTTATTCCAGATTGTGTGGTGGTGTGTTTGTGTCCTTATTACCAATATGTAATAACCAGTAAATAAAAAAATTAAGTCTATAAGTTATTTAAGTAAAATAATAATATTAATTTTCTCGACAGCATTCAAAAACTAATCCAATATGAGCCGCACAAAAGGGAATTAATAATAACCTTGTAGAAAAATTAGTTTCCAAAAAGATTAATTTGGCAAAGGTATTAATTTAGGCTACATTGTCGTTGTGAGGGTGGCGAAACCACTTAATTTACATTTGCGGCAAGAGGAGCTAGACTCATTTTTGGTAAAACGTTTTTGGTACCTATAGCTTTGCTATTAACTGTTCACGAGCTATTGTAATTTATATAAATTAAAACGAGCCGTTTTACCGGCCATGTTTGATATTAATTTTGTTGTAACAAAAAGGGTGAGGTAGGATAAAGAGCTAATAGGACACATTATGGGCCTAAGACGTTAAGTCTTAGAGTATTGTTCTCAAGATTAGGTCATTGTATGACTGTATTGTAGTTTTACAATTTTGATACTTGATGGAAATTTGTGCCTAACTTTGAGATTGGTTGGCTTTATCTTTTAGCATACTCAATTGTCTAAGTATAGAGGTACTTTTAATATAAGTGTACGCTCAATGCCAAGGACACACTTCTGATTTAAAGCTATATGAGTATCCAAGAAACTGTCATATACTTTAACAGTAAATATTGAGTAAACCTCTCCAAAAATTCTTCGGAATTTCCGTGGTCAGCAATCCGCCAATGCGTAAACCAGTGTGATGGACTAAGGCCCAAACCCTCTCAATTGTAGAGCCCACAAATCTACAAGCAGAATCAAACATGTCTTTCCAACGTTCCCTTCCATATCGCAAAGCAACACGACGTTAACTCACGAGACAATAACATTCAAGTTAAATTACAACTAGCCCCGTAGTTTCATCTCGATAACACAATTTGTGTCACCAACAAACATAGCGTAGGCGTACTCTCAATTACGGAGGGGAATTGTCGCAACAACATACGGACTGCGTTGTTTGATAACTTAAACACTTGTTTCAACAAGTATGACCTTGTTTGGAGACGTTGATTACGCCTGTCTTAGCAAAGGAGCGTTTTGTTCTTCTTACCTTTGACATTTTTTCCTGACTACCTAAGATCTCATTAACAATGAAGATAAAACATTCCTTAGAAAAATTACGTATTACGGGCTTATAAGCAAATCCAAAATAGTTTCGGATTTCTGCCTTTTCAATACAGAAAACTTCGATAACAATGAATTACTATGTTTCAGAGTTGATCCTCATTTTCATTATATCTTACCAGTCCAATTGAATTAAGTAAAAATATCTTGTACATCACATAGACAGACGAAATTTCATAGGCAGTTAGATACTGTTATGCACGATTATCAGGAACCACATACCATACCTAATCTGAATAGTTCGCGAGTACGTTCCATCCTACGTATCTATTGGTATTTCTTACACTATAATGTATAGATGCATTATTAGGTAACCGCAGAGGCATGCAGCCACGTTTAGCGCTCCATAATTCCTCAGAATACACAGATTAGAGCATTTAGGTGAAATATTGGTTAATTGGCCGTATTGTTTACCCATCAGGTAATAATACCATTGGTTTTGTGAATGTAGGTTAGCCTGACATTATTTCGATCGAAATGTTCGGTCTTCTTAATGAAATTATTGGACCCAATTTAAGTAATCTAAATTTATTATCAGCTACAAAATAGCCGATTAACAAAATCTATTCAGTTATTTTCGAAGAATTTGGAATTACATTTAATCATTTAGCCTGCTTCCAGTTACTTTCTGACACTCAAGATTATTAGTATAATTTTCTAGCTCCGTAGATTAAAATATTAAAGTCTTCAAAAGACGATAACCCCATGGCGTAGTTGGCCTAATATCAGCTTGCGAAACGAGAAGACAAATGTTTGTGTGATTCACAAATAATTATTTCGAGTCTTGGTGTTTGTGAGACCGAAAACTTTCTCGTAGTTTCTAATACCCACGACACAAGACATGTATTTATTATTTATCAAAATACAGTGCGATGGTAGATGTGAATACATTTGAACCAGATGCATCCAAGTAAGCACCGCAGATCAAATCTCTCTCAATCGAATTATAACAGCAAGTGCTTTGAGCAAACGTCACGTCTTTGCTTACCGTAGACGGGGTATGAAACGTCAACACACTGATTGGGGAAGACATAGCAGTACAGCATTGTTAGTGTCAGCATCGACGCTGTTTGTGGAGCAAGTTAACTGTGTGACTGGCTGACTTGTTTGCAAGTGCGTGTGTACAAATTAATTAGGCTGAACGCAGTCGGCGGAGACAGCTGCGGTTGCATGAATTCTAAAGTACATCCCGCAGATTTACAGCGGCAGAGTATCACCGCAAATTGTAGTTCAACTGTAAAGTAAATGGAGTTGTTTAATACTCCAAACGTTACGATAGCTCGTGCATTGTCTTGTCGACTGGCATTGTTTTCATATTCACAGTTGTTAATGGCAGAAAAATTTTCAACGCTTGCAGTTACTTTCAGTTCATCTACACGTTGAATAAGTGCAACTCAGCCTATTTCATCATCAATTAAATTCATTAAATCAACCTTCAAATCAACATTAGAAGCATCTATATCACCATCTATATATAAACTACAACATAATTCATTGAAACATAAACATTAACCAAAACACAACAAATCTTACACGAACATTCATAATGACCGTATCATTACGGCCATCCATTTGTTAGAAACAAAAGTTTTGCTAATTACATTAAAAACCAAACTGTGGCATGACGTGATATTCGGGGACAAGGGTAGCCATTAATCATCCCCAAGCTACCTTATCTCATGTACAGCCAGTGCCGTGAGTTGTACCGTCTGTCACAACGTAAGCATAAGCGTTGCGGACCCAATGTTGTACAGGTGAATAAATTTTACACGAATATGAATGCTGCTTTTGGGATTTTTTTATGTTTTCGTGGCAATACTGACTGTTCTTCATATGTATGACTGTGATAGTTTATTACGGATGAAATCGAAAATTAGTTTACAGATTCAAATGGGTTTTGTAGGATCATATAATTTTAAGATGTTCTTAATTATTGTCATTGTTTTAGTATATTATTGAATTTACTATAAAGTAACATAAAAGAAACTGATGAAGAATAAAACCTACGCAACAAAAATGGCACACCGAATATTACAAATCCTACCTTGCCAAAGCCTTAATAGAAAACATCTATCGTTTTTTTCCCTCCAAATTGACATGATCGGATTATAATCCCATTCTTACGTTCATACTTCCTTTAAAATATATTGGGGTTCGGCCGACATCGGCGTACGCTACCGCTCAATTTAAGTTGGCTAATTGGCATGTCTTTTGATATCCATCATAATACTAACAACCACTAGAAACCAGCCTTACTTTTGGATGCTGCCTAAAACTATCCAAGATAGTACGAAAGACTTCTGATAGTCTATTGACCGTTATCTATTCCACTCCTGAGCACAATTAGTTTGCTGACAAAGATCTGCTGTAAGTGTTTGTGAGAGCTAAGAATCCAAGTTACTTATGTAAGGGAACATATCAAAACAATGGGAAACTATGGTGACTATCCCTACACACACCCACCATAGCAACTCCTATACCACCAACATACGGAATGAAGGCGAGCAGTACACGTGCGTGACCGTTGGAGGTAAAGATAAATTCTTCGTGCTATTTAAAAATGTAAAGAATATCGCAGCTTTTTCCAGCTCAGCGATTATTCCGTGGTTGTCATTAAATCAACGGGTATTTCGTGCTATGAATATGCAAATAACGACATTGGTGGCGATTAATGCCGATTTGCTTTCGCGGATGGAGGGCCCAATGCTACTTTTGTAACCTGTTGACTTTTTTATTGCATGTAATTAAAATGTGAGTGATGCATCATCAACGTACATATGTATACGTCCTACTGCAGGGCACGGACCTCCTCTAGCATTAAAGTTTAGGCCTTAGTCCACCACGCTGGCCTAGTGCGAATGGCCGTCTTGGACTTGGCTGCGTGTGATTAATTCTTTTTAAACCGCTGATGGAATTATCTTGATATCTAACATACGTTATAGTAGAAACTGCCATTGAAATCCTAGCCCAGCTATCCTGTTACTGGAAAAATCCTCGCAAAATTACATTAAGCTTAGTGGTATAAAAAACCACTTTCAGTTTTAACACCTAGCCTAGACGCTATAAAGCCTATATTTCTATAAATATTAAACCGTATTTACTTGAGAGAGGAATCAAACTGGATAATACTAAAAGCCTTATGTGCCTTTAAATGTCTATATAAAATGACGTTACGTATACATTAAATCTGACATAAAGTTTACACTTGATAATTGCACGAATTCTTTTAAGTAATGTTATTTGTTGGGATCTAAGTATGATTATAGAATTGATACAAGTATTTTGCTTCGAGAATCCGACCACAAACACACACACATTTTAATTAAAGATACGGTGTATTGATCACATCTTTATTACTTGAGAGACAATATTATGATTGTCATTCACCAAATATGCTCGTCTGCTCATCACAAGATCTTTAAATCAACTGACAAAACTCATCATCCTTGACGGAATGAAATCAGACGCTCCTTAGAAAAATACCCGACAAAAAGTATTAAGAATGTTGGAAACAATAACAGTAAAGATTTAGAATCAATAATATTAAACACTTACTTCGTACCAAATGGAAGGAAAACTATTAACTACATCGTCCTGGGAACGAACGTATTGATAAATGGTTTTAAATCGAACTTCCTTCGCCAATATGAAGCGAATTCAGCAACGTTTGATTAGAAACGGTGGAAACTTACCAGCAGTTCCGTTTCTTTTAAATTGTTTATCAGATGCTTTATTGGAAATTTGTGGCAGATGGGGCTTGGAGACAAAAGAGCACATGTTGAATATTTTATGGGGCTTATAAGACGTTACGTAAGTGCAGCATGTTGTTTACTAGTGGGCCACTTTCACAATCATCTAAAATGGATTATCATCATCAGAGCTTACATATATCCTACTGCAGGGGACAGGCCTTTGCTGCAAACATGGTAAAACTCTATGCTGTAACTGATGTCGCCATTTTTGTCCGTCTTCTAAAAAGGTATAACGCTAAAACTACTTAGCTATTCCCCTAATATATATGATGTCATCCTTCATCATATACACTGCTTCATTTAACAAACTCATCACATTCCATATAATATTTTCTGTATCGTTTCTGCATCTTACATTGAACATTCATATACCGTTTGTTAAACAAAGTACATAACAACACGGTCATATTACTTCGATATTGTTTGCATGCACACATGTAATACCAGTTCAAATTCCTCTCATACACCGAGTTTAATAATATTAGCCGGTACGTTGAGATGTAGAAAATTGTGCTTGATCTAAAGGTCATCGCCCAACGGGTAAAGGTACGAAGATGTAATATATTTTAAATTGAGCGAAACGATTGAACGCTCTCAAATTGAACACGTTTGTAATGTTGCTCTGGGTGTATTGGTGGAATATTTTTCTATACTCGGTAAAAAGAAACAGAAGTATATTTAAGTTTAATATGTTCTACAATGTCTAGAGGGTTGTATGTATTAGGATAGGTATGCAGTAGAAAATGAAATTGGTTGTGATGGTTACCGTCAATTACTTTAGCTAGACCCTAGTTTAATACTAATAAATTTATTACCAAACATAAAAGGGGTTCTATTATGTTTTATATTGCAAACAGAACGAGTATATTTCTCTTGAGGATACCCAAATAAAAAACACGTTACACGTTACAAATAATTGCGTGAATTTTTGAAACGAACCGCTTTTATTTCATCTGTATAAATTGTATATGAAATAGGTGGAGGCTACTACGCATCCGAAGATAAACAAAGCAATGAACCGCTTAATAGTTACCATTGGCCACTAGGTACCGCAATAAAAATATTTTATATCTCTCGTTTGGTAGGAGGGCCGTCACGCGACGCGCCTCTGACGTGACCATTTGTCCTAATTCCAATGGGACTACACGAATGCTACGTTTACGGCCGATCAATATATAAGTATTCAACTGAACTTGGGTAGGAACACTCCACGGCTTCGGGAATGATGCTTGGTGAATTTGAAAATTTGGAATAGTTTTTCAAACGATTTCTCTTCTTATTTTTCTATTTGGAAGACTATGTTATCTATAGTAAAGCCGGTGTATATTTTCATATACCAATCATCGCAAGGCATCGAAAAACCAGCCTATTGTTTTGGTCCTTTTATAAATCATCGTCATCATCATGAAAAATTACATGGAGCAATTCTGGTATACTTACATTCCAAGCCTACTCAGAAATCAGCCTCTTCAAATATACAGATCATCCATCCTGGGCCGGTCGGCCTGCGATGGTCGCTATTCTAAAACAAGGCTACATTTACCTTAAAGATCAGCAAGGAATCGTGACTCCTCTTCAATTATGGGTGATGGTTGGTGTTGACCACTTTACATTAAGTGGGTGGCCCACATTTTGCTTTCCGAAAAACGCTTCATGCAAGATGTCACAAAATACTGCAAATTAAAGTGTTTTTAAGGTAGTGTATGTATTTTTGTGGTTTCCTTTGCTTTGGCTCGGAACGTTGTGAAATCTGACAAGTGCCGAGGTCCAAGGCACAATGGGCACGCGGTAGTCCTTATCGCTATGGGAAAAATAAATGAGTCGACTTTTTTCTACTTTACGACCGACTCACTGTGAATTTCGTACTTCAGTAAAAACGTGCTATATTTTTCACTTGATTACATTCATAACAAAAATTTTCGACACGGAATATTTTGAAAGGGAAAAAGAGTTTTTTGTGCAAATTCATGAAACTAATAGACAAAAGAACTCTACGGCTTTTAATGTATTATGAGTAAAACTGCTCGACTGCGACTATCACGTCTCTAAAAAGACCAATGAAACTGAACCAATGAAAAATGAAAAGAAAGAAATATTGAAAGGGCAACCAACGTTTACTGTCTCTTCTAGTCGTTATCTTTTCGAAGGATGAAAGGTGTTCAGTTACTAACAAATCTCCCCTAGAGTTAGGCAATAAACCAATATCAATCATTTTTAGGACTTCGAATGCTCATACGCTTCTCGTTGTAGACACGAATGTCGTGGCCATTAAAATAAAGATTGATCCAATTGTAATTTATAATGCCAATATCTATAGACCGGTTAGTTACTGAGCCATATTTGTAGTATTTGATGGCAATCCGCCTGCCAGTTGAACTGTATGAAACTCGGTACCACACTGTACCGCGCCTCAGGTCTAGTGACGACCGCGTCAAACAGACCAAATTTATCGTCGCGAAACACGAAAGAGCTTTTCTTTAAATTTGTCCTCGGTCTATACCGTTGAACAATGCTGAATGTAAAAAGATTTCAGGTTAGCGTGAAGACAATTCATTCTGTTGGATCATGAAATTTTATTTCGTATTGCTTAACATTTTGCGGTAATGCACGCGACCTACATTGATATTATTCGTGAGGAAAAAAGTTTGAAGAGAAAGGAATCATTTCTTTTTATAAAGAGCAGACAATGAGCGTGTTTTTGTAACACTTGTTTGCTTGTACATTTAGGCAAAAGTGATTTTTCCTTTGCAAAGATACGGTACTTTTGGAGCAAGCAATATTGAAATAGAGTACTGGATGACCATAAACAATTATCTTCCGCCTGTCTTAATAATGTTATATGACATAAACTTACAGGATTTCGTAATGCACTGCTTACAAAGAAACGTGGTAGTCATGTTTAGTGTGCAAGCTTTTAAAGAATTAATTATTATTACTTTGATAATCTTAAAGATTTTGTCTCTTCTGTTACTTAATGCCACCTCTATTTATAATGTTTAAATATATCTATTTGTCTTTAAACTCTTGTAACTTTGAGTAAATTCTAACATCTGATAGATCATAAAATGCTACATCAATACTAATGAGCCGACCGAAAACGATCAAAAATACGTAAAAAATGATAAATCGCAAGCGTCGTCACAAGGCCATCGGACGTAAGGGGACAATCTTTCGCAATTACTATTATTGAGTCAGAGCGAAATCATATTATTTTCCTTAAGTGGCAACAAATCAAACGTTCTGCTCCCTCCCGCGTTCTCCCATTTTTATACGAAATCAAATTATTTTTAATCGTATTAGAAATAAGTTTCAATACATAATTGAAGATTTTAAATAACATAGCTCAGAACAAACCTCGTTATTTGGCCTTATTAATAGGACACATGCAAAATTTTCTTTACTTTCATTATTATAGTTTTCTATACAGGTCTTACACGGACTATTCCACTTAAAATTACATATGGCTTACTTTTTTAAGGCGATTTAAAACTCTACTGTTTGTAGAATTAGGTACTTTCTGTGGGTTCCTTATATTCGTATTCCTTTATGTGTAGCTTGCGAGCTATACTCGTTGTTTCACTGTTAAAAGCATAGTGACTTTGAAAACGGTTATCAGGAACAATATTGGGTTCCTCAGAAAAAAATTTAGTATGGAAAAGTGGACATATTTAAATACACGTTTCATACAAATCTAAAATAAGTATTCACCGTGCTGTAACTGAACCCATAGCTGCTCACCGGCCGTTCACCTGCCTAACGCCTTCAACAATATCTAATTACAACCTTTGTTATCGATCTCAATTGTTTGTTACGCGTGACCTGATTTGGAAGTCGCTTACAAATAACTTCTAGAATTCTCCTCTAGATTTAGTATGTGGCCGCTGACGAGGCCGACATTGGGGAATAGTTAAAAGTCCATTAGTATTTTACGTCCAAAATGGAAGCAATCAACGGCCATAATATTTAAAGGGTGTATAATGGCTCTGAAAAGTTTCGTGCGGTCGGTACAAAATGATCGTTTTAAATAACTAGAGGAAATGTCACGCCGATATTTGTATAGCTAGAGGTTGAAATCGGGGCATTTATTCACTGTATAAACAATTTTATTTAAAAACACAAATTGTGTTTAAAAATAAATATTGGCATTTATGTTAACGTCCTGATTGGTAGATGTTATAAAAGACTTTTGCAACCAAAAATAAATTAATTTTAAAATGAGTTGGCCACCTCAGCGTCTTTGGTTAGATCCTTTTTCCAAAAATTTTTGTTATTCATAAACAACCATTTTTTTATTTACTCCACCCCATATTAGAGACTCTTACCAAAATGGCATACAGCCAAAATGGATTAGAGTTAGAACCACCTTAAATACCGTCAGTTTTTAATATTCATTAACAATAACAATTATAGGCCAAATGCTGTTAAATTCCGCGCAAATTCAATACTTTAGAGCTGTAACAAAGATTAATTTTGCGCCTCGTGTCGTACCCGTGAACGCTTCGTCAGGCGTTTCCAAGCAGTGCAATTGCTTTATGAGATTCCCTCCACTTTTTCCGAATAATTCTTCCGTTTAACGAGTGAAATGAAATTAGTCAGCCCACCGTGCAAACCAGGTGAATAAATTGAAATTCCCGCGTCACCTACCGATGCTTTCATCACAAACTTTGTAACTGATGATGAGTCTTAATTGTTCGCGAGTTCTGGTTAACAAACTAGTCGATAGATTAAAAGTATCTATCTGGTAAATTGAGACTGATCCGCAAACTTAGATAGAACAGGTTTTTCTTTGATACATTTTTAATGACTAACAAAATCTTACCCGCAACAAATAAAGGCATCAGAAATCTCGATCTCTATAACACCTCCGGTTGCAACTAAAACAACTGCACGTACACAACACGACATATTACGCGCAGACCTCGTCGGAATGAAATGTCGCGAGCAGATATCCGATCTGCCGGGACCAAATCCTATAAACACACTTAAAAAGCCACAAAGGTACGCAATAACGTAATGTTACCTCGCGGTAACCCGAAAACAATTCATTTCTGCGAGGTTGCTGCCCCCTCCCCCGCCCTCCGCCGTCCCCCGTCTCCCCCTCAAGCCCCTACGTCACGTACCTTCGGCAACCCTCGTGAAACCACGGAATGTTAGCCGATCCGTAAAAAGCAATTCTTCCCGGGCCGTTTGCCTTTTTCACCGTACATTTAATGCGAACCAATGTAATAGTTTATTTTCATTCTTTAAACATAACGTTAATTAGCGTCGCACATGATACCTTCAGTAATAACATCAAACATTGAAAAACTTAAGAATTTGCTTCTGTTGTCACGGAGAGAATAACATGAGAAAATTCGTAGTAGACTCGGCGCAGAGCGAACATATATCTTTTATACGGATGCAGCTTAAATTCGAGAATGTCAGTAATGCGACTATTGTGTTATTCACATACGTATGTTGAGTAACTGCTATTATAAATTTTCTTATGAATAAAAAATAGTTACGCTACTGACACAGCAAATATAAAAAAACTTGTATTACCTAAACCGTCAAAATGTTTTAAATTACAAAATCTCATCAAACGAAAATTGTAAAGGAAATCACACACAAGATTGCGGATGTGACGTAATAATATGTTTACATTACACCTGAGCCACCCTTCCTCCGACGGGGTGGAAAAAATTAACACCCACTATGTAACAGCCCTAGAAATGTGTATCAGTGAGGACATGTTCGAATTTAATCTTAAATGAAGGTGGGATGGGCTGAATGAAATGAATTTAATTATTGGTTTTCACAGAATATTAGGTTGCGATGACAAGACCAAATTGTGATGAGTATAATTGTGTATTTTGTGTTCATTCAATCTTAGTTTACCTGTAGCCAACATTGAAGTCTATTGGACTTCATAACCTTATAGTAATATAGTCATGATACAAACTGTGAAATAATTGTTATTTATTACATTTGGTTGGCGCTTACTTGGGGAGGCCTACGTTCAGCAGTGGACGGCAATAGGCTGAGTATATATATATATATGTATATTACATTTGACAACATACTTTTTAAAACCGAAAAATAAAAAAAACCTGGATCAAAAAAGATTGTACAAGAAGAATTTGCGTAACATTTCTTAAATCACTTCCCTGTCAAAGTAATTCAATTTGACAATGACAAATCATTGAGAGCAAATGATAAAACGGGCAAACGCAGTAATTGGCTGAGCGTAAGTCGGCGGAATCATTATTTTTTCCTCTCCGAAATAAACTGCGGGGCAAAACTTGAGCAATACATTATTAAATTAACATTCTGTAGCGCTGTAGCACCTGCTACGGCTAATAAATAACAGCCGAACAAAGCGGTGCCTAATAATTATCCCTTATTCGATATTTTCGAAGAAAATTGATGGCTTTAAGATTTTTTTCCTTGGCCTATTATAATTCTAGGGTTTTGGTTCCACATAAACTTGTAGTTATGAGAGAAGTTTTTTTTTCACACTTAGAACGATGTTAATTAACTCGTTATCGCTATTTTAAGAAAAAGTCTTGTTTCGTCATTATAAATAATTACAACAAAAATTTTCGGTCTCACAACGGACATTGCCAACTCCTAAAACATTAAATGTGTTGGAGCAAAAATCGTATGAACAACTGCCATGCCATCATTTTATAATCACAATTAAGACTTCGAATGATACAAATGCCAAAGTTTAGTAAACATTTAGTAAATTAAACTGAAAATTCAGACCGCAATGTGTGGAGACGGTTGCGCCGTCCATTAGCGACGGCACTTGACTCTGCATACTGACAACACGCTTTTGAACTCCCCATCTTGTGACATCACATCCGCCGAACTTTACTCAGCACTAGCTACGCCCAGCGGCTTTACTCGGCCAAATTTTATTTTCCGGGATTCAAGGGAGTCTATGTTACAATTCAGATGTCTTTATAAAGATCATTATCAGCCCTGATTCGACCCAATACTGGGCACGGCCATCCTTGACAACTGCGAAGGTTTGCGCCTTAGTCCATCACGCTGAACTGCTGTGGACTGGCGAAGCACATACTTAATAAATTCTTAGGAACTTTAAGGTGTGACAAATATCAATTCATTATGAACACTCACTTTACTTTGACAAATCAGAGGGGTGTTCCTGGGTTTTGAATTGGCGACAGCCGAGATTCTCGACCGCGAACCTAAGCCTCGAGGCCATCACTGCTTATGTAAAATATTAAATGTTACATTTAATCGAATCCAATATTTCACAATGGTACACTTCCCATAACGCGTAGGCTCTCAAATATTACGAATAACAATGTATGTGCGAGTTAAAAGAAACATTTTTGGCTTTGAAAAATATTCACCCCATTATATTCCTTGTTTATACAGGGATAATATACAGTTGAGATGTTACTCTGAGTACGGAATAGGAAAGTGTAGTTTCACGTGCTTCTCTCGTTGTGAATACAGCATAATATAAGAATAACCCGGCTGTGTATTGCCAGTATTGACTGCTAAGCGACGAAAAACTTGCAGATGTTATACATAAAAAGGACAAAGCTAAAGAAATTTAATTGTTTACTTTATTGTCTACTAAAATCATAAATGTAATTTCGAACATAATGTTGCCTGAATAACTATTTTCATTTACAAATTTTTGGCCTATTATTTAAACATTGGGATGCCTTAAACCAATCGACGAAATCGGTACATTTATTGAATATTCATTACCAACATCATCAACCCATATATGAATCTCATTACTGGGCACGAACCTCCTCTACAACTGAAAGGGTTTAGGTCTTAGTTCACCACGCTAGCCTAGTGCGGGTTGGTACCAACATGCATTATTTAATAGATGACTTATATTTTAAACATTAAATATTATCTTTCGAAAGATTTCTTTACGGTTAATTTGAGGCAGTAGCGTGGGTTGTTACATAAATGAGACGCACTTGTACGCTTCGGGGCGATACAAGTAATTCTGTTTTTGGATTATCCTTAGGCCGGTTTGAGGGTCTTACAGCTACATGCCATGTACGACTAATTGCGTGCAATATTCAGTTAGAAACGGACTCGTAATAAGCTGATAACATGTCTACCAATTAGTACTAGGTAGGTATATTGTTGGATACATATATACATCACCAGCCCAAGTTTCTTAGGTGTGCAATCCACCAATCCGCACTAGGCCAGCGTGGTGGACTAAGGCATAAACCCTTTCAATAGTAGAGGATGCCGGTGCCCAGCAGAAGTTCGTGTATTTAGGAGTAGGCCTCTGCCTAATTAAAATTATTTTATACTTACATCTCTAAGAATTTCAAGATTTACGTTACACTAACAGATTATGTTACATAGTAAGCGAGTCTATTGCAGGATTTTATGATACACCATATCAAACCAGCCTTAATCATTCAGGTAATTCTAAGTATATAAAAAACAGCGTCAATTGTCAGCGTCATATCAATCAATAGAAGCCTAAAAGTTATGCGTTTCATTCAAGAGAATAGTCAGAATGCTCTCATTTATATGTCAAATTGCTTTTTTACATTATTATGTAAACATTACTCGTATTATCCAAAAAATTGTAAGGCAAACTGGCCTTTTCGGTTTTTGAAGAAACACAATGAGGTTCACAATGCATATGATATAAAAGGATAAGAGATTCTACGAACCAAACAAAAGTAAATGAGTGAAGTAGGCCAACTGCAGTGCGATCAATCGAAACTTGAAATGTACAAATAGGCACTGGAAGAGCGCATTCAGAAGTGCAATCCTATTTACCTTACAATAAAGTATTCTTGAAAGGGAAATATTGAAATGTTGAATAGCTTTCAATTTTATTACTTAGTGTATTACTCGATGGGCACTGCAGAGCCTCGGGCATAATTCCTTTTGTTCTGTTGTGCAACGCTTGAGGAAAAAAATATCTTACACCACCTTCCTTATCAACGTAGAAATTAATTTAAGTAGCTATTTTATAGTATAACATCTTTTTGTTTAATTGATTTACAGTTAAAAGTGCGTTAGTTAAAAAGTTCTAGAAATGTACTCTTTTGAACGTCAAAAACATCGTGTAAAAATCCTTAAAATTTCATGTGTATAGTCTACTAATCAGCAAAAAGCCTAGCGTGATTAATTAAGGTCTTACCCCTCGCATGTTGAGGATGAGGGCAGTGCCTAGATTGTGACGTATATGGACTGATGATGACTGTAAAAAGGCTAGGCTTAGACTCTTTTAGATCTCCAATTTCGCTGAATATGGCAAATCATTACCTATTTGAATCTCATCGGTTTCGCTCTAGTCTCAAACCGGTCCATTCCTATGATACACTCGGCGTAGCTTTACCACGAAGAAACTATTTTCATTTTAAAGTACGCTTTAAATGCTCAAAGAAAAACGCGTGATTATCTAGCGCTAAGGATTGGAAATAAAACAATATCGCCTACATACTAGCTACATAAGGACGCACAAAAGGTTCATTTTTCTCAGAAGATTATGTGTCTAGTAATGGGCAACTCTTTGTTGGGTGTTATTCAAGGCGCCTTTTTACAACACTCGCTTACTTCATTCGAAAAGTCCCGACGAATAGATACACCTTTTTCCGCATAAGGACATTTTAAGCCGTATTTTTCTGTGATATTCACCCAGCAATTTCAGTTTCTTTTTTAAATTTTATTTTAAGTGTCATTATAATGTAATTTATGGCCTACTTGTCTAAATAATAATATTGAGCGCAGTTGTATAGGTCAATAACTCATATTATATTCGTCACAAGTATCTCGACATAGGTAGAGACCTATGTATGTGCGGAGAGCCGCACGCCACTGGGCTCGATCTTCGGCCCTCTTCATCCAATCGCTGCCAGTTACCTTGCAAATATTGTCACCCCACCTAGCCAGACCGCATCTAACGTTCTATTCATCTATAACAAAATTATATTACAGTTCAAACACAAAATGATTTCCCCGGCCCAGGCATCGAACCCGTCTCTTACCGTCAACAGTTTATGCCGCAATATTAAGGAAGCAATATGAATACTTTAATATCAGTAAGACGTCGTGTTGCACTGAAACCGCCTTGATATTATTAGACTGCCGTTGATTGCTTAGTAGTACGGCTAAGAAATTGAGTTATGGCGACTCAGCGCCGACCAGCAGAGCGCATGCAAAGATTGTCACTTTCCTCTTTAATTATTTAAAGCTGACTTGCTTTAATACATCTGTTATGTATAAAAAGCATCCATATAATAGCACTCTTTCTGGTCCATTATTCTGAATTGTAATCTTGCGAATTGAAATTATTACACTTTGAAAGGCAATATTATCAACTAGTCTCTACTTTTATATAAATCTAATGAGTCTCTTTGTTTGAATTCGCTAATCAAACACTTCATTAAGTACGGGATTGAAAGGAAAGATCTTTATGTGCCCAATATCAAGGAATTGTGTAGTAATGATAAATGCAAAAACACGGAAAAATATTCCATTTGAAGTCTAAAGTTTTGCATACAGTTTCAAGCAACAGATAGTGTCCTCATAAAACTCGGAACGCTAAAGAATTCATATAGGGGTTATACTCGTTCAGAGTGTGGTCAAAAATTAAGACAGGCTGTAGCCACGGTGATTACAAACAACATTAAAAAAAATCAGAGGAAATAAAAAAATCCTTCCTTAAAAAAAATTAATGTCCGTTACATAATATAACCTGTCTTAGTTTTCGATCACGGTCTTTATACAACCTGTACAAACGTCACCTCTTTGCTAATTCCACGCGCATACTCAAATAGACATAATGAACATTTTTAAAGCTTCCCGGAGGAAAATATTAGCTTTTTCGCGCGTGAGTTACAGGTTTTACAGCCCAACGTGGAAAATGAGTTCGAGGTCGTCCTGACTTAAAGGAAATTTCGTGAAATTTATGAATAGACTTATATTGGGGCAATTCTTTCGTGTGACTTGCATTGTGGGTTACTTTTTTATAGTTAATTAATTTTAGATAAAATTATGATAATTTGGCCTTCGACCGATCCCGGTGGAGGTCATTGAGGGAGGGCTACGTCCAGCAGTGGACTGAGATTGGCTGATGATGATGATGTGTTATTAGATAGATTGGCTTTACATAAATAAAAGTAACATTTATTTTGAGTTTCTTGTTTTAGCAACTATTAGCATTGCAATAGAAGCCACAGAAGCCCAAAAGCCTAGCTTACAATCTTTAACCTTGAAATCTATCACTACATAGTATAAAACAAAGTCGCTTTCTCTGTCCCTATGTCCCTTTGTATGCTTAAATCTTTGAAACTACGCAACGGATTTTGATGCGGTTTTTTTAATAGATAGAGTGATTGAAGAGGAAGGTTTATATGTATGATAACATCCATTAAATATCAGCATTGCACCCGTGCGAAGCCGGGGCGGGTCGCTAGTATTTAATAAAAGCCATCAATGATAATATCCTGACTCCACTACAAACCATGTTTAAATAGACAATATACAATTCACGATTAACGCTTTTGCCATCTAAGTAACGCCACTAATCGGTATGCTCAAAGAGATTTATTTAAGTATTTCTACTTTACGATTTGTATCCGTAAATTAGTAATCAAATACTTTTTATTAATATGAAGAATACTGTGTCCTTTTATTAAACTGTTTTAAATTATTAATAGAAACATTTTCTCATACTAACCACTATACGTTTGACGAAATACCAAAAAAGGGTCGCGATCAAAAAAGATTCATCAGAAACGACATGAATCACTGATACAACTACAATCAGATACACAATTCATACAAACAGAATTTCATATTCAGCATCGGACGAGTGAAAAAGAATCTAAAGAGTATCGCATATAAAGTTTTTAAATTAACAGCTACAAATGTTGTCTACAGCACGGAATTACAACGGCATCCCCTGAGATTGCAATTTGCATTCGCAGATTGAATGGAAATGACATAAAAACTACTTACCTTGAAATGACTACAGTAATTCACATGTTCCTACGAGTGTCGGAACAAATTCAATACGCCGACTTGGAATTTATGGAAGTTTTGGACTGTGATTTGAGATTACTTTTTTATTCATAATATATTTTAATTATATTTGAGAACATATTATTATGGTAAGAAGAGGTGGACGTAAATATGGTCAACAGTAATATTCTTAGTTGTTGTAACCCAAAGTAAACTTGGGCGAATGAACATTATACGAATAAAACTATTTTTATTTATAAACTTAGTAATTACATCTTTAACTATGTGTATAAAAATTATACGCAACTCACCATAACTACAAAACTGCTAAAAAAATTATCTCGTAACTTAATAAATGGAATAAAACAGCTGCTGAAATAAATCGTGTTTATACATTAAATAATATGAAACAAAAACAAGATCATCTGCATATTTTAGAGGACAGACATGGATATACAAGTTTCAACGCCAACGTTATGCCAAGCAGACAGAAGTAATTGTAAGTCAGAAGAAAAATTTCACGTCATACATATCTATAGACAACCATATGGCTCATTCCACCTTCCAGCGAATGTAATAAAAGGGTCTTTGGTCTAATACACTCACCTACCCGCCACATCCAAGGAATAAAGGGCTTACTTATGCGGTTAACTTTAATGGGATTTTCTTTAAAAAAACGTATGAAATCCGTACGTAATGGAATTCTATCTAGTCCCGTTTACTTTTGTCTGCGGAGAATCTTTAATTATTGATTTAATTTCTTCTTATTTATGCCTAATCTCTGCTTGATTCTGCTATGGTGTATGGTGTACCTTTTGTAAGATAATTTTGTTCCCCTGAAAGGTCTTTTTAGTCAATACCTAATAACGACCAAAACGAAAATTATTCATTCCCAACCTATTTTACTCTAAAGACCTCAAAGATTTATCTAGTTTCTATAAGAAATATTAAGATTATCAAACCAGATTATGATAGTGCACAAGCGTCCATTTCTGACGAATCAAACAGCGATATTCCCAAAAGCCCGCAATAATCACTAACGCGTCCAAACGAGGAGTGAACTCAGACTGACAAACAGGTAATCTATCCCTCGGGAACACATCACTGCCACTAATTCGATGTCGTCAATAAACTACGGCCAACAACGGTTTATAGCCGCTTTGCATTCTGATTTCACTTTTAATTGGATCGCCCCTTGACTACCACCTTGGACCGTAATTTATTAAGAGTTCAGGCTAGCTGACACTTTGCTCAGCTAATGGCACGGAAATCGAAATAGTATTTGTTCACCTCTTTGCACTAGCACGGTGCTGTTGCTAATGGACTGTTTATAATTACCATTTTGTTTTGCAGTCCTCTTGTAATGCTATTTAGATTAACAATTGATGGATTTATTGGCATTAAAATATGTTCGTAATGCAGAAGGGTAAATTTTTCAAGGAATTACTTTCTCGATCGGTAAGAGTGTACAGTTTTTTTCTTTAAATAAACCCTATGGATACCTAAAATGAGAAGTCTCCAGAAAGGGTGCAACATATACAAAATACATTAAAGGCAAAGGCAGCAAAATTGCAAAGCCATGGTGCATTTTCTCACACCTAATCGCAACAGCATCAGCTTAGCGGGGTAAACTACTTAAATTCAATTAAAGTGAAACTACTGTCGTACCAAATTACGAACACCTTAAGTCGCCTGTTGAACAATAGGTTCGGGCTTAAACTTAACTCAATCTATAAGTTAAAGCAACGACTAACTACGATTGATACCGCCTGAGAGGCGAGGCTAAGTTTAATTAACGCGACCCTTAGATACGTCACCGTGATGAAAGAAATGTGGGTCATTCTTTATTCCTATTCTCTCCAGCTTAGCTTTAGTCGGAAGTTACGTTAGCTCTTTATGTAACCTTACCTGGGGATCACGCTTCGGCTATATAAACACCCTGGGGATCAGACCTACAAACCCAGCGGTATCCTTTGGATTATTTTAGAATAATTTTCCTAACCGCGAAGTAATTAATACGAATGAACAACTTCTAATTGTTTGTTTTGATATTCTAATCAAAACATTATCCTCACTTATCTCTTTATTCTTGACCCAACTTTGAAATTATAATGGACTAAAATTAATAATATTTAACAGGAGACATCTTCACGATCCTGATAGTCAAGTAAGACAACATCCGATAAAATCAATACCAATAAGTTAATAAATGATAAGCCGATGGAACATGTAATGAACGGGTTGGGCGTCTAATCGGTTACAAGCCGACACAGCCATTATAATTAACGCATACTGATTAAGATAACGTATGGAAGCCCGATGGAACATTCCAGGCGCAGATTACACGAGGCAGGACCCTTAAATGGACGCGCAAAGACTAAATGATAACAGTTTACCAAATTTCCGATGTCGTCACTGCAGTACAAGATAGTTTTGTTAGTAGGTCCAGTAATTTGATGGGAATTGAACGGATTTAGTACATACCCGTTAGGCGGATAGCTGAACGCGTTGGGGTTGAGTGTTTGTTAATAAGATTACAGGTGGTTCAAGTGCGGTTCGCTTGGAACTACGGACTTCTATAGTCTCTAGCCTTAGGACAAATTACTATTTATTAAGCTTCGTCGATCCTAACAAGTATGGGATTAAATTTACTATTCTATGGCAATTTACTTATTTCTTCATTAATTTTGTCTTTAGTCACGTTTGGAAAGTGTGAATCAGTTATATCAGTGGAGTATTCTCAATAACAGAACGGAGACGGAAAATATTCGTCATGTACTAAAGCATAATTGTATGTACCTCTCATAAAATTATATTTCAAAAATATCATTTCTATTCTTTCTTAGGCAGCAAAATCAACAAAATCTACACTAAGATATAAATTATTATTTTTTTAAAGAAATTCTAAATCCTTTCTTAATGGACAGTAGAAATAATTGATTAATATTAATGGAGAGTGAGTGCCGCTCCACCGGTGCCAGATGTAATTTTATTTTTCGCTCATGCGATTCAATAGTTAAGTTGAACGCTTCATACAAGCTTTTAACAGCGCGACGGAAGAATATGTCAAGATAATTAAATTGTCACGCGACTCACATCCGATTAATATACGTTTTGTAGTTAATATATAATAGTATGGATGTCGCATTTTAAAGTTTTATAATCCCATTGCCTCGAGGTTTAGGCGCGGGGTCTAGAATCTGGGCGTTTAATGTTTATTCAAAATGTATTATCGTTTGCTTTAACGGTGAAGGAAAGAAACGTGAAGAAACTTGCACACCTAAAAGTTTTTAAGATTTTCTTAGGTGTGTAGTCCGCCAAACCACAACAGGCCAGCATGGTGAACTAAAGCCTTAATCTTTCGAATTATAGAGGAGGCTCGTGCCCAGCAGTAAGACATATATGGGCTGATGTTTCCGTGGAGAAGTGACTATACAGATATTAATAAGTTTAATAAATAATGCAAGCGTTTTGTCGAATTAAAGCTGTCCTCGCGTTGTAGATCGCCATCTTTATTTCACAGCAATGTCATGCTATTCGAAAATTAAAAATTGTTCGATCGATAAAAAAAGTAAACGTGCCAGTAGCTGCCAGTATAAATGAGCGATGAGGTTGTAATGCGGTGTGAAACCTGCTTGTTATTATGGAAAACATAGGGACTACGACAATGTCATCTGTTATTCTTCGTCCGCAAAACATCCAAATATGATGTTAAATGTATCCCTTTAAAATATTTTCAGAGAATTTATTATTTTGAAAGACAAATAGTTCAGTGGTTATTTTATTAATAACGTCTTACAAGCGAGGTTTTGGTATATGTACTTTAACATCCTTGTAAGGGAACGAATTTAGCCGATGTTTAGTATAAAAAACAATCGCAGGCTTCTTTTGCTAATGAAAAACTCTTAAATTCCAAAAATATTTTTTGCGCGCAATCCTTAAATTCATTCATCTATCGACGAAAAATATCAATCATCCATGTGAAAACCGTGTAAAGTTTACCTTAACATTAAACCTACGAAGGTGTTTACCCCGAAATCCGTAGGTAGCTGCCGCGTACGTTGTCGGCATGCCCCTTCTAATCTCATAAAGCTTATTTTGGCGTCCCCCGGGGCTGGCATTACATTGTGACGAGCTGCATGTGACCGCAAGTAAGGCACCACGCCCCATACCGACCAAATAAAGGTACAAAGTGCTCGGATTTCAAGTAGATTTTTGTTGACGTGAAAAATTTTTTGCAAAAAATACTTCTTCAGGTTTTTTCGTGTTTTTGTTTGTGCGGTACAATTGTCTGAAACGTTACAAATAAGTATGAACGGGGTGTAACTTTATACATCTTCGACGAGACTAAAAAAAAAGGTTTACTAAATGTTGGTATTGTAACATTGGATGACTCATTCATCCCTACAAAAATACCCTTAAAGGAAGTTCCAATAGTGATTGTTTATAGCTTGACACTACAGGAGATAAGTGATTACTTATTTTAGTAGTATAGAGTAATGGGTTAACGGTTCAATATACTTTCACAGGAGTACTTGCATCGTCATTCAAAAGGTTCTAGAAAGCTAGAATGGTTCTTCCTAATGAAATTTTCACTAGTACAACCTCCACTAAGCCAGTATGATTTAGCAAATAAATAGGTAAACGGGTTCTCGTTGAAAAGGGTCCATTCCCGAGATGGCTAAGATCATTAACATTGTTTGGCGAGCACGCAGGCATTTTTCACAAATTCAAATCCCCGCACTCCCCACAGTATCGGTTCAAAGAAATATTTCGCCGCGAGTAAAACCAAAGCCCCAAATCCCTCCGAGTCACGCAACTCGACACTTCGGGCGGCGTAAAAACTAGGAAAAAAGCCATTTTTATACACCGCACTAAAATATCGGCCGAAGCCGAGATTTATCGGCTACGTCGGAACTGCCGTCTACAAAATACGTATAAACCGGCACATTTAATATTTAACAATGTGACGCCGCGTTGTAAACCCTAGTTCCTTTTCGAGTGAATACACTTCTGCCAATAATCTTCTGATCCTTATTTATAAGCAAAGAGTTGAAAGGGGGCGGCTTATCCCCAACCTCCCCGCACATGTAGAAGCCTGTCTGACGTCACAGGCTCTTAAAGATTCTTTTAGAAGCTGTCTTGCATTGTACGGTATTTTATGACGTCATATGTAGTGGCTGAGGAAGGTGTTGCTAAGGTTTATTTTGTAACAAAGAATAACGCTACGAATTCATACCAGATAGTATTTTAGTCCCTTTTCAAGAGATTATTTTGTAATTTTATTTGGACGATCATCACAAATTATGTTACCTAAGATATAAGGAGTCTTAGAAAAAGTACTGGTAACCATCTACCTACTTCAGTATCTTGAAAATTTTCGTCCCTCATAATGAACATTGTCAGGCAGGTTTTTTGTTTTTCTGAGAAAAAAAGAGAAAAGACGAGCCCCGATTTTCATAAGAAAAAACAGGGCTCAAATTAAAAACAATTAAACTGAACTTTATTTTAGGATATTTCTGAACGCAACGAGTCATCCAATGTTAAAATGCATTTAATATGTATGTTTAATAAAATCGTTGTATCAATTCTCGTCCAAAATGTTTAAAATTAGGCTCCGTTCGTAGTTATTTTAATGTTGGAAATATTAACACATGAGTACAGTGAATGTAATTATTTGAACAATGCCCTAACTAATTACGAATGTAAATAGCTCGTATTAATGTTTAATATTTGTACTTTATTTTACTAATTGATAGTCAAATGTCTGTATGTATTTATGGCGTTGATATCTATAAAGTTTGTTGAAGCCTATTCTAAACCAATATCTCGGGTTGTTTAGTAATCATAATTACGTAACACAAATAAATTGATTAATAAACATTAACCTTGTGTTAATAAATTGACGTAGTGTCTAATGTTTGGTTCCCAGGTAGGATTATTAATAAAGCAAATAAATGCGTACTTCCACGCAAAGGTAAAATAATACCTTAATTGCTTACACCCAGACCTTAATAGAAGACGGAAAGATTTTTTGACAAAAATAGCTACAAAACAAATATTTGTCTCAAAACTTAAAGAGTATCACTTCCTATATACATCACGTAGCTATATCCCCAAATGTACGTCAATATAAAACAATCATTCTCAAAAGAACGCATGATAAGGCCACTTATATTGCAGGTTAAATCATCGATTTTGCGTATATTCAATCCAATTGCCCCATCATTTCCATGCTACTGCAGTCTATACATCCAATCGCGCCCATTAAGATTGCACCCTTCATTTAACCCTGCACACAAGCGACAACAAAAAGATAAAAAGCACAACTCTTGGCTATGACTGCGAGTGATTTTTTCAGTGCGACGCGCGAGGGAAATATCAGCATGTCATTTGTTTATATTGCAATATTAATCCCCGGAGCTCGCGTGACGGATGAGCCAAGTCAAACGGCGCTTGCCAAACAAAGAAACACCGAGGTATGTACTATAATCGATGTTCACTTAAACGACAGATGCTACAAACGGGGACCATCAATCCACCTCCCGTGTACCGAATCGCATCCCCAGCCAGGGCCGAATTGTTATTCACGTTCCATTACTTCAATTTTTTAGAGCCGAGGTGGAAAAGAACCCTTTCGCTCATTGTGCCTCGCTCCTGAATAGAGGACCTTCCAAATTAAATTTCTTTAGATTACTCATTTCATTCTTGATCTTTCCTTTTGTTATTTCCCTTGGTTGTGAGATGATTTATGTCGGTAATGGTCTCATAAAACATACTGAATTCAAAGCGGTGTGACGCACGGCCGCGTCGGATAGAGAACGGGGCACGCGACAAGAATCATTCAGGAATCGATTAAAGTCAACTGCTCACGTGTGGGAGCAAACATCGGCAAGTCGATGGGCCGCTCCTGCCGCGTCCAGTCACGTCCCATCGAGCAATAATTCAATAAGACACGATCCAAACGGCTTTTGGTATCATTCACTCGCCTCACCACTCGATGCTCGGGGAAAATGAAACTAATGTCACTGCAGACGATTCACTTTAAAATTGATTTAATAAATACTCAAAAACAAACATACTGAGATGTGGTTGGGTGCCGAAAGTCACTTTGTCATTCCAGCATTTAATACACCAGCAACATACAAGTGCTTCGCCCACGTAGACGGGTGAAAATAGTTTTAATCTAGAATTAACAACGCTGACCTCCCAGTGCCCCTAGTTAAAACAGCTTTAGTCTTTACTAAAATTCACTGTACGCAGATTATACGGTTTCGTAAAACCGAATAAAGACCAACAGCTTAGCTTAGTCGAGCGTGCAATTTCCTCTATACAATACAATGGCTTGCGGCAACTTAGCTGAAACAAAGCTTCATTATGCGTTTAGCTCATTAAGTAAATTAATGAATTCGACAAAGGGGTTTTTGGCACGCGCGCTCCTGATGAGCCCTCATCATATTGATGGTATTAAAACATGGTGACAACGCTCTCTTGTCTGCGCCGTCGCGAGTATAGATTACACGACACCGTGTTCCCTTCTACAGTTTTTCAGACCAGTAAATAATTTGTTCACAGTTTCAAATAATCTACATACATATCAAATCGTTGGTTTAAGTGTAATCGAGAAATTTCCAGTACGTCTAATGCAGTTTTATTAGGATTTTTCTTTAGAAAATTGGCTAAAGGACTAT
Organism: Cephonodes hylas; assembly: GCA_030295005.1. NCBI lineage: Eukaryota > Metazoa > Arthropoda > Insecta > Lepidoptera > Sphingidae > Cephonodes > Cephonodes hylas. The sequence continues at coordinate 18,680,896 of AP025360.1, forward strand.
GAGAGGTCTTTTCCGACAGAGCGCTTGGATAGTCTTTCGCGAAGGCCTGATCTCAGCATAAGATGTCTTTTAACTGATGATGATCAAATAGACTTACCCAAAATACTCTAAATTTAACTGCATCCACCATTGATAGCTTGTATAAAAAGATTGATGTAATTGAAACACTGTTAAACAGACATTCTGTTCCCAGCTTAATTTTCGACGTTCGTAGCAATGTCGCATTAATGCTAAGAATTAAAGCGCTAGTTTAATATTTAATGCAAGACATTACTCTCTCTGTGAACTGTTTACGCTTCTGCAAATCGCCCGGGAGTCAACGAACTGAAGTGACAACAAGTTTAGTTTCACAGCGAAACTAAATTAAAACACTTAGCTTCTCGAGCTAAGCACACGTTCTTGAATTTAAAATAACTAATGCGAGTTTATACGCTGAATCTGCTGCGCAGTGAAATTCAACCAACGGAATCATTTGAATATACTGCATTCAAATATTCTACCTTTACTAAAAGGCATAAGAAAATCGCCAAATGAGATAGTCGTCGAATATTAACCCGTGTGAGTATATAATTACAACAAAAGCAAATGATGGCTGAAGAACATTCTTTTCGTGTGTTTATTTATCACTTTTTCGAAGGTTGATCTAACCTAACCCCGCAATAAGTAAAACATGTCCATTATAAAAACACGGGTTAGTGTCATCGCGAGTCTGGCCAATAAACGTTGTTTCTCTCAATCTGTGGACACAACACTTATTAGAGGCGCTGGCTACGTCGCCTGCAATCATAGGGCTGCGTGTCGCCGCGCTCAGCCCGTCCCAAACGTTTCAACATTTGCCCACGACGAAGTGCTTTCGAAATTCAACCCAATGTTTTGGTACAGTTTTTCACATGAAATATTGGGCATAGGAATATTTTTGTCCACGCTCACTGCACTGGCTGCTACATAAAACCGCCGCGTTAAAACTCACGAGTTAAGCTGAAATATACACGGATCAAGTGAGCGCAATTATGTGCCGACATATTTTTAGTTGTAAACGTCCGGTATTACCAAAATAAACTAGTAGTAATCGCTAGAAGTAATACTAGTAGTAATCGCTAGAATGCGACCATAGAAGGTGTAAACCAAAATTGTGCTGCTACGCCGGATTAGCCTGTTTCCCGACATCAGTTTTACTGATGAAAAATGATCGTGTTCTATATTTAACATCAAATATAATGGTGACAAAGCTAGCTCGAGGAATATACCCCTTTACAAAGTTATTGACATGCTTCGACGGAGCTCTGAGGCACTCAGCGCAACACGACTGCACTTAGTGCTGTAATTGAATATGTAGTGTTGATAATTAGTTCAAAAATATTCTGATAGAGGCACTCCCGACAATGGACGACGCTATGCGAGCTCAATTTGTCTAGTTTAAAATTGCGTTATGAAATTAGTGCGGCCAGTTCGTGTACGGACGACGAGCGTCTGTGCGGACATTTAAAATTGATAGCACGACAAACTATGTCCAACTTAGTGCGGTTGGTCACTATCTGCTTCCTTTACTTTGATTTTAATTATAAAGAAACAAGGGCTTAATATTTGCAAGCAATGCGGGGTAATAAGTCAGCAATGACATGACGAACTGACTTGAGCTATAGATTTCTAGTCACTAGTTTCTTAGCTTTTACTATTACATTTAGCCGAAAAAATAATTATAGAGAATGACTTAGCACTTTTAATCACAATTCGTTTGCAAGTACATAAGTATATTGAATTGGAAACGCCGGTAAAAACAGATCGTAAATTGCAAGAAGCCGATAGCACGTGAGAGTGCGCGTGTGTTTCAAAACATCGACTAACTCAAACGAGATTTTAAACTACATCCGATGTTAATTACACAACAGCCATGCGAAAGTTTTGTTCACCGGATAAACCGAGGGTTTTTGAACTGATAAAAAGCACTCAGCACTTCCTAAACAAAACGCATTTTCTGTTGGTACATTTCACAAATGGTCGCTTCATTTCGCCGGATAAAGAGCGCCGACGTTTTAAATTTGATATAGATGTGTTCTATAAGAATTGTACTCGAAACTCGAACACTGCATTAACATTCAGTCTCACCTGTACAGAGCTAAGTTAAAAATCGTGTACCATTCGCGTCCCATGTGGACGCGCTCGGCTGAAATGGGGGACCGAGGGAAGTAAGGAAAACCTTCAGCTTTTGTGTAACTCGAATGCATTCGGTGCCTGCACAGCGCGCTATCTCGATCACACCTTCACACTCCCAAGTATAAAAAGCAGAAGAATTCGGACCGGCACTCACTCGCTCTTCAAAGCATTTAAATAAAACACCAAGAGGGGAATTTTTAAATAGCGTGTCACTGCGAGCTCATTGGTGCGTGAGTGATTCCAGTGTCGCGGGCCTCCGAGGAACAGCGGGTTTATCGTTTGTATTTTGATATTACGTGTAGTATTAGCAGACGAGGGCACGTAGCGAGCGTGTTATTGTACAAGCCCCGGGTGAAGTCGGTTATCGAAACCAAATTTTCCGTTTCATTGAATATAATCGTTCTCGAAATTCGGCTCTAGATGGCATCGGTTCAGCAGCGCATCGAAAATTAGGTTACCACACATCTCGATCGGCAATCCCAAAACATGCCGACGGAATGTCGTTGCAAATGTCGATCGTTGGACAGTTTGAGATTTAACACTCGCTTCGTGAACCCGTAGTAGCAGCGGCAACTTTTTATAGCTAACAGAAGAGTTTGTTTTGAAAGAAAGGGCTTTTACCTTGCTTTTCTTCCCGGAGGAGACGGTGGAGTTAATTTAACTTTATTCCTGTATCCGCCGAGTAATTTACTTAGTAAATATTATCCACTTATTTTATATGAAGCTAACAAAGATGCTGAATAATCAAGTTTGCGTCTGTTACTGTCCGTAAACTAGCGGGCGGGGCTACCGCCTCATATAAATTGCTGTGTATTTTATAGAATTTTCTACCGGGAAAGTTTACCTGCAACGGGTTACAAACGGTGCAGGAAATTAAATATTGAAACATTTGAAATCGAGTCCGAGACGCCTGTGTGACTTCATTAAAATTACACGTCACGAAATGGACTCCGAAGAAAATTGAGAAATGTATGTGTGTTTTTAATGGATTTCACACTTGCTTTGCGTTCATGTTTGTAGTCATATTTCTAAATAAATACGAAGGGAAAGTATTCTAATAAAGATCGGTTATTGATGGATTCAGAACGACAAATTATCTATTATTACTTACACCATACACATATTCTAAAATTAATGTCCTAAATCACACAAACCTTTCAAATAAATAATTGTAACATAACAAACCTTAAACCCTTTATACATCCACATCACCCTCCGCAAACACACTATGTGACTAAGCAGGCAGAATAAAGGAAAAACATTTTATTAGTTGTTTAAAAAGTAGTCCCATCCTGTTGACTTTGCTCACCGCAATAGCCCGCTGTATACTCACATATACCGTTTGCATTGGTTTGAAACCCTCGTCACAGTAAAGTTGACGCATTGAGGCCTTAATTACACGTAAAGGGACCCTTTCGGGGACCACCTTGGCACCGACCATCATAAAGTTTAACATTAAAAGAAGACAAACGGAAAGGGCCTTGGTAAATGTTTTGATGGAACCGATTCTACGAAGAGCTTTGGATAAATCGAGTTGAAATGCCTTAAATATTATATAATACGATGTGTCTAACATTTTTTTGTAATCCAAAACGTATCAACAAAATTATAAACACAAGTCTAAATAAAGGATGAAAAAATCATATTTGTGCCAATCATTTTTGCGTAACAAAAAAAAATCTTCAAAGCTTATTACACCGTGTTGATCGAACACAAACCCTGCGAACAGACTTCATGATGACGTCTGACAAAAAGAAGACGCGGCATCTCTTTAAATTCTCAACGGATGGAAGTCGCACAATAGAATTTCCCTTCGCAGTTTTTGCGCTCCTCCAACCGACGCCAACACGTTGAATAACATCACTCTTTTGTTCCGCTACGATTATTCCATTATATTGCACGTGCGCCTTAACTACCGCATTCACGGCCATCCGCTGAAACCTATTGCATTTTGTTTTTGGAAAAGTAAACACGAAACACACTTGCAAACAATTTAGATGCAGTTTGTGAGGTCTTTTGCTCTGAGTAGTTTTAGTTCGAATTAAAAATACTAGCGGCTGGATCTTCTCTCGGCGCAACGAATAAAAGTACCCTATGCCCTTTTCTAAGCTATTCTTTCTTCGTTCTAAGATTGAACCTAATAAAAGACAAACCGAGTATGTAGCATTAATAATATTTACATAGATATTGACCTATAACATTTTTAAACCATACACGCTTTCAGCGTCCAGCGTCATATTGGTTGTATCCAATATTAGCCCTGTCCATTATTGGATAAAACAGAAAATAAATAACAAAAAAATATTTCACCCAGTTTTTTCCACTTTAATTAGGTTTGGACGCGTAGTTTATAAATATTTCGATTAATTGAATAATGTGAGGCTCGACTAGCTGTAACAAATTTTCGTTCTGAACGCAGACCGTAGCGTGAGACCAATAATTGCATTGTCTCCAACAAACAGTGTTCCTGACAGTATTTTTCAACAAAAAGTAACATAATTGGGTGCTACAGCGGCCTAAAATACATTTTGATCAACATGTGTATTGGTAATCGTTGAGACTTCATAGATAAATTGGAATCAAAACCACGTAAAATGAGACAAAACTTGTAAGTACTTATATACAGCATATTTCAAGTGCGTAAATTCTGTGTAATAACACGACATAATTATAACTACACAATTAGACCCAAACCAGAACCTCGTGGTTCAAACATTATTCCAATACAAGGTTCATTGAAGGACAAAAGTATTTACTTCATTTAATTCGCATGGAAGATCTCATAATGTAGATTTTAAAAGCGAATGGACAGCGCATGTGTGAATTAACTATGAATAGCGGATAGCGCGTCCCATTTAAATATTCTTTTTACACTTTTACAACGTGCAGAGCCTTGTGCGCCCGTTGCACGCTCATATATATGTTTTGCATAATAGCTTATTTTCCATGTCAGACCATACAGCTAGTCTAGTATTTTTCACATGAAACTACCTATGCTATTGTTTCCGAACGATAAAATCGCTGATATAATAAAACTAATATGCTTTCTTATCTCATACTCAATACCAGTTAGATTAGATAGACTTCTGTTGTCGCCCAACTTGGATCTCATGTCTAAGTTTTTGTGGCACACCAATCGATACTAGATCACTTTTCTTCTAATATATGATCGTTCTTCTGACCAATTTACCCAACATTGTCCATCTAAAGTTTTGGTTGTATATTTCATCCTCAAATACCGATATCCAATCATCAATCGAATTCTCTTTCATTCCACTGGCCTTAATAATGAAAGAGTTCAATAATGGCATCATTATATTTCAAACAGTCGGTACAAATATCAGAAAGCATTGTGCTCAACCCCACCGCAACCCTAGAAAATACGCTAAGCTCCTTAAAAGTTACAAAGGGCTCTAATACCTCAACAGGTATCCAGCGTTCTACGGAACATTGGTGAGCGATTTCTTTTTTAATCATTGTTAATTAATAAGGATAAAACATGTTTCCTCCGTCATATTTCTTGTAATGCTTTCTGTGGGGTCTTTTGAAGTCCCCTTAATTACCTATCCCGTAGAGATGAAAAGCGGCACATAACTGAAACATTTTTCTTCGCCGCGGGGTATTTATTGATCGCACGAATACTAGCTCCGAAACATTACGAGCCTGTTACCTTTTTTTTGTTTAACTGCCTTCGTTTAGAACAAATTGCGAATACAAACAGGCCGACGATCCTAAAGAATGCGTAATGGAACATAAATATAAGGGATTAACTCGTCCGTACCTCGGTACATATTAAAACTAAACAATTAATAATAAATTTCGCGGATACTCGGAGAGCTATAACAAAATTTGATTAGGATTTTGTTGTTTTCGTTGCTGTATTTATACGTTTGTTATTTTTCTAACCGATTTTTTATCTACAATCTCTTTTTAGATTGATTATAATTATGTTAAATTATTTATTGGGGATTTTTACTGTTTTATTCTTTATGCTGCTCTATGTCACAATAGAAAGTCTTTCAACAGTAAGCCATTTCATAGATAGCGTCACATTCAATACGAGAAAGGTCGTGAGTTCAAGGATGCTTAGGGACTGTTCCTACTGTCACACAAGTTTTGAACAGATAATAATGCTAGTTTGACTTGGAAAAGGCTAAGAAGATACCATTTTACTAGACTAACTCGTGGTCTGGCAGTCAGTGTCAACTAATCGGTCAGTTTGGACTATAGAAAGAAATGCACTTCTGTCTACCCATTCACAGACGTCAGCAAAGTGTGAGAATGTTAAGTCACTACTTACCATACTATTTATTTTCGAGCAAGAACTTCTGAACAGAAAATTATTCAAAACCAAGCTTTACGATACGAAGGCAAATTTTATTCAAAAATTCCGAACGTGCAGTATAAAGCCGAATGGGTGCCGATGTATGATCCATACCTCCGAAGAATGGAGCGATACCAATCCCTCAGTAAAATGCAAATGTCACTTTGATGTACGGTAATATCTTATTCCGTTTCAACAATATTGTAATGTTAGTACTGCCAAATTAAATATACATGCAACATACATCTTCTTTGAAGGGAACTATCGAAGGTTTACAAGACGACAATATAAACGTGTAACCTTATCAGAATTGACAGGGAATATTATATTTTACCGGCTTTTAGTCGCGAGAGTAGTACAATGAAAGTATAGAGTTACTTTGAGTGCCACGTCGAAAGATCGTTTCAACTCATTTTACGGAACCAATTCGGTCACCTTGATGTGTTTATGTGTATTGAATTTATTTGGACATAATGGTCTTTGTTGAGCTTTTCAAACCTACTAACGAGGCTCTAGGTGTAAATCTAGTGATCATCATCAACAGCCCTTAATTCGTCCACGGCTGGACATAGGCCTCTCTTATGGCACGCCACTGGGCTCGATCTTCGGCTCTCCTCATCCAACCGCTGCCAGACACCTTGTCACCGCTGTCCTACACTACGTAAATCTAGTGATCGGGGACCGTAAACAAGGTAAAAATTCTATGTCCAATTATTACTTAATTTTCCGATACTGTTAGGTACTTTTTCCACATGATCAGTCCTTCTTACAAACACACTTGCTTCTGCTGAGAAACTAAATCTCGTTTCAATCATGCTTAGAACATTATAGAGATCATATAGGCAGTCATATTTCTATGTTACGATAAATTTCTCAGTCGAAACAATTACACCCGATTTTGTCTTCATACGACATAATTGCGTTACTAATAGGAGGTTTTATACATGTGCATATTATTAAAGTAAATATCACTCGTGCCATCAACAATTATGGTATCCGTACCAGAATTGGGCTTTTTACAATCGGCTTTACTATTAGAGTTATTTATTGAATTTTGTTTATTTCATTGCAGGTAATTATTAGTAGCACCAGTATAGCAGCATTTGGTTTGATGTTATCGCCTGTTCTATTAATGTAATTTATTTCACTTTTTATATGACTATCGGTAATTATGTCATAATTTTTAGTTTTTTTGTTCCTTTAGTGCCAGTAAATGCATCGTCATTTTGAGCGATAAATTTAATTACTTAATAAAGTTAATTCACTATTTAATCGAAAGTAAATGTAGTATTTGAATCTTCCATAATTTCAAATGTGGGTTCAAAATCATTTCAGAATCTCTAGTCTTGCACATCATGAAAAAATCAACAATTTCAAATACCCACGTTAAGTCAAACACGAAATCCAATTTCTCTAGGAGCTGGTAGTGGCAACGCTCACTATCCCAGCCGATTTCGAAAGTGATTTGATCTGTCGCCAGGTAATATCGAAATTGTCAAGTCATCCATAGGGCTTCGGCGCGAATTAATAAACTCGCTGGAATCCAATACTACCTCGAGCTGCGAGATTTCAGTCAGGTCAATCTAGTTTCCACTGGAGCATATTTAAGCCGAGATCCTGTCTTTTATCGCCTCTGTAGTACTAGAACTAGTATGCAACCGAATACCACTGACAGAGACGAAACTCCTCTACATTTGTTCTTAGTGTATTACACTGGCAACTTTGTTTAAATTCTTATAGCTAAAAAACACTTGTGAATTCTTCAATTAAGTTCAATATTTAGTTTAAACATTAAAATTTCTATAACTATCTTTAGTACAAAGGATGTCCAAAGGACTAGACTAGACAGCCTTAAATTACGCTGTCACTCATTTAGAAGCTATGTTTAGGTATGAAGGTTAGGTTTCGGTATTTTAGAATCTCAAGACATTGAAAACGTTGTATTAACTCTATAATGCTTTTACATCTAAAATACTGTATCTATTACGATTTCTGTTTGCTTAGAATATTTGGACAGGACATACAATGCTTTTTGATAAATTTACAAATTTAGATCTGATTGAATCTGGAGTTTAGAACAGACACTAAGGACATAAAGAAATGTACAATTTTTGAATCATTAAATACAGAAAAATGGCCACATTTCCCAGCCTTATATCCCTCCAAGAGAACAATGCCATCAAACACTTATCTGTCAATGTTTTTTATCAAACACACGCAACAAAGGTTACAACGCTAATGGAAATAATACGCTTCATCATTCCGCCTCTCAACAGGTTGCGGAAGGGAAACCAGCGGAACTCAGCTTTGTATGATTTGAATAAATTACTGTATATGTAATGTGCTAATGGATATAGTTAATTGTTCACGCGGCCACTGTTTGCATTCACATATTATTCACTCTGTATTTGTTGGGCTCGTTTGCTTTGCAAATAATTTGCTGCCACGTTACTGAGGCTTGAATTTTGCACGCGTGATCCAGGGCTGGTTACCGGATTTCTGGATTGATTCATTAAAGAATATATGAACAATTGAGGAGTACTTACGTTTTGAATTGGACAAATCTTCTATGATGTCACGCAATACAAATACATTAGCAACATTCTTAACCCTTTTATATCCATGACAACTTTGCCTCAGCTTTAAGTATTTGAAGACAAAATGATAACAATGAAAAGTACTTGTAATTTCCGATCATATTCACTTTCTTTAGCCAAGCCATAACTTCAAACTATAGACACCTAATGATTATGTTTTCTTAGTTACAAGAAGCAACTCGGCTAACCACACAGAACTGGTAGTCACACAAGCAACATATCCACCGTACCCACAATAATTAGCATGCTACAACTGAACCACAACTAAAATACATTTAACATATTATTACAGCTTCCAACCCCGGGAGGTTTTTCAAATACCAATGTTTATAATTTGGATATAGTAGCGCTTAACACTGCTTGAATTGTGTAAATATTCACATCTACTGAAGTGTATTTATTTAAATATTCACATATAGCTTTTTCCCCAAATTGATAAGGGCAATTTAAAATATCATAGATTTTGTCAAGATGTGATTCCATTTTTAACTTGAAACTTTATATTTTTTTTCCAAATTGACTTTAGATTCAAACTCCGAATAGAATCATCGTCGGTCATAATCGGCTTAGAAAAAAAACATCTAATTTTTTACTGATTCATTGTCACCAAACACCTGTTTTTCAAAAAAATTCCTTTCACCCTGAAACATTTTAAGCCAGCAGGAATGGAATTAAAAATAAAAACAGCAATTTAAAATCCGAAGTAATGTCTAATTGCCTTTTACAAAACCAACAACAATACCGGCAGCTCTTTAGACAAGCGAGATGTATGGGAGCGAAGCCCGGCCATCAATCATATTCGCTATTCGATCAGCTAAAATATCTCCCGTGGATACGGAGGGTGCCCAACAGATTGTTACCCACCTGCTCTCTGTTCTCGTAAATTGTGATTCTGTAACACTCAGACATTACTCTCATTGAATTTTTTCTCTAATTTCATTTCGTATCACAAATATGACGTTGTTAATTCTAAAGCAGAAAAAGCTATTGGTACAGTTACAGCAAGAACAAATCTGGTGCTAGAAATTGTTACGTATTAACAAGAAAAATATGCACTACATGAATAATGACGTCATTGATATTAAAGAATGTGTAGGAAAGAGATAGAACGATATGATAAGTACAAGATATAGATAAGTGTACGTATTTTATATTACGGATTCATTTTCGAACCGTCTTCAAAGTTTTATGTAATGAAATTATTTAATTCAATAGTTTTTCATGTAATATGTATAATAATGCACAGAACTGACGATGACAAACCCTTCAAATCTAGAGAAGTAATTATTTAAAATGACGTCAAACAATCGTCATAAATTCAGCTCTCATTGGATCTCGCGCTTCTTCTGAAGTGACTAACGACTGTAATATAATTGGGAGCGGCTACATTACTGAAGTTTCACGGGTCGAAGTTACGTATCCAACCGTCTTTAGAAGTATTTATAGTTGGCCAAATAGTTGAGACGTATTATTGCAATACTGCTCACATAGTTTCTGTACATTCTATTGCTGTATCCATTGATTAAATTGCGCCTTATGTTAGGTGCTTAATTATAGCTATTTGTCTTCTTCATTTCGTAAATTCATATCTGAAACAATTAAGTGCGAACTAGCATCATGTCTTCATAAAGTCAGTTCGAAATAGTCTTATTTTTATTTAGCCCGCTTATAAAACTGCTCTCGCAAACCCGAATAACTGCCAAATTGGTATACGAAAAACTCGAAGTGAATGTATAAAAATCTGACTAATAAAATCAAATGAATCAAAAATTCATACACACACACAACATTTCATTTAATCAAATGCTCATTCCATTACGTAATTTCCAAGTCCAGCTATAAAGGCAAATATCAATATTCTAGAGATACAAAACTATACAAAGTTCATTGAACCGAAGTGTGGTTGTTTACTTCACGTGCTCTTGTTTACTAACGATACCGTTGTTTAATGAAACACAGGTAACAATTAATCATAATTAAAGTCAGCTTTACATCTGAGCCAGACAAGGATTATTCCGAAACAAACTTTACGCGATTAATGGCTTAAAAAGAACAATTAATTTTGCTAAGAACAACTGAAATTAAATGTGAATTATTGCTTAAATACAAAATTAACTTATTGAATTTTGGACCAATGAAAATCGCCCTTAAGAAGGAATACTGAATATCCACTACAATCTGACCTTGTCAAGGTCGCGGGACGTCGCTGGCTGCAGGAGGCTTCCGACCGTTCCCGGTGGAAGTCATTGGGGGAGGCCTATGTCCAGCAGTGGACCGAGATTGGCTGACAATGATGATGATGATGATAACTAAAATCTTTTAAATTTATTTCTTTACCCACGATAAAAAGGGAAACTTCTCAAAAACAGTCAATCGCCATTTTATGAAATGCTTTTAAAATGTGTAATCTTCAAAAAACCTAATCCAAACAAAATTCCAACCACCCATTTGCTATCGACGTGCCATAATTGTTTTCATATCCGTATAGCGATCGCCGTGAAGCTAAAATATCAATTTCCATTACACGTGACGTAAAACCGCAGCTGATTCAAGCCGCCGATGATTTGTGACTCCATTCCGTCGAATCAATACGCCTAGACCCCGACGTACTACGCTCCATAATCTAGGACCGCCACAAATGTCACCATTTGCATTTTATTGGCAAAGTTTCTGGCCTCAGAACGCCTATTTTTATGGTAAACTTATTCAAATGCACGACGTCATAAATTGGGTAAAGGGGTACACTGGCACGGCAGGTTTGCTGAAAGTTAGCGAAGAACGCATCGACCAACTCAGTCCGCTTGTCAGCCGCCCTGTTACGTATTCGATGGCATGATTTAGAATACTGCTAGACACGATTTAGAACGCAAAGTATGGGGTTTTAATTACTAAGTAATAAACAGTTGAAGATTTGAGCACTTTAATATATTTACAAAAAAAAAATTAAACAGTGTTTTCTGAAAGCAAAATTGGCAAACTGCTGCCCAGTAATAGCACTAGCAATAACTCAAATTGTCTTTTAACTAAATCCGCTTTTAAAACTAACTAACGCGATAAACTTTTTTCGTAAATAAAGAGTTCACGAAATTAATCTTGAATGAAAGCATCAAGCCAAACTAAACACACAAAAATACCAAAGAAGTTTGCAAATCAGAACTTTTCGGAAAGAATTTTGACATTTCCATCAACTTAATTAAATAGGAAGCCGGCTAAATAGACAAGTAACACAGAAAACTTATCAAGTCATTAAGCGATCAAGTGAAACTTTTTTAATTAACCATACTTCCATTACAAGTCTATGCCGGCAGGTAATCCAATAATGGCGGCGAAAATGTAAAGTTACAATATTAACAGATACCCATTCAGTCGGAACGGTACGCAAATAACTTACAAAAATACATGCTCTTTGATTCAAGCACTTGTTTAATAAAAATCTCCAACCGTAACAAAGCAATTGCCCAAGACGAGACGGAAGAAATGAATGTTTAAAAAATCATTTTTCAAAAATCAACGCTTGCTTGGAGGACTCGACTTTGCCATCATAATAGAAGGAAAATCTGTCGATTTTCTCCCACTGAATGAAAATCAATTTCCTACAGTTGGGAAAATTCATTTATCGACCACCTGCGTACCGCTACTCGGTGAACCGGATATCTACACAATGAGCTCTCGGATCTAATCTCTGCGAAGACGCCTTAAGGCCGCCTCGTGACAGATCACCACTGACTTCATACAGTTATTGTGATACTGTTAGGAACATTGTGCGGTAAAACGGCATGCTCAGCCGCTCCGCTCCGGTCACTCCACAAATTTATTTTCACAGCCGGTCTGTCTCACTGTTGTATGAAATATAACTCCATCATAAATCCTATTTGCAGCTATAGTTTGAGTTATTTCATCCACAGCCTTTAAATGTTCCATTTCAAAAGATTCATACGCATCAGTAATAACTACATTTTTTTCGTCTACCGTTGTATCTTTGGTACAATATGACATCTATACATACACAGTTTGAGACGCTACTTAGAGCTAAGCAAATTGGGATTTAGATGCGATTGCAACCGTCTCTATAAGCCAGGAATGCCCTTGTGGCTCAATCATGTCAATACAGTTGCCATGATATAGGGAACCTGCACTAAATATGTTTGGTGAATTAGGGTTGATAATTTTAACGCTATAGTAATTTAAAAGACAAAGATATGAAGCTATGGATTTAAAGATAATACCCATAACGTAAAAACCGCGTTATTTGCCCAACAAAGAGATGTTACATAAGTCGATAGATTATGTTTCATATCGCGCGCCGTGGAGGCTACAGTTTTACTTTCTCTCGCGATAAAACGCAATGATTAATTGCTTCAGTGCGTATCGCTTAACATTTCTTCCACAGAACAGCACTTTGTAAAGAAACGCAGAGATTTTTCATGATGGTAGTGAAATAGTCGCTGCCACATTGCTTATTACGCTAAGTGCCCATAAATTTCGCCCTGTGCGGCTGCCGTACATGTAGGCGCGGTAATGAGATAGCGTTACAGGTAGTCATGTCTGTTACTGCAATATTTTTCACTTGAACTTGCCTTTCTTTTTCTTGTTCACCGTCGTGCGCAAATTATTTGTGATTTATTGTAAAGATAACATGATGTATAGAACGCATTGCATGTAATCCGACATTGTTTGCTCTCTTGAAACAATGTCTTCATTTAATACCCTTACATTTTAACAAAGGAAATGTTGAAATAACATTTTTTGTCATTAGGATGACCTACTTAAATTAAGTAGTTCCTGTAGACGCAACAATGAGCTCTCCTAGCAGCCTTAAGATCACTTTGTCTCGGCTCCTTTCTTATTGTGATTCCACGCCGTTCATTTGCCGCATAGAATCTCCAAATTAGCGATCTATTCACAATTAGGTTATGTGCATAAGACAGATCGGACAGTCTACTGATGTAAGCTCTAGTGTATTTAAAACTACAACTTCAGAGCTGGATCCTTTGTCAGTGGGATTTGTAAATAACTTAAGAGCGCAGTTAGAGAGACAGGCAATGTATTGCGAGTGCACTACACTTGTCAAAGTTTCGTTAACCGAGACTCACGTTGGCAAACTAAGCAAGCCAAAGGTTATAACTGTCAAAGTTATTATTGCTCTCGCCTGTGTTTCCTAATAAATGCCCCAGCACAGTGGCTGCCAGTGCCCCGCTACTAACACTCGGCTCCATTTATTCAATAGCAAAATGAATTTAATTAAAGTTGGCACGACATTGATCTTTGGAACGGAACTCGATTCAAACTCCAAATTGTTAATTTAAGAAGTAATAACATTTGGAATTTATGTTTTCATATCCCACTGGTTGACGTTTTATGCGAATAAATATCGGGTGCTGCGATTTCGTATTTTGCACAATACGAAATCCGATGGAATTCAATATTTTGTAAACAATAGAAAATATGAATGATTTGTTCCAACTCAAATATTTTCACGTTCAAATTGTTTTGGATCAATGCGGATCCTGAATATATAAAATGAGAATGCTGCTTCTTTGTATACCGACAACTTTGTCATTTATTTGTCACGTGAAAAGCGAAAAATAAGGCAGGTGTTTGAGAGATTATTGACTTCGAAGTGAATCGAGATGGCTTTCAATAAATTCCCTAGGGAGACGGAGGAACGTTTAAAAAACGGAGTGCGCAAATAGATGGAGAAATTCCATATTCCAAAACGATTCAGACTGTTCTAATAATACTCGAATTAAAGTCAGTGACGTTGAAACAACTAACAAAGAAACTATATTAAAAGGGACTAACATTAAATTACTTTGAATGTACAGAAGCCCAAACTCTGAATACAGACGGTTCTTTTGCCAAAGTCTAATATCACACTCAATTTAATTTTCTTGCGAACAAGGTTTCAGATCAGAATAAATTGCTCGGCGATACTCCACATATTACTGGAGAAACTTTAGTTGAAATACAGTGAAACTTCAATTTGATGTCCCGTTACAGCAAAATTCCATTTGCCGACGTAGGTAGGTTGAATGCCATAAAGAATTTACAATGGCCCTTTTGACCCGAGCGACATTAACCGTCGAAAACGACCGCATTAGTGCGTAGACAGATGTAAGCGGCCGAGTACCTTGTTGATAATATTATTTTTCAACGAATTTGCTGAATCATGAACCACTTCGGCAAAATTAGCTTAGGTTTCTAGCTTAATATTAAACACCGCCGATATATCTTTATTTCATATTTCTTAAGCTTAGTATAATTTCAAATTCACAAATTTGGGCTGATCTAATATGAATTTGTTTAATTCGTCAATAAAAACGGCTGACTGAATTTACATTAAATAGTAAATAACCTAGATTCTTGTTAACCTTTTTAATATTGATACTTGTATGCACACATTATTTATTTACCTATACTATAGACGAAAACTGTTATACGTAATACTAATATAATATTTTCTACACCAAAATTCTCTCAAGATTACTGAACTCCGTCAAACGACTAGACTCATACAGATTCAAAGATGCGAGTTTAAATAGACGGATAGGATTCACTATTATCAAAAATTGACATCCATATCACCACAGGATTTTTCCTACAATATCGAGGATCTTCAAACTATAAGTAAACCAGTGTTCGAAGAAAACAATATCCAGCGCCTCCTTGAGCTATGTCATTTTTCATTCCATTAGAGGGCACATAACACGAGATTGCAATTCGCTCTGCAAATGTTTATTAGACTTTATGTTATTACAAAAGTTAACACAACAGATAGCTTCGTAATTCTAGTAGTTTCTGTGTGTTGTAGTGAATTTCTCCACTAGATTTTATGTCTAATAACGCTCAGTTGGTTTTCATTGAAAACTCTGCAGTTATTCTGAAGTATATCATAGAAATACTAGCACACAATAAACCTTCTAGAAAAAATATTTACATGCTTAATGGTCTTTTAATGTAGTTGCCA